>APFE030993203.1:0-10672 GCA_000404065.3 Pinus taeda
ACATTGGACTTGGGATTTGTCATACCTTTGTCCATGAGTTTGCTGTTTGTTTGAACCTTCATCTTGGTTTTGATTACAGCTCCTTCCGCTTGTGCTTGCAGGATAATATCTGCCTCTGTTTTGGCTTCTTCCACGACCTCTGTTATTTGCTCTGCCTCGGCTTCTTCTTTGGCTGAAAGACATCTGAGTTTTGAATGCTTGCTCAAAAGAGGAATCTGTTCCTCTACTCAGTCTGTGTTCATGTGACATAAGAGAAGCACTGAGTTCATCTACTGTGAACTGTGAGAGATCTTTTGTTTCTTCTATTGCTACCACAACAGCTTCAAATCTTGAGGGTAAACTTCTCAAGATCTTCTCTACGATCCTTCTTTCTTCAAGGATTTCACCATGAGATCTAATCTGGGTTATCAACCCAATAACCTGAGTGAAGAATGAATCTATTGTATCAGATTCCTTCATGCTGAGTGTTTCAAAGTCTCTCCTCAACATCTGCAACTTTGCAGTCTTCACCTTCTCCATGCCTTGATAGGCAGTTTTGAGAGTATCCCATGCTTCTTTGGACTTTGTCGCTGCTGCAATCCGTGAAAAGATACTTTCATGTACTGATTGGAAGAGTAAAAATAGGGCTTTGGCATCCTTCTTCTTGTCACTCTTCAGCTGGTCTCTTTCTGCTGTTGTCAAAGCAGCCAGTGCTGTTGTATCTGCAGGTTCAGCATAGCCAGTTTCAACCAGCTCCCATATTCCTTGAGAAGCAAACAATGCTTTCATTTTTATGGACCAATCATTGTGATATTTCCCATTGAACTGTGGCAGTTGGGAATTTATCAAACCTGTTCCAGCATCTGCCATCTTAAAAGAAAAAGATGTTAACTGTAAAATTAAAAACAAGCAAAAACTTTCTCTACTGGAAAAATCTGCTCACTGAACTTCTTACAGCTCCTACAGTGAAAAACAAACTCTGTTTTTTACTCACTGAGTGCCTAGACTAGCTCCGATACCATGTTGGAATTTCTGGGCATTCCGAACAAAATACAGTGGAAAAATCCTCTGTTCTCACTGTTGGGAATTTTCTGATAATTTCCGAAACAAAAGAACAGAACAGAACAATGCTCTGTTTTTACACAGCGAAAACAGAAAAAAATCGCTTTGCTGAAACTGGTGTTTCAGCAACGTAATCACTTTGCTGAAACTGGTGTTTCAGCAACGTAATTACTTTGCTGAAACTGGTGTTTCAGCAACGTAATTTTGACGTCAAGACTATTTTTGACTTACGATGTTTCAGCAACACGATTTTGATGCTAAGTCACTTTATGGGCGTCAAAATTACTTGTAAATTTACAGAGTAAAATCAAAGTGTTTTTGACACTTGATGTAACAGTAACTGAATATCAGCAAAAACAGTAAACTTGTATTTATGAACAGTAAACAAAACTGATACAGAAACTTAGCTGTTACAAGAGGAATGCTTCAGTTCCAGAAATCGATTTTCTATCTCAGAAAATCGCAGGTTCAGCGCTGCTGTGAAATTACAGAAGAGACACACACTTGTTCTTCTGACCTTCACTCAAAAAACAGAACTGTTGTTCTAAATCACAGAAAACAGAACTGCTGTTCTTTTCTGCTTACGCTGTCTCTCTTGCTTGAAAAAAACAGGGCTGTTGTTCATGTATTTATATGAAAACAAATATCTAAGTTAAACAATAAACTAAGTAAATATCTGCTGATCTTTATCTGCGTATTTATTGCAGAAGAGGCGGTGATGACTTTTACAACAAAAAATAAGACGGCTGTCTGCAGGGGTTTTAATTCCTGAAAAAATATCAGGGAACTTTGCGGCACCGAACAATCTGAAATTAATTGCTGAAGATCAGATTTTGTTCTGCATTAATATGATGCAGTTGGAATTAAATTCCAACATCTTCAAGCACTTGTACACCAAATGAAAAAGGTAAGAAGTTCATAAATTTAAGTGACATTTATGATGAAGGTATGAACTCTTTGTTTGCTTTATATTGTCATGTTGATGACCCTGTTCATTTCGAAGATGCTATTAAGGATAGGAAATGGATAGAAGCTATGGATGAGGAGATCAATGCCATAGAAAGAAACAAGACATAGGATTTGATTGAACTACCAAAAGGAAAGGAAGTCATTGGAGTTGAATGGGTTTACAAGACCAAGAGTAATGCTGAAGGCAAAATAGAAAGACACAAGGCAAGACTTGTTGTCAAAGGATATAAGCAGCAATATGGGAGAGACTATGAGGAAACTTTCGCACCGGTTGCAAGAATGGAAACCGTGAGAGCAATGTTGTCCATAGCAGCACAAAACAAGTGGAAAGTTTACGAAATGGACATGAAGTCAGCATTTCTAAATGGAGTGTTAATGGAAGAGGTTTACATTGAACAACCTCCAGGTTATGAAAAGAAAGGCCAAGAGCACAAAGTGTGCAGATTGAAGAAAGCTCTTTATGGGCTGAAGCAAGCACCAAGAGCATGGTACAGTAAGATAGATTTCTATCTACTGGAAAAAGGATTTGAAAAGTGTTAGGGAGAACCCACCCTCTACATCAAAAAAAAGATGGTAAAATACTAATTGTTGTTTTATATATTGATGATATTATTTTCACAGGTAATGATGACCATCTTATTGAATATTTCAAAACAGACATGAAAGAGGAATTTGAGATGACTGACATGGGTTTTCTGAGATACTTCTTAGGAATAGAAGTAGAACAAAATGGAAATGGGATTTTTATCTCACAAGTGAAATATGTCAATGAAGTATTGGAAAGATTTAATATGCAGGAAAGCAAAGCAACAATCACTCCCACAGTGATGGGATTAAAACTCAACAAAGAGGACAGCAACAAGGATTTTGATCCTAGTTTGTACAAAAGCATAGTTGGCAGCCTTATGTATTTAACTGCAACTAGACCGGATATAATGCATGCTGTTAGTTTAATTTCCAGATTCATGGAGAGGCCAAAAGAAGCACATTGGCAGGCAACAAAAAGAATTATGAGGTATGTTAAAGGTACTAAAAGGTTTGGCATTTTATATACTACTTCAGAATGTTCAGATTTAATTGGATACACTGATAGTGATTGGGCTGGAAGTGTAGATGATCGGAAAAGCACATCCGGTTATGTTTTTTACATGGGTTCAGGAGCCATTTCATGGGCTTCTAAGAAACAGCCTATTGTAGCGTTGTCTATAGCAGAGGCAGAATATGTGGCAGCTACAGCAGCAGCATGTCAAGCAGTTTGGATGAGAAGAATGTTAAGGAGTTTATGCCAAGAACAAACAAAAAGAACTGTGATTTTTTGTGATAATAGCTCAGCTATTGCATTATCCAAGAATTCTGTGTTTCATAAGAGAACGAAACACATTGACACAAAGTTTCATTACATCAGGGAATTGGTAAGCAATGGAGAAATTGTCTTAGTACATTGCAGAACTCAGGAGCAGGTTGCGGATATTCTGACTAAGCCATTGGGACAGAAAAGTTTTGAGTTTTTGAGAAAATGTCTGGGTATGACTGATAACCCAACAGTTGAAATTAAAGGGGAGCGTTGAAATAATAATTTCAACTGCAACACAATTTTACTTTGCGATGCGATATTATCGCATATCGCAAATCGCGTCCACGACCTGTTGCCCTCTGATACGTCCTATGACTTTTGCTGATTGTAATGTTGCGATGCGATCCTATCGCATGTCCCAAATCGCACCCTTCGGATAACGTTCCACCCTATGTTCTTATGCCAATTGAAAATTCCGCGATGCGATCTGATCGCTATCGCAGATCGCGACTTTTGTCAAACAATCCCTGCCATCCTCATCCCCTGTCAATACCTTTTCCGATGTGATCTCCACCGTTTATCTATGGATCTGATAGCTGTTATTTATTCTCGCCCTGAGCATGCCACCGCCATACTGCCTTTACGCCCTTAACCTGTTTTGTGTTCTCGAAGGAGGAAGAAGGCCGCATCCAGCACTTTGCGCCATTACTTCTCACTCACTGCATTTAAAGAAGAGAACGGCCAAAGTGACAACATGACAACCTCGAGCAGTTCAACCATTAATCAGTGATGCAGCATGTTCCATATTATATACTACCTGGTCAGAGGAGGACTACAGAGCACCAGGAAAAGCCGATTTTGTTCATTAAGATCAGCAGATTGTATCAAAGATTATATCTGATAGTAAATGTGGTTGGTGGTTACTGAAGACACTTCCATGCATAGGTTAGTAGAGATATTTTGTAAACTGATGCTATTCAAAAAACAATGTAACATGATGATGAGTATTAGAGCACAATAGTGCAGAGACAGAGAATTTTTTTTTTTTTTGGAACTGAAGCGTTCCCTGTTGTAATCCCTCTGTTCAGACGAAGACTCATTTTGTAACAGCAGTTGTTTTTTTATTAATGAATACAAAGTTTTATTGTGCATGTAAAACTCTGTCATTTCAGAAATCAATTTTTTTTGTTTCCGCTGTGTAAAGAAACAGAGTATTATTCTCTGTTCTTTTGTTCTGGAATCATCAAAAATTCCCAACAACATCCTCAAAATTATCCGAGGCTTAATTTTGTATTGAAAACAATGAAAACCAGAAAAGGAAATTCTTCACCTGACTACCAAACTATACAATGGTCAATCTTCCGCTGTAAGAAATTGTACTTCATAACATCCACACTAAACTTCTCTGCAATAGAAAAATCAGAAAATGGTATCATTCTTAAAATGGCTCTGATTTTCGTTGTTTGATATACTTGTGATACCTACAACATGCAAATGGTACAAAAGCATGAATTGAACAAAGTAAAAACTTCTCCTATCAATGCTATAAGCTGTCAAACTCCAAAGTTGTCCACACGAAAGAAGCAACAAATGATAGAATAACTGTTTCCAATTTTAATACGAAACTTCCCTAACGTCCACTAATGACTTAAAATGCAGTCAACAGGACTATAGTAGAGGCCAGAATTGAGAATGCCTAATGCAACTCCAAAATTAATAAGAGGAACTACAAAGGTATGAGAGCTACACAATTTCAAAAAGCCAAAATAAAAAATAGCAAAGAAATCCTTGAATGGTGTAAGACCTTTAGTACGAAAGAAACGACGATGGATACAATAAATGTTTCCAATTTTAACATGAACTGGTACATGAGGTCAGCAACAAAATTGCCTCAATTTGTCCTTCCAGTTCTTGCTTCTGTCAAACCTAATGCTCTCAAATTGCTTAACATTTTTATGTTAAATGAAACAAATTTTACAAACAAGTGACCCAACAAGAAACCAAGATCCACTTTTCTCTGTTGCAGTAACGAACTAGGGAAAAGCCTTGGGACCAATATTTGGCTCTTTATGGTGCCTGGAATTTTCTGATGTTTCTTCAACACAAAAATCTGGAAGGCAATAGGTAGCCTGTATGACCAGATTATAATTAGTATAATCGTGCAGTAAGGATCACATATAGCCACTGGATATTGAAGCTTGTAACTAGGTGGAAAGATGAAATATTTTTTTCCTTTGGTCATCTTAGATGTTTTTCAGTTATGTTAACTTGAACCAATGCAAAACAGAAATCTACATGAGTATTCTCATCCAACATATTGAAACAATTCTGAATAGTTAGATCACCTAACCGGTTATTCATAAGTAACGATTTAGATTGGGCACGATTTAGATTGAATGCCCATGTATTGTATTGGATAATTACTAATTATTAAGGACAGGTATATTTGGATGAGAAGGATGTTGAGGGATCTTTATTATGACCAAGAGGGAGCGACAACTACTTTATGTGACAACACTTTTCATTGTCAAAGAATTCTCTATCACAAAAGGACCAACCATATTGATGCTAAATATCATTTTATTAGAGTTGATTAACAATGAAAAAAAAACATATTGATGCTAAATATCATTTTATTAGAGAGTTGATTAACAATGAAAAATTGTGTTGCAGCACTGGAACAATTTGCTGATATTTTCACAAAACCATCCTTTGGCAGCTAAAAGTTTTGTTTATCTCAAAAACTGTTTGGGAATTGTGCTATTGTGATTAAGGGGGAGCGTTGGAAATAATAATCCCAACCACCACAATAAAGCCCAAACCCCTGAGAGGAGCCATATTTGTCAAACATATTTTTGCAGGTTGCGTCTCTATTTGAAAATGGAAGAACTGAAGCCATTCCGAAATCAACAAAGGAATTTAACACAGTTAATGCACTTTGGTAGATAGATATGGGCAAGCATTCATTCAACTACTATTGCCTACACTCCAGAAACACCTGCGCAACTCTGATCACACTCAACAACAACATCATATTAATTATTTTTGATCTATGATGAATTAAATGTAAAATTGTATGTTAAGTTAAATATGAATGTAAAATTCATTTCAATAGGTTAGAGAGTAAGAGAGGAAGAGGGTAAGAGAGAAAAAAAAGCCCGATCGCACTCAACAACAACATCATATTAATTATTTTTGCTCTGTCATGGATTAAATGTAAAATTGTATGTTGAATTAAATATGAATGTAAAATTCATTTTGATAGGTTAGAGAGTAAGAGAGGAAGAGGGTAAGAGAGAAAAAGAGCCCAAGTCTTTGGGGAGAAAATGGTGGAACAAATTTTGGTGGGCACGTGTAAATTTTACTGTGTGTTATTCCACATGAATGTAAATCAGTAAGAACTTTAGTTTTTACTTGGTGAATGTGCCGCAATCTCATGTAAATGTATTTTTATATTTAGAACTCAATATTAAGTTTTAGTGTGTTGCTACAAACCTACTTTGTTATTTTTGTCCTCCTGAGTGAATATTATTCATTAAGCCTGTGAAATAGCTCAGTAGTGTGTGAAATACAAGTTTGTGAAATAGCTCAGTGGTGCGCGAAATCCAAGTCTATGAAATATCTTCCTGGTGCGCAAAGGTAGCTATTCAAAATCAGCGCCACGGTGCACGAAGCTAGCTGCACAAAAGTAGTTTCCTGAGAATCATAGCTTTCTGCCCCTCCGCAAAAATTAAATTTCCTCAATTTTTCTAACAACGAGTTCCCATTCAATTTGAATACATGCAAGTGATTATTCAACATACAAAATGAAGAGATTTTGGTGTGTGCACGAAGTGTTTTCAGCATGTAAGTGCCAAATACTCCAGCGACATGCATTCCTATTTGTGACATACATCTAATTTTTGGCATTTATACTCGTGACTATTTAGAGGGATTACTATTTTTAATAGCTCTCACCATTGTGTAAATCTAGCCATTTATTCACTTATTATTTCTAATAATGTCCACTTCTAAGCAATTACTATTAGAGAAAGATTCCATTCTTAGGCGAGGTGATTGTTATTCCGAGAGGCCACCAATATGCAAGTTCAAATCAAGTTGAAGAATATATTCTCCAATTGAAAATGAATCCACTTTTAACTTGGTCAAATAGGGCATTTCGTAGAAGGCAAAGATGGTCAAAGCTTAATTGTGGATAAAGTTTGTGTTTGTATCTAGTTCTTGGGCGGATTAGTTGTGTCACTTATTCCACAAAATTTGTCTTTAAACATGCATTGCCTTGCCTTGAGAGTAAGGCATTAGGTATGCTTAATCTTCAATGTTGTTTGGGATATTATTGATATTTTTTCAGGAAAAAAAATCTTAAATTGCATGCATTAGTTAAACGGATTTTTATATAGATAAGGATCACCTAAGTCGAGCACCCCTATAGAAATACTTTATACATGTTCAAGTCTACAATCATATTCGGATATTTCCAGAGTTATCAGCAGTTGTTGAATGTTGCATGTTAAAATTTGTAAGTCTAAATCCCGTGAAAACAGTCTCAACCCAGCTGCGCTAAAAGATGAATAAACCATCTAAATCAGATTGAGAATGGGATGGATAGGCGTTGCATATCATCACCTCACAAGCACGCACTTCATTCTAATTCAGGCTCGATTTATTTGTTATTCCAGGGAGTTTAGTGCTGCTGTTTAAAGTGATAGTTTGTATGGTTATAAATAAGATGGGTGGTCTTTTGTGGGAAAGAATCGACATCTTAGCCATTGATTTGACGGTATTTAGAGTATTTGGTTTTTTTTTTTTTCAAAGAGGTGCTGTGTATTACCTGTTTTCCGTCCATGCTTTGCCATAAAATTGTAGAGTTGAATTCGTCAGCATAAGGCAGAAATCTCATGACAACAAACGCATCAATCTTCTACAATGTAAAACCGCAAAGGGGCTATAAAATAGTAAAGACTAAATATACGATCCAATTCACCGAAGTGTACGAGATGTATAATGCAAACATAAATCAGACAAATATTCCAGTTGCAAAAAATAAATGATATGCTCCCACTAGGTTTGGCAGATAAAGTTACACAATTATCATGTCTACTCCTTTTTAGGAAGTTAGTAAGTTTCCTCAAAGTATGAAAGCGAAATACAGTGACCTGAAAACTATAAGGAAAAAAATCCTAATGTTTTTATTTTTAATAATACCAAAAGGTTACATGTTTTTAAATGCTTTTGAAACAAAGCTGAATCACATCATAGACTGAATTTTAAAACTAAGATAAAGCCGCACGAAATTCAAAGTTCAATACTTCATTTGAGCTATTACGAAATTTCAGTACAAGGCTATATATTTGGGGTGGTTAGATCACTGATAAAAAGCAAGTCTTGGTTTAACTTTTGATCAATCTGGCATCCTTGCGGGGTAACGAAAATCCTGGATGAACCAGGTAATAGATAAAGAGACATGCAAATATTTGAATGCCTACATGATACTAAGCATGGCTTACAACTTTATTCAGTAATTAGATGCAGATATTCTAGTGGAGATATAATGCTTAGTATCATGTCAATGTCAGGCCAGACACCAGGATTTAATTTCCATGGAGTCATGAATAAGCAGTTAGGGTAAAGTGCAAGCCTGGGTGAATTTTATGGAGTACAACCTGTTGTGGAACTTAGCCCAATGAAAATGTTTATGTTCAGTGATTATCTCCTCAAGGCCCATTTTTTTTGTAAAATTGCAATGCTTCTCTTGAATTTAAGGGAAACACTTTCTAAAAAATATAAAATAGATGCAGATGTTGTTTTCAACTTTATCGTTCCTTGGGATCAAAATTTAAGAGGATACTGAAAACAAAGATTTTCTCCCTTTTAAAATCTTTACGAAAGATTTTAAAGCTTACAAGAATCTCTTTTCTGTCGGAAAAGGAGATGTCGATACATTCAATGGGTATGCCTGCTATTTTCAGTTGGGTGAGACTAAAGTATTCAGAACAGAATTGACCTTTTCCATAATGATATAAGAAAAACTTGAGATTTTGTCTTTCACAGCATATATAACTTTATATTTACACTTACATGTGCTCAACAATAGACATGCATAGAAAAGGAGAGGGGAATAAGATTAGTTTTGCAACAATAAAGAGGAAAATAAAACTCACACTACATGTAGCTAATGACAATGGACTCAAATTATTATATAGTCTAGTGACACAGTTACTGTTAAATTTATAATTTCAACCCCGCGGGAAACCACCCAGCAATACCATAAACCACCCTCAACCATTTCGCACAGCTTTTGGCAAAAAGTGGTTTATGTCTGAGGGCCTCCGAACACCCCGATCCTCTGCCACGCGTCCAGTGTACGAACTCAAAACCACCCACTCCCCGGACGCTAAAGTTCGTTTGTTTTGTGTGAGGTTGGTGAGCGAATTGCGTCCGATCAGGTCAACGGACAATCATCATCAACAACCTGCCTGAACGTTATTGTTACTTTTACGGCACGTTTTAATTAATGCATTTAATGAATTGGTCATAGTCTTAGGTAAAAATTTTAATTCTAATGTTACTACATGTATGGGCATAAATTAAAATAGGCATGGGCATAAGTAATTGTTTTAAATTTTAATGTTTTTTTTATTATTCACGGGGGTGGCGTAAGTTTGGTTTTTACGGAACAAGTAAAACCATATTTTGTAGTTGACCATTCTGCAAGTGTAAGTGACTGTGTAATTTTGCACACGGGAGAAGCAGGCTCGCAGCAGCGAAAAGAACAAGGGAAACACAACAGTGTAAAAGACTCCCCACAGTGAATGCAATTGGATCTCTTATTACAGGTGGATATAGTTGTTTGTTGAAACGAATGGTATGGCAATGTTTTTTATTTGAATATGAAATGTAAAATCTCCAGCACTTCGAATGTAATGAAGAATTTCACATAGAAGTGAATGTGAAAGAATTTTTTTACAGCAGTAAACTTATGTAAGAATTTCTATTCTTACAGCAGTAAATGTAAAAGCTATTTTACAGCAGTAAATGTGAAAAGAAGATTTTACACAGTGGTGTAAAAATCATTTGTAACAGAGGCAGAGTAATTTTGGTTTTGGTGAATCCCTCTCAGCGTAGAGGATGAACATGTATCAGTGAATTTGTTTTAATGAAAAGAAATCTTTTATGGTGGTGAAATACTCTGTTCTCAGTTAATTTCTTTTAAAAGCTTCCCTGTGCAAAAGGATCCTGGAGTAAAGAAAAACAGAGCATTGCTCTGTATTCAGTTTGTTTGTTTGTTTTTGGGATTTTACCAGAAAAATCCCTAACAGTGGTATCAGAGCAGGCTTAGGCTCTTTGAAGGTGACAAAGAAGCTGAAG
>APFE030993203.1:22096-87214 GCA_000404065.3 Pinus taeda
AATTTAATTTTCTTTTAGACGCTAAATCTCTCTCACACCATAATTTCTCTTTGAACTTAGAAGTAACAATATCTTTAATGTTATTTATGTTTTGCAAAGCATTGTTCTCATTGACCTCCCAATAGTTTAACCAGGCCCTTGTGTCCTTATGCCATCCTCGGTTAAGCCTTAGGTGATTTTGGCTGGATTTTAAAGCTAGCTTAGGAAGTCTATGATTGTCTATGTTATTGAGCTTGTGCTTGTACATCAGAAACCTGAGCATAGCTAGGCTCTCAATAGAAGAAAGACCTGCTTCTATAAGAAGAATAGGATATGGTGTATTACTTTTAATTTTTAGGTTATAAGTTATAAAATGCTTCTGGATTTGCTCAATCCTCCTCCATGATTCTCTGGAGATGCTGCAGCCCCAAACTTCACAGCCATATAAGATAACAGGAGTGACTAAGGTTTCAAAGAGGAACTTCTTTTTATCCCACATTACGAGGTTTGTTATTTTACAGTTATTTTCAAGACCAAAATAAGCTTTCCATCCCCCATTGATCCTTTTCTCAATGCTATGGTTCCAGTTGAGCTTGTGATGGATATCAATTCCTAGGTACTTGTAAGAATACACTTCCTCCAAGTTATTATTGTCATACGTAAAATTAGCGCAAGTGTCCTTCTTAGATTTGATAATCATAACTTTTGTTTTGTCTGTGTTAACAGTCATACCCATGGTAGAGCAGAAATCCTTAAGAAGCTTGAGCTGCTTATCAAGATCAGAAGGGCACCTTGCCAAAAGAACAATATCGTCAGCATAGAGAAGAAGGATAATGACAATCCCAGCTAAGATTGTGCCACCACACCCTGCTTCTTCTAAATAACCTTCGAGCTTATCGATGTAAATGCCAAATAGAGTAGGGGAGAGGGGGCAACCTTGTTTAACTCCGATGTTACACGTAATATCATTTGACCACCCCTCATTGTTCTCTAGCTTGGCAATTACATTCTCGTAAAGCCTTATAGCAGCAGCTCTTAACTCAAGAGGAACCTTTAGCTCTTCTAACCTCTTCCAAAGGTTATATCTAGGAACCGTATCAAAAGCCTTTCTAAAGTCTACAAAGCAGCAAAATAAATTGGTTTTATCATTACGGCATTCCTCCGCAATGATCCTTAGCGTAACAAGGTGGTCTGTTGTTGAGTGATGCCTTCTGAAACCTGCTTGGCCTTTAGCCCGCTTACCTTCACTTTCAAGCCAAATGCTTAACTTTTTTTCCAGAATACTACCATATAATTTGGCTAAGAGAGGGCTGATCATAATTGTTCGATAATTAGAAGGGTTATTTGTATCTCCACTTTTAAAAATAGGGATAATGAGGCTCTGAGTCCAATGCTTAGGGAACCCTTGCTTAACAGCTTGATTGAAAAGCTTGTGTATGTGGGGGATGAGGACAGGGCCTCCAATTTTTAAGATCTCAGCCTGGTAACCTTCAATGTCCTTAGCTTTCCCATTCGCGAGGCGATTAACCCCAAACTTAATGTCTTCTAAAGAGAAGACTTCTTTCGTTGTGAGCAGGGTCTCCAAATTATCCGTGACATTAGGAGATTCATAAAGCTTTTTAAGATAAGAATTCCAATCGTGAAGAGCAATTTTATTATTATCCTTAGTCTTCCTGGTCAGAATCTGCCTCCAAAATTTCTTAGGAGCTACCTTAGAGAGGTGTAAGAGATACTCCTGTCTTTGATGAATGTACTGCCTCTTTTTCCTTTTAATTAGGGCCTTGTATATTCTTATCTTGTCCATTTTAAGAGAATCATCAACAACTTCCTTAATTGCTCTCCTTGCATTTTTACAATCCTTGTCATACCAAGGATTGGTTTTGCTATTTCTTTTATTATTTGAGACTTCAATTGAGAACTTTTTAATAGAATATGAGAGGGTTGTAGTAAAATTATGATATAGGTCTTCTATGTTATCTATACTAGATAAAGGAGGTAAATTAGTTTTTAATTCATTTAGAAAGAGGTCCTTTTTATTTTTATCAAATAGTAAGTTCTTTTGGTTGTAAGTATTGTTTTCAATGGGGACTCTATGCATGACAAAGTTGAGGGTTATAAGTAAAGGCCTATGATCGGAGTCAGGCTCGTGGTCGTTTAAGATGTCAAAGTTTATCATTTCGTTGTATAAAGGAAGATCAGAAATAACGTAGTCTACTACGCTGCTACCAAGTCCATGGATGCAGGTCATCTTGCAGGAATTGGGCCACTTTTTTAGACCGTTGCAAATTATGAGATCCTGAGCACTACAGAGCTTGATAAGCTCTGACCCAAACAAATTTTCCCCGAGGTCTTCAGAGCTCCTTTTGTACCTACTAGCCAGGGTAGGGTCTTCGTTTAACCAAAGAGGATTAGGGTTGGAACGATTGCTTAAAATAATAGCTTGATTTCTTGAAGTTCGGGCATTGAAATCACCTATTAAAAGGATATTACCATCATTCCTTAAGCTGGAAATATCGTTCTCTAAACTATTGTAAGGGTTAGCTTTATCTAGATTCTTCTTCTTATAGAAGTTAGAGCTAATGGGGGGGAAATAACATATTGCTATGTAGGACTTTTTATTATTAATGTCTCTGATCTCTATCCAACTAAATTGGTTGTAAGGGTCGTTTTTATAAAGCCTAACATAGGGGGAGATGTTCTTCTTAATGTAACAAGCTATTCCCCCAATGCCTCTACGGGAGGATCGCTTGTTCCATGTAGACCATAGCGTAAAACCATCTATGTTAGGGACCTTAGATTCTTCGTGCTCCCAAGTTTCAACAAGCAAAATAATATCAACATCATTTGAGAACCAACTTAGCTTGGGGCCTTTGTTCCATGGGAAGCCCCGACAGTTCCAAGAAAGGATCCGGAGCATGTTTGGTTGCTATTGATTATTATCTTTTTGGTTTTTGTCCCGAATAAAGGCTTTTCTGTTTCTGATTATTGCCAATTTTCCTTCTTTTCTAACTTCTTTTACCTTTTGAACCTCCTTTCTCAATTCCGCTTGATCTTCTGGAATGAGATCCTCATTTATGAATATTCTCGTTCCTTTTAGACTTGAGGTTTTACTAAGTATGTTGTGCTTATGATCAGTAGAGCTCACCTTTATGCGGATTAATCTTCCTTTATTCTCGGTTAATTTCCCCAACCTTGTTGCTTCTGTGAGACACCCTGTTTCAATTTGTAATCTATTATGTAATTCTGTCTGAACTAAGGCTAAAGTATCCTCATCTGCTTCCTCGTTCAAACCGAAGATTATAAGGTTTAAGGTCCTTTTGTTACGTTCATGGTCTAATGCTATTAATTTTTTCATTTCGTCTTTAATTGGTTTAATATCTAACTTATTTACCACATTATTTAGGGTGAGGCTGCTATTAACTTTTTCTTCTAATTCCTTAATCATATCTTTCATTTTAAGACCCTCTAAGGTGTCAGCGTCTCCTTGCTGGGGTGGTTGGTTAGTATCTTGGTTTTGTTTTTCTATAGCATGCAATCTAGTCTCCATTGCCTCCATTTTATTCTCCAGCAATTCTATTTTGTTTTCTATTTGTTTCTGGATAGTGTTTTCAAGAGATGCAAGTTTGTTTTCCAACATGGCTTCTAACTCTTTTTGTAACTTGGCTTCTCTTTCTTCTCTGCGTTTCTCTAAAGACTCTATATACTCATAGAGGCCTTGTAGAGTAACTGTGCTAGGTCTGCCCTTGGTAATCTTTGGTAACTGTGGTGAAGTATTCATACTTGAAATTATATGAACAAATATGTATTAAAAAAGAGAAAAAGATAAGGAATGTGTGCACCTGATATATGAACCTGATGTACGAGCCAAGATCTCCAAGCTTTGGAACCAAGAGACAGTTTATATATTGCCAAGACGAGACTGTTTATATATCTTCCAAGACAGAAGATGAAGTTTATATATAGCCGAAGTTTATATGCGAAGATATATGTATCACCAACCGAATGCCTTATATATCACTGAATGCGATAGTTATATATGCGAAAATATATCCAAGACTGTTCACCGAATGCGAAGGCTGTTTGTATATATGCCAAGACTGTTCAAATGCGAAGATATATCACCGAAGACTTTGTTCAAATGCGAAGATATATATATATCCAAGACTGTTCACCGAATGCGAAGGCTGTTTGTATATATGCCAAGACTGTTCAAATGGGAAGATATATCACCGAAGACTTGTTCAAATGCGAAGATATATATATATCCAAGAGTTTGTAAGACTGTTCACCGAATGCGAAGGTTATATGCATGCGAGGGTTTATATGCGAAGTTTATATATCGCCTGTTATATATGCGAAGAGTTATATCCAAGACTGAAATTATTCAATGAAATTAACGGTCTCGTCTCGTGCGGATAATGATAGAAATCCAAGCGTCACACATGAGAAGCGCTAATTTAGTGATAGAACACCTGGAAGCTCATTAGAAAATATGACAGCGATAAAAGTCATAATAATAATAATACCTATGAACTTAATAGTCATAAGGCCGGTTTAAACGTACTTCTCAACTTTACAGTTTACAGATGGAGATGGACAAAGATCATGCAAATTTTTCTTTGGCTAATTTTTAAATACGACTTTAAAATATTGTAAAATACTCAAATCCTAAAGTTCAGATATGGAGAAATATTGTATTAAAATTTGGGTTGGCTAATTTTTAAATGCGACTTTACATATGGAAATTAGTAGTCACAGGGCCTATGACTAAAATATATTAAAATACTAAAAACCTCGGATAGAAAATTGAGCGTAACACACGAGAAGAAATATTGTAAAATGTTGAAGTCCTCCATGACGCTAATTTTTGTGACAGCCCACCGCAGTGGGATAAAAAATTAAAAAATAAGAAAAGTATGGTGCTTTCATATTAATAGGACTTCTTACACTTCAAGAGACGTATCTTACACTTCAAAATACGTCTCGCTTGGTACTTTTAATCAATAATCTTTAAAATCATATTTTTGAAATTCAAAATTATGTTTCACTTTATATATTTATGCGGCATCTTTGAACTTAAGTTATATTCACTGCAATTATTCCAAATTGTTGTTATATTACAGTTTGATACCATGTGTTCTAGTAGTAATTTGGAGCTATTGCAATTTGTATTTTATAATTTTATTAAAATGAATTATTTTGGATAATAAAAATTATAATTTAAAATAAAATTATAATTTAGTTTAATTTATTATAATATTTTAATTTTTGATAATTTGAGATGTATCATGAATAAGTGTTTTAATGTTTATTATGTATTGATGTCCATAGACATTTATTAACTATAATTTATATGTTATATTAATTAATATTTTATTATAAATTATTTTAATAAAGTTTAATTTTAAAAAATTAATATTTAACTTTTTTGTAATAGCCAAATCTTTTTTGGTTAAAAAATCACCCATTTTTACATATATATATGGTTAATTGGATGATATTAATATTCGCTCACATTTTATACATATGAATTTTCAAACCATAATAGTTGCCTACAATACTATATATAGGAAAATATTTAAATCTTTAATAAATACCTTGTCACTGAGTGATCGCTACATCTACATCCATAGACAATGATCCACACCAATCCATCAAAGGCAGTATTCCACACTAATCCATCAAAGGCAGCCTAATACGTCCACGAGCAGTAATAATGATCACACCGCTACGTCCACGGGCAGTAACAGTAATCCACATCGCTACGTCCATGGGCAGTAATTCACATCAATCCATCAAAGGCATTAATCCACACCAATCCATCAAACGCAACCTAATACATCCACGAGCAGTAATAGTAATCTACGTCCATGAGCAATAATCCACACCAATCCATCAAAGGCAGTGATCCACACCAATCCATCAAAGGCAATAATCCACACCGATCCATCAAAGGCAGCCTAATCTGTCCACGGGTAGTAACAGTAATCCACACCGCTACATCCACGAGCAGTAACAGTAATCCACACCAATCCATCAAAGGTAGTGATCCGCACCGATCCATCAAAGGCAACCTAATACGTCCACGGGTAGTTATCCACTCCAATCCAACAAAGGCAGTAATCCACACCAATCCATCAAAGGCAATAATCCACACCGATCCATCAAAGGCATCCTAATATATCCATGGGCAGTAACAGTAACCCACACTGCTACGTCCATGGGCAATAATCCACACCAATCCATCAAAGGCAATAATCCACACTTATCCATCAAAGGAAACCTAATACGTCCACAGGCAGTAACAATAATCAACACCAATCCATCAAAGGCAGTATACACACCGATCCATCAAAGGCAACCTAATATGTCCACGGGCAGTAATAGTAATCCACACCAATCCATCAAAGGCAGTAATCCACACTAGTCCATCAAAGGCAATAATCCACATTGATCCAGGAAAGGCAGCCTAAAGCAGTAATCCACACTAGTCCATCAAAGGCAATAATCCACATTGATCCAGCAAAGGCAGCCTATCCACACTAGTCCATCAAAGGCAATAATCCACATTGATCCAGCAAAGGCAGCCTAATACGTCTACGGGCAGTAATAGTAATCCACATTGATCCAGCAAAGGCAGCCTAATATGTCTACGGGCAGTAATAGTAATCCACACTGATCCATCAAAGGTAGCCTAATATGTCAACGTGCAATAACAATAATCCACATTGATCCATCAAAGGCAGCCTAATACATGGGCAGTAACAGTAATCCACATATCAGGCCTAAACCCAAAGACATCAAGGAGATTTGACCTCTTGACCTCCCAATAAGCAACGTACTTAGCAATGAGGTGTTGACCAATTGAGTTATCACTTAGGGCTAAAGAAATATTTAACTTATATAAATAATATATTGTTTTTTAAAATATGTATAATACATTTCTATAATTTATTATTAAATTATTTCATAACTATTAAATATTTTAAATATTTCTCTTCCAAATTATTAAATGATACAAAATACTACAATAAATTAAATTAGCATCATTATTATTGACATTGAATTAAAATTTTGTAATTTGCAATATTTATATGCTTTAATTTAAAAATTAAAGAAATATTCAAGAAAAAAAATCCAAAACTAAAATGTTGAGATCCACTTATCTAAACCAACCTAGATCTATCTTAACCCCAGATCTATCAAGCACCAAGAGGGATCAAATCTCTTGAGATGCAAACCTCTTTCTTTAGTGCAAAACTTGAGGAAAGGATTTCACATCGAGAGATTTGATCCCTCTCGACGCTTAATAGATTCGGGGTTAAGATGTGTCTAGGCTAGTTTCAATCATGCGCAGTGATACAAAATTTGTTGAACATTTAATGATTCTAATTATTTTAAATATGATAAATATGTCTCAAATTAATTTGGTCAATTTAATTTTAAATTTTCTTAGTTACCTCTGTTTGTTGAGATGAGAGAGACTCTTAGTAACTTGAATAATGAAAAATGATGAAATAAAATTTTTGAATGCAAAGTGACAATGTAAAATTTTGAATGATAGAGAATATGAATAATAAGAATGTAGTCAATTATAAACAATCTTCATTGTGATCAATCTCAAACTATTTATTCTACTATTCCTATTGTTACACCTATTAGTTTTTCCATCTTAAGCATATTAATCATATGAAAAAGGCAGTTGAAATCATAGACCATTCAAACATATAACTTGATCTACTATAGCAAACATAATACCTTGTCTCTCTTGCTCTTCAATATGAATAGTATCTTTCTCCAAAGCTATTTGAATGCAAAGTGATTAACAATGTTAAATAATGGAAAATGGGAATAAATAAGAAAGAAGCCAACTACAAATAGTTTACAGTTTCAGGAAGAAAGTATTTCAGGTAAGTGAACATTTTATTTAGGATGAAAATCAAAGTATTATATTTATGGTTGAATTAACTTAACACAGGAGTAAATGCACTTAGTAATCTAATTGCTTTGAAATAAATGTACATCATATATCTAATTGCATCAAATCATAAATCAACATATACACGGAAACCAATGCATCTAATGCAAATGATAAAATAGGATTAGAAATCAACATCTATATTGAAATCAATGCATCTAGTGCAAACAATCAAACATGATTAGAAACCAACATCTACACTAAAACCAATGCAATCAATCAAATAGAAATAGAAATCAAAATCTACACTAAAATTATTGCATATAGTGCAAGCTATCAAATAGGAATATAAATCAACATCTACATTGAAATCAATGCATACAGTGCAAGAAATCAAATAGGATTAGAGATCAACAACTACACTAAACAATACATCTATTCTTAGTGAAAACCCAAATATTCATGAATTTCTAGATCAAACTTCTATATCTGTATTTGTCTTTATGTGTCTCTTTCTTCTTCGCTCTCTCTCTAACTTCCATATATGTGTGTCTATCTCCCCCCTTCTCCCCCTTCGTTTCTCCCCCATTTCTCTCTATCCACCTCTCCCTCCCTCTCTATATCTCTCTCATCTTCCATGTGATCTATATATATACCTCCCTCCATCTCTCCTTGTTTATATCTCTATCTCACCCCCTAAACACATTACTCTCTCTCTCTCTCCCTCTCTTTATATCTCTCTTCTTCCCTCTTGTCCCCTCCATCTATATCTCTACCTCCGTTTATCTCTCCTTCTTTATCTCTCTATTTCAACCTGCAAACATACACACTCTCTCTCCGTATCTATCTATCTCTCCCTCTTCCTCTCCCTCTCTCTCTTACCTCTCTCTCTCTTTCTCTCTCTCTCTCTCTTCCACTTCTCTCTCCACATATATCTCTTTTCATCCCTCCCTCTCCCTCCCTCTCTCTTCTTCCCTCTCCCCCCCGCATCTATATCTCTATCTCCCTTGTCTCTCCTTATTACCCCAAAACATACACACTCTCTCTCCATATCTATCTATATCTCTTTCCATCCCTTTTCCCCTTCTCTCCTTCTCTTTATCCTTCTCTCTCTCTCTTCCCTCTCACTCTCCTCTCTCCCTCACTGTCTCTACATCTCCCCCTTATCACTCCCTCTCCCTCTCCACATTTCTCTCTCTATGTCTTTCTTCTTCCCTCCCTCTCTCACCCCCTCTCTAAATCCATATCTCTCCCCCCCCCTCTCTCAAGTCCTCTCTCTCTTCCTTCCTCTCCCTCCCTTTCTCTCCCACCTCCCTCTCTCCCCCTCCATCACACACACTCTCTCCACCCTCCAACTATGTCACTATCTCCCTCCCTCTCTCCTTCTCTCTCCCCCCTCCATATCTATGTCACCCTCTCTCTCTCTCTTCCCCTTCTTTCCCTATCTCTATCGTTTCATTTTCTCTCTCTTCCCTCGTCTCCTCTCTCCCTCATTCTGTCTTCATCTCTCCCTTGTCATTCCCTCTCTCTCTCCACCTCTATCTCTCAACGTCTTTTTTCTTCCCTCCCTCTTTCCTTCTCTCTGCCCCCTCCTCCTCTCTCTCTTCCTTCCTCTCTTTCCCACCTCTATCTCTCTCTCCCCCACTCTACTCCCCCCTCTCTCTTTATCTCTCTCTTAAATATGATATCATTGTACTTGCATTTAAGAAAGTATCTAAATTAAAAGAAAACATAATTGGTTGTAAAATATTAAACCTATATTTTGGATCCATCATTACAAATAAAATACAATAATAAAAAAATTAAAAGAATCATAGAATATCTTTCCTCTATCATTAGTCACTTTTCTTTCTCTCTTCGCTTGGATCCTTGGTTTAGATGCATCTATCCTGGTTATTTATAATATTATTTATATTATATAAATTTCACATGTATATATAAAAGTATTATATTTGTTAATTTTATTAAAACCTCGATTTAATCTCTATGAGAATATTTTTAGTAGTCGTAAGGATGGAGGGGTGGAGGGTTTATATATATCTCAAAAGTAATTATAGCCTTTTTGCTTTCAGATTTAATTAAAAAATGTCATTAAATTAAATTAAAATAATAAAATATTTTGATTGTGAAATAAATTATGTTTTTTTTGCATGAGGTATTGATACGCTGTGATATTAGCCCATAGTATGGTATTTACCGATGGTATTGTAACAAAGTAATTAAAAGCTTAGATCCATAACATAATAATCAAAAGCCTAGATGGCCCACGGTATTGATAAACCATGGTATTAGCCCATAGTATTATGATTTTCTTTTATCTAAAATATTGTTGGCAATTTTAGTAATAAAAAAAAATATATATAACAAATTAAATTTTATTATTTTTATTATTTTTTACACAGTAAAACGTTCCTCTGGGAAAAACGCCCCTACAGTACCACTCTTATATAGCTTACTGAACCATTGATTTTGGTATTAGACGATGAAATCAATATTCACCCTTTGATCATGGTTGCAAGGTGTTGGGTGGAGCAATTCCTTAAATAGTTTAAGGGTATCTTAAATGATTGTCACCCTTCTTCTCTGAGTCGTTGCACCAGTGTGACACAATTGTGATGGATCTTCACATATAAGCCAAGGCATGTAAGGGATGAAGACCACATTGTTTCAGACATTTTTTCAACGACCTTGTCTTCCCCTGTTTCTACTGCTTCTGGACGGAAGGTGTGTTTCTATTGCTTCTGGACGGAAGGCGTGTTATTGTTATTAGATATTGTAATTAACCCCGTATTTTAGAGTTGGGTAAATTTAAGAGAGTCGGTTAACTGAGTCAAGTCTAGTGAGTTTGAGTTAAGTTTTATTTTGGGAAAAATAGAATTTAAAGTGTGCGTGCATGTTGAATTATTTTGGGCGAGTAGCTAGTCTGAAAAGTATAAATACCCTTCACCAGGTTCATTGTAATTAATCAAGTTTTTGTGCAATCAATAGAAAAAGAGCAACATCTCATGTTGTTTTGTGTGTCCAATTTGTATTTCCTCTCCTATATCTTTCCTATCAAAGTTAGATTCTTTCTTACCAATTAGTATCAAAGTGAGATTAAGGGAGAGTACATTAGCAACAATTTTTGAGAGAAGAAAAAAATATTTGTTTTCTCTTAGTTGAACTGTAAAACACCTTGCAAAGGTATTTAGGGCGTTATAACGCAAGAGATACGTGTGGAGAGATGAGTTAAAGCATCCAAACTTAACGTGCAAATTCAAAACGCAGTGAAGTAGGTAACATTAGATCACTAACGTGGGTCCTCTTATCATGGTCAACGTTAACACGGAGGCCTCAAGCACACAAGGCCACGTTAATAGAGAGATGAGTAGTTGCTAATAAAAGGTTCGAAGTCGAGATTAGTTGGTTTATATGTTGAGAGGGTTTTGAAATCCCGAAGTTCTTTTTACGCTGATAAAGCTTTAAAAGGATCCTTGATTAAAAGTTTTTGTTTGTAAAGGAGTTTTTTTCAAAGGTTCAAGAGGAGTGGAAAACTCCTTTTAAGTTTAAAAAAAAATTAAGAAAAAGGTGCATGGTAGTGGTTTGAAAAGCTTCACGGTATAAAGAAGTTTTTTGGGAGAAGTTTAAAGTCTGAATTTTAAAAGGAAAATTATAAAAAAAATAGGGGTTTTATTGGCAAGAATTTATGGCTTTGTAATGTTGGTTGGTATATAAGAATATTTTGTTTGTTTTTTCAAGTATGATAGTGTTTTGAGTAAAGAGGCTTTGTACATTTGGTTGGTCTATAAAAATATTTTGTTTGTTTTTTCAAGTATGATAGTTTTTTGAGTAAAGATTGTGCTTTATGGGGTTCAATTAAAATTATATTTTTTTCGAGGATGATATGAAAAATAACCTCATGCAATAAGGAAAACAGCTATAAGACCGATGAGAGACAACAATCATAGGTCACAAAGCGCGACTCAAGAAGACTAAGAAAATGGATAACAAAGAAGAGGCAAAGATTGTTGGCATGTTTAGAGAGGTTTCGGTTGCAGCCGAGGAACTAAGAAGCTTAGCAGAAAACAAAGAAGAAATCGAGGTTAATTGGTGTAGCGTGGATCTTCTACCACCTCCTATGTTTATTGATACCCTAGCTTTGAGTTTCATTCAACAAGCAATGGATGAAATGATTATGTGCAAGATAGAAAAATCTACAACTTCCAGTGCTCCTTCTTTCTTCAATTTTTTCGTCCAATCCTTTCAGGGAATTTACCACTTCAGCTACTCTGAGGAGGTATGTTGCAATATCTTCTTCATCTTCCATCCTCAAACTTTCAAATTGTCTTTTGTGAGTTCGAAGCATTGCCTTTTTTACTTTTGAGTCTCCATCGTACAAGCCAACTAGCTTCTCCCACATTTCTTTGGCAGATGTACAATGCATGATTTTTGTAAACTTGGAATCAGTGATTCCACTAGTGATGGAGTTCATGGCCTTTGCATTTGCGATGTAGGCTTTCCTCTCGTCTTGGTCTGTTGGAAGAGTGGTAGTCGTTTTGTATTCATTTTGAACAAAATGCTAGACTTCAGGTCCAAAGGGACATTTAAGTATAGTCTCATTCTTTTCTTCCAGAACCAAAGTTAAGTGCCATCGAACAAAGGAGGTCTTCCCTGATGCTTCGTGATTCTCATCATGGTTGTGGATCCTTCTTCAGCTATTAGACTAGTATGAAGAAGCCTACTCTGATAACCAATTGTTGGAAATTACTGAGAGGGGGGGGGGGGGGTGAATCAATATTTCTTATTTTTAATTGTTCTAGTGATTTCCAAAAGCATATATAGATGTATATGTATACACAAAACACAGAAATCAATAGCTGGAATTAATGCTTTTATTAAAACTCAAGACAGTGCAATGAAATAAATACAATATAAGTATATATCTGATTGTGAATGATTGCCAAGCTCTAACTTGGACTTTATTGAGGCTCCAACCTCCAGAGCACCAACTCTGTTTGGCAGTGGTTTTGCACTTAGGAGCACCTACCCCTAATGACTTTAGTCCTGTTCAGTTTTGAGGCCCCAACCTCTTGGGCTCCAACCCAAACCTAATATAAATTGTTCTACTGTTGTTCTCTACTCACAAGCCTACTGAGCTTTTGCTATTCTCCTGTTCTCTTGCTTCTCTGGCCTCTCCTTCCTCTTGCTTGTTCTTCGGCTTCCTCTCTCACTGATTATGCATCCATCAATCACCATCTCACTTTGTTTTTATGCTTTTATGTATTTCAGATGCCTCTGACTCTTCGTTTCCGCTTTCCACCACCTCTTTGGCTTCCTACTCGGTCGCTGTTGTTTCCTCTGACTCGCTTGATCTTTCAACTTCCCTCCTTGGTCGTTGTGGCTTCCTCTGTGCTGGCTTTCCATTCAAATTCTTGGCTTTACGGTCACTGTGTGTTAAAACTATAACATAGGCCCATTTTTTTCAATGATAACAGGCATTCACCGAGACTGTTTCGTTTAATGGACATGCCACGTCCTATCGCAATTGCAATCGGCTTGATTCTAGCCTTCTGAGCTATCGGGAGCACTCCTTAACGTATCTCTGTCTCCAAACCCCGCACAAGCAATATATACAAATACACAGGAATTACGATCGAACATAGGCGAAAAAACTAAAGGGTGGGCTTCAAAAAAATATTACATCCGCATCTATAACGACATCGGGTCTGCTCCTCCACAACATTATCGCAATCGACAATCACGGCTTGCAGGAGTTCTTTATATAGTGACCACATGACATCGTTGATGGCCGATGGGCTGATCCTCCACTGCCCCGATGGATCGGATGCGATATGGTATTAAACAGCAGTTGATATTCTCGGTCGGGTCTGCAGCCATTCATTGCAATCGGGGGTTGCCCTTGGTGGAGGTCCGATGCGATATCGATATCAACGATTGGGTGTGGCAAGGCTTCATAACATATGTGATTGTGACAGATGCGATAATACAATAAGCGCGATATAAAAGGACCATCGGGCCGCAATTGTATATCGCAATCGGCATTTTAATGTGGCACGGCCTTAACCACTTGCGATACATAATCCCAACACTGTGGACGCGATATTAAATTGCAACGCATTGCAATGGTCCCATGGTTTCGCACATATATTATCACAATCATCGGGTTTCGGGGGTGACAACCTTTTTGAATTTGCGAATATTATATATATTTATATATATAAATAATATATATATATATATATATAATTGCTTGTGTTTTTTTGTTTTATGCTCTCCGCTTATGTAACTTCTCCTGGCATATGTGAATGCTCTACCTCCGATAGTCTTCCTTTGGCATTGTTTGCTCCGATAAAATATATATATATATATATTATATATATTATATATATATATTATATATATATATAGATATATATTATATATATATATATATTGCTATGATGTTTTAAATTGTTTATATGCGACCTCCGCTTATGTACTTACTCTTGGCATATGCGATAGCTAAACTCTCCGTAGTCCTTCCTTTGGCATTGTGTTCTCGATATATATATTATATATAATATATGGGTTTTGCCTCCGATAGCTCCCGATTGTGTAATCGGCTTCCTCTGATGGCTCTGTTTTGGCATATATATATGGCTCTTCCGTTTTCTCCTCTTGCTCCAATGTGGCTCCTCTGGCTTGGTCTACTCCTCTTGGCTTCGTTTCGTCTGCTCCTCTTGGCTCCGTTTGCTCCTCGAATATTGCCATATTGACATCAATGACAATCTGTGTCCAACAGTTATAAGCATAGTTTTATGACAAACTTGAGTTATGGCTCTCATCATGTTCTGGTTAGTAGATGAAATGTTAATAAATGCATGACCTAATGGATGATATTTCAACTATTGTGAGAGGGAATTAGACCTTATTGATGATTATCACATAAGTTTTAGATCTCTATGTTTAGATATGTAATTATGACCTATAGATTACATGTTCATGATGTGCTTGATGAAATTTTTGTCATGGTTAGGCTTGGTTATGTCAAGTTCTTGTCTAAGTTTTGTGTGAAAGGATTTTACCTAGTGTAATTCATTGTTCTGGAAAGTTTCATGAAGTTTTGGGTAGTGGTCTAGAGACTAGCCTGAAAAAGTGGCTTAAATCTCGCAGTCGCTTGCACAAAACTGGTTTAAAAAATCTATAGTGGTTGGGAAGTGTCAGGCGGATAAGTCGTTCTTGAAGACAAGACCGACCTCCCTAGTATCTAATGATATCTAGCGACAAGCAAACCAAACAAATTCTATCTTTCTCTAAATATGCAGTTTATAAATAAAGGCAAATAAGTGTTTTAGGCCTACCTTGGGTCCAGTGCAAGTTTGTAGAAGCCACGCTCCGTTGATCCAAATGAGCTCCTTTGTGAAGAATCTGCAAACACAAACAAGCACACAAATTAAATAGCACCTGAAAAGCCAATATAGCAAAGCATATTTATCATGATGATCAAGGAATTCATGAAACAAATCACATAAGACAATTTGTTGAGAAAAATGAATCTGATTGTATTAACTTAAATCAAAGAAGAACTTTACAACCTGTGCCTTGATGTTGTACAAGCTCCTCCCAGGGTCCAGCAAGAAGTCTCCTCTACTTTGACAAGTTTCACTCTCTTCCCAATGAAGCCAAAAGGTATGTAGTCTCTCCTCTCAAGCTTAACTAGGAAGTCTCAATTCCACCAGCATTTACCCTAAAAAATGTTCAGCTTCTAAACTCTCTAGCAACCAGCCCAATGCCTTAATTTATAGTGCAATGGAGGGAAGTTACTAGGTCCTCCTTCAAAGGGATAAAGCCCTTCTTCAAAGGGATACGCTCCTCTCATCAAGGGATTAGCTCCTTTAGTTTTGGGATGCATGAACCACCTAGGAGCGAACCATCCACGTCAAGATTCCTTCTAGAATCATTTAGAATTAACCACAAGTGAGTTTTTAAGAATAAACTTGCGCCTTTTTGACTTTCACAGGGGTCCGCACCCACTCCTTTAGAGACAGAGCGGGCAGGTCCGCAGGTAACATGAACCAGGGGTGCGGGACTGCAGGTAACAGTGAGAGAAAGTGCAGAACCATAGCTTTATTGATTTTCAAAGTTTTTCTCTCATTTTTAAAGCTTGACATGAAGAGCTGAGGTTTGAGACTTGCTTAGGAGGACAATATGAATGATGATAGACCCATACTGACTGCAAATAGTCATGGTGACAATATTTTGTGTAACATATTTCCCCCTAAAGTGCAAAGTCTGTAGTAGATGAGGATTTCATTTATCATCTAGGAAGAGTGAAGTACTTTATCATCTCGAGGATCATCTTGTGGAGAACCTGGTTGGAACCTGTAAAAAACATTCAATGCAAAATATATATATGAGATCATATCATCGTTGAGGTAGGCATTCCCATACTCAGATCAAAACTCACTAGAAAACTAACTACTTCTATGATATAGGAATGATCTTGTAATACATCACAAGTATAGACACATGTAGACACAGTATGGACGCAACCATCTATTTATGAATAGTCCACTGTATAATGAATACAAAATTCTTCGCAGCATGGATGGTGGAAACTAGATCCAGGGTCTTGATTGCTACTTCTCGAAATAGTACGATTCTAACCATGTGAATGAATTTGTCGAAGTTGAACATGGTAGAAACCACTTGATTACCAGTCAATGATGTAAACTGTTAACAAGTGTGAGATAAACCACCATTAATGTCAATGGCTCTCAAAGTACTCAGTACAATCCATGAGATGTGAATAAATGTGTTGATGTCGAACATGTCATGGAATCCTTTGATTGAAGGTCAATGATGAAACCTGTCGTCGAAGGCGAGAAACCTGCCATTGAGGCATGTAGATCCCAAGGTACTGACTATTTCTAGATCATATTTCTAGATAATGAGCTGAAGTCGATAGAAAGCGATCCGTCGTAAGCAAGCCCACAACACGAAATCATATATCAAGTTTGAATAAATTTAGTTGCAAGGACTGACTCAAGGATGGTCAAGATGGATGACAGATATTTTGCAGATGAATGGTTTATTTGCACTGACCTCTTGAACACATAACAACAAAGCAGATGGTTTGGTGACAATTGACCCAAAGTTAATACCCAAAAACCGGCTGAAGACTTTCAATATCGTTTGATCAACTGTTAGGCAAAGCATTTCCCAACCCAGGTGAATAAAAGTGTCGTGTTCAAGAGTGGTTACAAAGTATGACAAACATGCTCATTTTTCTCTCTTTTCCCCCACCATTTCTGGAAAGTACCTCTTTATTTTTGACAAGCTTGAGGAGGACACATTTGCTTGATTATAAGCTCATCCTTCAGATGAGTCCAAGTTTGTTTAAATTCAAACCCTAAGAAGGAGTGGTCCATTCCTGTTTGTAATTGAACAAGTCCTTTACTGTTAAATTTTAACGATTCCAGTATAGGAGAAACTCGGCGTTCTTCAATTTTAGAGAGTCTGAAAAAACTTAAGAAAACTCCATGGTTCTCCTTTTTTGTAAATTTGTGTCTCCCAAGCCCGAAAAAGTATAAAATAATACTTTAGAGAACCGCTTGATCATTACGACCAAGGAGTACTTTTCATAATTAGTGCCTCTGATCCGAAAAAGTAAAGAAGCGATCAATGACATGTCGTTTTATAACCAATATCGAATTTGAAATGACAAAAATCCGGCAATCTTTTCATGTTTTTACAGTCAGAAAAGGGCTGTAAGTGGACCGTCTTTTTAATTCCATTTTTACGAGTTTAAAAAGAAAAATTCAGCAATCTTTTCATATTTTGAGAGTCTGAAAAGGTCTTAAAAGAGAACTCCAAGGTTTCACTTTTTCGTAAGTTTTAACGAGTTCGAAAAAATGATAAAAATGTACTCATGGTTTTCACTTTTTCATAAGTTTTAATGACTTCGAAAAAATGATAAAAGTGTACTCATATGGCCGACTTTCAATTTAATTTACGAGCAGGAAAAGACGGAAAAAAACTCGGCATTTTCATTTGTTTTATGAGAATGAAAGATAGCAAAATAATCTAGGGATTTTCATGAGTTTAACGAGTCTTGAAAATAACTGAAATTGACTCGAGATAGGTTTCATTTTTACAAAAGCTTGAAACAGAGAAAAACTATGCTTCTTATAAGTTCGCATGCCCCCAACATAATGACGCAAATCGAGGTACATGCCCCCCAAGCTTCATTTCATTCAACCAGGTGGATGAAATGAAGGTTAACTTTCGAGATCTTGGAAAGACTCGACTCGAAAAGGGAGTTGTTTCATTTTTTAATGAGGTTGGCACAGGAAATAACTGTACTCAAAACTCTTGTTTCATTTTTTAAACGTGCTTGACACAAGATAAGGAACTATGCTCATGACTCCTTGTTTCATTTTTTAATGAGCTTGACACAAGACAAAGAACTATGCTCATAACTACTCTCTACAATCTACCTAACAAGGAACTATGCTCTAAAATCCTTGATTCATTTTTTAACGAGCTTGACACAAGAAAAGGAACTATGCTCTAAAATCCTTGATTCATTTTTTAACGAGCTTGACACAAGACAAGGAACTATGCTCAAGACACCCTATTTCATTTTTTAATGAGGTTGACATAGGAACAAAGCTATCCTCGCATCTACTTTCTACAATCTACCTATATAACCTATCCTTGTTTCATTTTTTAACGAGGTTGACACAAGACAAGGAACTATCCTCGAACCTGATTCATTTTTTAACGAGGTTGACACAAGACAAGGAACTATCCTCGAACCTGATTCATTTTTTAACGAGGTTGACTCAGTAACAATAACTTTCCTCGAGACTAACTGATTCATTTTTTAACGAGGTCGACACAGTAAAAGGAACTTTCCTCGAAACACCCTGTTTCATTTTTTAATGAGGTTGACACAGGAACAAAACTATCCTCATGGACACCTGTTTCATTTTTTAACGAGGTTGGCACAGGAAAAGGAACTATCCTCACACTCACTGATCATGGCTTCCAACTATAAGAAAGACATGTCAATGGACACACCTTGATCATGGCTTCCAAGAGGTCTTCATCAGAAGGAAGAATAGTTCTCTGGAAGGAACACATGTTAAGGGACTCAAAAGGGATAAGAACTCGCGTTCAAGTAATCCCATAGAGTTTTCCATGTCAATTACCAGATCTAAATCAAAGGAAGATGAGCAAACAGTGAGAGGCTCACTTACATCGGTAACTGAAAACATGGGACCAGTTGCCACATAATTAACCCATGGTGGGGTAGGTACGACTTTAAAATCAGGAACATTTAGGGGTGTCATATTATTGGTAGTTGAAAAAAGACTAGGGAACGAAAGCTAGTCTACAGTCACAATATTTCCATTGTGAGGGAAAGACATCAAGTGAAAGAGTGTCGATACGACAGCTTCCATTGCATAAACATAGTCTCGCCCAAGGAGTAAATTAAAATCCAAGAGACCTCGAACTACCATAAGATCAATATAGGCAGTTTTACCTTCCAAGGTAGTATAAAACTTAGGAAGGATCCCTAAAGGTTCACTAATGGTTCTGTTAAAAGCTTTCAGATTATGTGCAATAGGTGCAAGCTAAGAGGAACCCAAAGCTTTCCAAGAAGTTGAGGATAAAATACTAACAGAAGCACCTTCACCTACCTGTGTGCGATGCATGTCCCTACCACCAACCTTGACAATGATTTGGAAAGGGATGGAGGAAGGAAGACGAGGTTCTGTCAATCTATTCCAATCAAAGGAAAAGACCTCAGTACTTGGAGGGGGTTTTGTAGAAACAGGTGAAATGCCCCCCAGCATAGAAGAATCTGATGTAACAACAAGAACCTGAGCGGTATGAAGTTCACTCTCTAAAGGGAGAGTGGGATCGACCAAATGTGAAATTGAATCGACCACTTGATCAACTAATGGACCATCAACCTGAGTGATATGAGTTTCACTCTACAATGGAAGAGTGGGATCGACTGTACTTGAAATTAGATCAATCACTCCGTCAGTTGATGGTAAGTTGGGAGAAAGTTTACGGTAACAAGTTGGAAATTCTTGCCGTGGAACAGTAAGGTTTTCCAACAATTTTGAGGCTTCATCCATGTGAGGGAAAATGTGAGTTTGATGACTCCCTTTGCATAACTTACAAGGAAACCTAACTTTACCCTTTTTCCCAGGAACCTGACTATCACTGGTTGATGGATCATTGGAAAGTTGATGAATTTTTTTTTACCATAGTTCCAAGACCTTTGGAATACCAGGAATTGATAAGGAAGTGGTCACCCTTACAAAGCTTGCAAGGGTATTTGGGTTTACGATGCATGTCGTAGTTTTCCTCAACACAACTAACACTTACAGTCGTGGTTGGTTGGTTGACTTCTTTCTTATCTTGCTTCTTCTTCTTCTTCTTCTTCCCTTTCTTCTTCTTCTTAGCCACCTGGTTACTAGCATCAAGGTTTTTACCAAGCGAAGAGGAAGAAATGGAGGAAGAAAAATTAGGCGAAGAAGGTAAAGGGTCAACAGAAGGTTGGTGATGTTGAGATGGTGAACTTTATTGAGGTGAAGCAATCGGTTGAGGTGGAACAATTGGAGTATTTGGGGCCAACGAAGTTGAAAATAACCATAACAGTAAACCTATTGTAAATCTAGGTAATGACAAAGTAGCCATATAAGGAGGATCAACATTTCCAAAGCAAGGAAAAGTACTAGGATTCTCGTTAAGAGGGGTTCCTTGGTTGGTAAATTCCGGAACAGTTGCCATTATATTCAACTTCAGTGAATTTTATTAACAATTTAAAACTAAAATTAACAATTCACAATTCACACCTAACAATTAAAATTCACAATTCACACCTATGGTCTCTAAAAGTAAAACAAACAAATTAACACGCGCTATCAAATCTAGGAGTCAAACCACACACAAACAATAACTTTCTGTACCGAAGACACTAGTTGGTGATGAAATCCAACGTCGCAGAATTCAATACAGAAATGGCGGTTGGAACAGCTACCCCGACAACCTGCTTAATGAATAGACTGGCACAAGTTTCTCCACTAAACCGTCTCGAGTGAAGAGAACCCCCCAGAAAATCCAAGTGAGTCTAGTCAACGTCTACTCCAGGTACAGTGGGATCTTCCCTCCATCGTCACCTTAGGAAAGAATCCTATATATTATGGTCACTATGGTTACCAATGGAAACAAATATACCTGGGGGAACAGTCTGTGATCCGATACGCACGCAAGTGCAGAGTAACAAGCTCAATCCCCTTGAAGGCTCCTTGACATAATCCAAGGTTTACCAACAAGTGACCCCAGGCTCCTCGACAATGGTCAATACGAGGTTTACCGTTTTTAATACGTGAATATTTTCTATCGTTCCCAATCAGGAAGGATTGATTCCCACACTGGTTCAGATATGATCTCGTGCTTCTCCTTTAAGAGGAGCTTTCCCAAAGCATAGATGTAACAATTGGAATTTATCTCCTACCTCAAGATACAACTACTTGTTTGTTTTACTATCTTGGAGAGTTAATTACTCCCTACTCCAAGATACTAGCCTAAGTTAGATTGGTGGAAAGAGCAATAAAAATGTAAAAATTACTAGATGAATTTTAATTAAGTCTTGTGTTATTTAGGTTGTTATTACTCAAAAGGATAAATGGATATGAAACCAATGGTGTTATGACCCGACCCAAAACTGAATGCAATATAATATGATAATGTAATCTTTTCAATTCGATGAATCCTAACTAAAGTAAGGATAGAGTTTCCATTCACTTCCAACAATGCAAAAAAATTATCACTAAGAGAAAATATAACAAATTCTCTAATGCACTAATTTCATCAAGAAAAACTAATGCAAATCAATTCCAAAACAGTTTTTTTATTTTTATTTTTCTGTGTTAAAACAAGAATAAAAATATTTAAATTCAAATCAAAGAAAACTGATCTAAATCTACGATTGATTTTTCAGAATGTAAACTATGAAATTGTAATCTATGCACAATTCACTTGAAAAGTATGCAAATGTAATCTATGCACATTTTTCATTCATATTCTGAAAATGAGAATTCTAATTATGCAAATGTGATCTATGCAAGAGAATTATCAAACACAAGATGATTCTAATGTAATCTAAGAACCAATCAAGTGCAAGTCAAGAAAATTGGGTGAGAGTTCCAAAGATCAAAAAAATAATAACGCTCAAAGGCGATTAACAAAAGCAAAAAGATGAAAAATTGTGAAAAGACTGAGACAAACCTCCAAGTAATGACCAAAGGAAATCAAATTATGAATTTCTCAAAAAAGATACTCAAAACACCCAATTGATAAAAGCTTAAAACAAGAATGCCAATGGAAATTAACCTAAGAAAAGTTCCTGACAAGTCACGTGCAGACCTGGGTAGAGGCTAAAAACACATAAACAAATCCTAAGCTGACTGAAAGAGAAAATCTTAAGTTTTTCAAAATTTTGACAGGGTCCGTAGGCCCCCAGTATACCCAGGTGCGGTACCACTCTGTGCGTAAAGAAAAAGTGCGGGTATGTCCGCACTGTGTTACAAGCAGAGGGTGCGACCCTCTCCCAAAAGTATGAAAAACAAAAAATAATTCAAGATTAATTAAACCTACCCAATCCCACACACATCAAGCCAAAAACAGAAACAAAGACACAGTTTCTCAAGTCAAAGTAAAATCAAAGGAAAAATAAAAAATTCAAGTCCCTAGTGGAGTCGCCATTTTGTTAGGCGGATAAGTCGTTCTTGCGAACAAGACCGACCTCCCTAGTATATAATGATATCTAGCGACAAGCAAACCAAACAAATTCTATCTTTCTCTAAATATGCAGTTTATAAGTAAAGGCAAACAAGTGTTTTAGGCCTACCTTGGGTCCAGTGCAAGTTTGTAGAAGCCACGCTCCGTTGATCCAAATGAGCTCCTTTGTGAAGAATCTGCAAACACTGTTATGAAACCAGCTCAAGAAAAGATAGAAAAGATAGATCAACGCCTTAGAATTCAGCCTCTTCGAGGGGGAAACCTCCTTTACATTACATAAATGAAAAATTCTTCGATGATACAAATGAAAAGACCTCCTTTCTATATATAGGAGTCTAAGGGGTCGTAACATAATGAGAGCCGACATAACAATAATAATGTAAGGGCACAATAATAACAATAGTGGGCTTCTATGGGGCACAATAGTAACAATATGGGCACTGCATGGGTACATCAATATAATAAGTGGGTTGTACTAATAACAATAAGGGGCTACACTAGTAGTATAGGGGTCTAACAAACACAAACAAGCACAAAAAATTAAATAGCACCTGAAAAGCCAATATAGCAAAGCATATTTATCATGATGATCAAGGAATTCATGAAACAAATCACATAAGACAAATTGTTGAGAAAAATGAATCTGATTGTATTAACTTAAATCAAATAAGAACTTTACAACCTGTGCCTTGATGTTGTACAAGCTCCTCCCAGGGTCCAGCAAGAAGTCTCCTCTACTTTAACAAGTTTCACTCTCTTCCTAATGAAGCCAAAAGGTATGTAATCTCTCCTCTCAAGCTTAACTAGGAAGTCTCAATTCCACCAGCATTTACCCTAAAAAATGTTCAGCTTCTAACCTCTCTAGCAACCATCCCAATGCCTTAATTTATAGTGCAATGGAGGGAAGTTAGTAGGTCCTCCTTCAAAGGGATAAAGCCCTTCTTCAAAGGGATAAGCTCCTCTCATCAAGGGATTAGCTCCTTTAGTTTTGGGATGCATGAACCACCTAGAAGCGAACCATCCACGTCAAGATTCCTTCTAGAATCATTTAGAATTAACCACAAGTGAGTTTTTAAGAATAAACTTGCGCCTTTTTGACGTTCACAGGGGTCCGCACCCACTCCTTTAGAGACAAAGCGGGCAAGTCCGCAAGTAACATGAACCAGGGGTGGGGGACCGCAGGTAACAGTGAGAGAAAGTGCAGAACCAGAGCTTTATTGATTTTTAAAGTCTTTCTCTCATTTTTAAAGCTTGACATGAAGAGCTAAGGTTTGAGACTTGCTTAGGAGGACAGTATGAATCATGATAGACCCATGATAGACCCATACTGACTGCAAATAGTCATGGTGACAATATTTTGTGTAACAGGAAGCAAGGTTGTGGGAGCGATTGGAGGGTTCTAGTCACATAGAGGCCTTGCCACAGCAGCGACTCAGGGTCTAGATCAATTAAAAAACAAATTAAATCAAGGGTTGGGCACCTGGGGTGGTTGGTTATCTTATGAGGATCATGTAGCTCTTGAGGAAGGTCAATTTGGTTTCGTTTTTCAATTCCAATTCCTTAATTGTACTCGGGGAGTTGAATTACATATCAGTAACTCGTCATCACATATTTATAGCAGTGTACCAGTAAGCTTGGGTAAGTGTGGGAGAATGGTGTTACACTCTCTCTCTATTATCTCTCTCTCATACTATTGCACACAGAGAATTCTTGGAGCACTCTAGCATTGGAGAAAGGGAGGGAAAGGAAGGAAAAGAAAGCAAAGGAAAGCAAGGATAAAGAAATAAAAAAGTTGTATCAAGAGGCTACAATGGGATTACTTTGTAGGTATTGAGTTGCATGTATGATTTCCTTTCTAGTTTTGGCATGCATGGTACATGCATGTGTGTATTTGGTTCTCTTATTGTCATTGGCATGGGTTTTTCCAAGGGTGACAATGGTTTCAACCTTTCCTTTCCTTTTCGGGATAGCCATTGTGTGATGGGATTCTTTTACTTGTCTCATCTTTGGGTTGGCGAATGGTTTTGGAACCGGCTGAGGTGGTCTTAGGAAAATTCCCAAGGGCCTAGGAATCCCTTGACCGTTTTTGGTGGGATTGTGGTAAAGCCTGAGGGTGGAGATGAGAAAATTCCTCAAGGTATTAGTGAATAAATCTGGAGGCATCCAAGATTGTTTAGGGCCTAATGATCCCCTGACCGGTTTTGGTAGGATTTGGGTAAATCCTGGTAGTGTATGTTTCTTTATTTGGGCCTAGGAATCCCTTGACCAGTAATGGAAAGATTGCGGTAAAGCTTGGTTGTGTAGGTGCTTGTTTTGGGCATAGGCATCCCTTGTCCAGTTTTGGCGGATTATGGTAAAGCCTAAGAAATATTGGTTGTTTTGTGTGAGTGCCACATTCATGCTTGGAATATGACACAAGGGTGATCGGTTGAAAGAAAGATTTGATTCAACCCAATCTATGGTCGAGTGGTATATGGAAGTCCCTGACTTGGTTGGATTTTCATATTTTAATAAGAGATATTTTCCTCTTGTATTTCATGAGTATTTATACCTATTATTATGTGGCATTGATGACTGTTCTATCACTGTTATTATTATGGTTATATGATGGTTATAAGCGTGTTTTCATGGCCTAGTTTAGTTATGATTCTTATGATGTTTTGATTGGTAAATGAATGGTTATTAAATGGTTATTGAATGCATGACCTAATAGATGCTATTGCATCTATTGTGAGAGGGCATTAGACCTTCTTGATGATTTTCAGATAAGTATGAGACCCCTATGCTCAAATATGCATTTATAACCTGTAGATTACATGTTCACAATATATTTGATGGAATGTCTATCATGGTTAGTCTGGGTTAGGTCCAATCCTTGATCAAGTTTTGAATTAATGGATTTTTCCTTATGCCATTCATCATTCTAGAAAGTTCTATCAAGTTTTGGGCAGAGGTATAGATCTTGTCCTTGAAAAAGTGGCTCAAATTATGGGGTTGCACGCCCGGAATTGGGAAATATAGACTACAGTTGCTGGAAGGTAGCGTTATCAGAGTGACTAGAGGATTACAGTCACTATCTTACCTTGTCATTAGAGTGACTAGGGCTCCACATCACTAAAAAAGAAATTTAACTCATCATTTGGGAACCTCGAGTGGTTGTTTATCTCCTAGGGATCCTGTAGCCCATGAGGGAAGTCAGTAACATTTTCAATTGTTGATTCCACTTCCTTTACTATACCTAGGAGGTTGATTCAAGTCATTGTATCCCTCAACTCATGTTTACCCTGAAAAATTGGTGAAGGGTAGAGTAAATCTATGAATTAGCCTAGTGTAAACCTAGCTAACTAGCTTAGTGGAAGCCTAGATACTTATTAGACAACCCACTAAAATGTTGCGAAGGGATTTTTTAAGCAATCCATAATGTACCTTTGACAAGAAGAGTAGTATACATGTGCAACAACCAACACTTTGTTATAACAATTTGAATGATTAATTCAATTTCTATGTTTTAATATTTGACAGTCAAATTGCAATCTTGCAATAGTTTTTCATCTTTCAACTCTTTCAATGTGTGAAATGTTGGGATTTTTTTGTTGTTGTTATAATTTCATTTATTAATAATTATGTTGTAGCAGCTACATCCACCCTCCAAAATTTTTCCTTAGCTTCGTTTTGGAGCCTCCCTACTAACCTTTCACACCAGCATGTCTTGCCTTATCAAGTACACCAACTTCAGTGATTTTCTTGCAGAATGACAGCATGTCCATCAAAACTTGTTGCATCCCCATCATAGGATGATTCATTGAACTTGGTCCAGCTGTAGGCTGAGAAACACCCTCAAGAAGTTGTACAAATCTGGAGGGGAACCAACCTTCCCTCCAGAAATTGCGCAATTCTGTCTGGCAGCTTGCTAGGCTCCATAATTGCACAAATCTTCCTGTCATTGTTCACTAGAAAAATTATGCAATTCTACCCAGCAGGACTGCTCAACCCAAAAATTGTGCAATTTTGGGCAAGAGTCAGCTGCTCTACCCATAAATTGCACAATCCCTCTAGGCAACTAACCCAACTCCCTCCCAGAAATGCACATTTTTTCCTCCTAGCTGAGCAGGCAGTTGCATGTGCAGTTGAGTTGACTGGTTCCCCCCGGATTGAGAAAAACTAATTTGCATGCATGGGCTTCTTCTCGTAAGGCAACATGCAAATACATCACTTAATTCAGGGATCTACTTTTAGCCGTTGGAGATTGCATGCAAGGATCATTTCAGAAACCTCCCACCAAGTGTCACTCTTCCTAGATTTGGGGCATGCACGTCACATCTTCGATTTTATCAAAAATCATGAACTAGACATTGTAGAGCTCATTCCTCACATCGACCTTGCAGCTTTGACATCCCACATTGCATCTAGGAGTCGTCGGCACATTCATCTCAATTGTTTTGGGGTAATCCTGCCTTCCATGTCTTGTGTTGCATTTCTATAGCTTTTTGTGTTTCGCTTTGTGTGATTGTTGTTTTCTTGATTTTAGTGAGGCTTTCTATTGTTTTGATGCATGTTAGATTGTAGAAGAACGATTTTAGTTTTCGTTGCATCTCATAGTTGTCGCATGCATGACACCGTTTTGCATAAATGATCGTCATTGTGGCGACTTGCTTCACACACAATCCTGCTTTACCATTTTCTGAATCCTGCGCTTGTTGTTTGCATGAATGATCATTAACTCTTGTTTGCACTCATCTCATCATGCATTCACACTTCTCATGTTTTCAGTTGCTCGTTGGACGGACTGGGTTGCCTTGGCCAGGACCATGCCTTGTCTGGCTAGCACTGCACATTTCTAGGAGCGAAGGCTCTTCCTTCCCCCTAGAAATTGTGCAAGTCTAGCCAACCACTAACCTCCAGGCATGCATTGCAAAATTCTTGGAGGCAGTGTCGCGTTGGCCCCATAAACTGCGCAATGAAGTTTGCTAGTTCCATGTCACTGTTGACTGAATTTGTGCATTGTGCAGTTTCAGTTCTCAACAAGCCAGGATGGACTGTGCATTGCACAGTTCTAGCAATCAGTTAGCCTACTAACAACCCAGACTGTGCCTTGTGTAGTTTCGGCACTTAGTCTCTCGACCTCCTGATGGAAATTGCGCAACCTTCATGATTAGCCACACATGTATGTTGTAAGTGAGTTCTCAAGTTCGTTTTGGTTTTCGACTGATAGATTGCTTGCCATGAGTGTTTCCATGTCTCCAGGTATCACAGGTGTTCATCAGCCTCTCAGAAGCACAGGTACAATGGTTTCCAGGAGAGCAGAGTTTAATACACTGTTCAAAGAACACCTGGGGATGCAGTTGATCAAGTGTCTATGAACTTGCCTACCCATGAAGACAACATTTTGTTCATAGACAAAGACATCAATATATGATGGCAGCAATATATGATGGACCGCAGGTACCTCAACAAGTTGATGCGCATGGCCACGAACACATGCTTGGAGAGAAGTGCGGACACTATGTATCAACATGTTTCAGGTCCGTCACACCAGGAAAACCATGCGCATGCTATTAGACAAGTTGGACAGAGGATCCATAATAGTGCACCCGGATGCAACGAAGGCAAGAGCTCGCTTCAACAAGATGTCACCATTGAGCGCATGGACAACCAAGCTTGGCATCAGCTCATCAACTTTGACCACCACAAACATGTCAAAGAATTGGTCTCACCACAACGGTTCGAGTGTCAGTGATGTCTTGCATGGCTTTCTCAAGCCATTTTGTCTCACATGGGCACATGTGCATTGTAATGTAATGTATTTTCAAGTGGAAGTTCAAGTGTCGATAGTTGAATGTAACAGTCATAGAGTAGTTGAAGAGTCATGAGAGTAGATGAACGGTCTTAAAGGGGAATGTCAAGGGTCACCCCACCCTTTGTTATAAATAGGACCTCATAACTCATTAGATAGGCTTTTGATCAACAAGGCTTCGATAGGAGTATCTTAGAGAAAGCTTGGACAGTATTGTAATGTGCCTTGGCTTTTCCATTGCACAAAGCTAGTATATCTCTTTGGAGGAGCAAGAGGTTGTGGATGTAACGTTCCGCTATCAGAGCTAGTGGTTGGATATGGATGTATTGTATCACTGGAACTTACACTTCTTAATATAACAGAGCTAACAATTTTCATGCATATGTTGTTATTGTATTTGGACTATGTTGGTTGTTGTAGCAATGTATGTTATTTAACTTACACATTTTTGTATGAACTATTTTGTATGCAATTTTATAAATCTTGTTGCGGATGTGATGTTGGTTTAAACATCACTTTGGATTTCTCGCTGTCTTTCTTTGCAGCTTGTGATGCATCTTTGCTTGTGTGTTCCCTTCCAAGTCATGTACTATTAGAGGTTTCCAACGGCACACTCACCTCACTCTACATGTGTTAGAACCTCTCATGCACCTTCCTCGACTTACTACAACTATCACACCCTTGCTACCAACAGGGAAATCTTACATGCCTCTGTGCAAAACCGCAGTCAAGGCATTACCGTATGACCCACTGTTGGGACTCCTACACCAAACAATCTAAGGTCTAATTGGTAATTCTTACCAGTGAGATCCCCTAACATGTTGGTGGGTCCAGGACCATCAACATTTTTGGCACTAGAAGGAGGGCCAGATGACAAGTTGTTCCCTCTCATCTTGTTTTGAAACTTTTCATATCTATCATGGAGGCTTGCACTCTCCTCCCTCCATGATGTTTTTCGCATGCCAAATATGTCACCATCACGAGGGAGTTCTTTCATCTCTTGTGTACATTCATGTATGATGGTGAAGTAGAAGTAGCCTGGCCTGAGTTCTTACATGACTTCCTCTCCATGCTTCATGAGGAAGATGGATGTTCTGACGAACAGGCCAGTATGCTGCTTGCATACACACTTTGCAAAACTCCACGTCAGTGGCTGTGTAGCCAACTGGTTGACAGCGTGCACTCACTTGAGCACTTCTGTGATCTCATTGAAGACATTTTCTATCATTTTGATCTAGAACATCTTGACCAAAAACTATTGCAACAACGGAAGGCTCCACATGAATGACCTATGGATTTTTGGTAGCACTTCCGTGATCTGTAGTTTCAAGCTCCGATGAGCCAGACGAAATTTCCCAATCTTTGGGAAGATTTGAGTATTGTCTTAAGAAATCTACCCATCCCAAGAAGAAGTTCAAGCTCAAACCCCGCTTAGCATACTTCAGTGATGGAGTTGCACAATCACAGACAAACACCGTCATTGTCACAAGTGAATGTCTGTTGTCCCCTTATCAAACAACTCCACCATCACAGAGTGATGTGGGAGAGTATGAACACACATTTTTTGAACCATCACGTCCTCCCGACATCGATCCTTCTGATTTTCACACATACTTGGTTGTGAGTCCCATACCTCGTCACATGTATTTTGTACCTCAGCCTCCGTCTTCGTATTCTGATGATCCTCTAAATGACACTGTCTTGTGTTCTTCCATTTCGGACTCCAAACTTGTTTTGAATGAGGATCGATCTATTGACAAAGTTTGTTTTGCACAACCAACATATGTTGACATTCATGAAGAGCATGATATGGATCTTGAACATCCACCGGTAGGAGGGGACCATCCCTGTTTGTTCGTACCTCCTCTAGTTCTTCTTGACACCCTTGATGATCCTGCCATCTCCGATTTTTCATGCGCATCTCCATCCACGGATGTACCCATTGTTGATCATTCGCAGTACACACTAGATGTCAGACTATCATCCGACAACATAGAGGACAAATCATTCATTGAAAATCCACTTGATCTTTCATCTGCTTTTTCCAAAAAATGCAGAGGGTGAACATCCTTTCTTCTCATCTACCCCTCTGTGTGATTCATCAAATCATTAGGATGCCGACCTACATCTTGAGTATTCTAATCTTGGCTTTCGTGATCTCTATACCTCGTCATCTGATCATGACGTTGGTTCATTTGTTGTTAATCCTTCTAAGTTGTTGGTCTACGATGATCTATCTATCGATGAAGTCGAAACCCCCCAGACTGTCGAGGCACTTCAGCCTGAGCTGATGGTTATGTTAGGCCCTCGCTGTCTTGAGGTTGGTATCACTTCCGATCAAGAAATTTTTCAAACACGTAAGGCTCCTCATCACTCATCTGTATGCACTGAAGAATAATCCAACACTCGATTTCACTTCCACCACTCGAACTACACGATCCTATCGCTCATGCATTGGAGGAATCTTACATAGAAAGCACACTTGTGCAACGTAAGTGGTCTACCTTTCTCATGTTTTCTTGCATGGCACGGTCAAGGAAATGCATACACTCAACATTTGCACACAGTGTAGCATAGCACCATGGCAGGTCCACAGAGTGCATGTCATGCGCTTTCACTCTTTTTTGTTCTTTGGATGCTTATAAGCTCAGATTGTGTTTGTTTTCACTATTGTATCTTTCACATTTGCTGGTTTGCACAACTCGGTTGCTCGCGAACCAAGCCTTCACCAACATGGGTCAACCAATGCATTGGTGGCTGCATTGGAAATATCACTTCACGTGATCAAGCCCATGCACCATTATCTTAGGAGTAGGATTAATGTTTGCTTTCAGTTTTCTTGCTTGCATGTTTGTTTGCTTTCTTGCTTTGTTTGCTTGTTTGTTTGTTTGCTTGTTTTCTTACTCACTTTGCTTGTGCATTTACTTCTGCTTCTGCTTTGCTTTGTTGCTTGTTTGATTGTTTTCGTTCATAGGTTACTTTCACATGAAACCATGCATGACTCTACAATTTGGGTAAAGTACAAGAGGCCTTGTGCAGCTATCACTACTTGGTTATCTGTCATCTTGCCTCTGTATGAAGAAATTGTTAGTTTTAGTCCATGATACATCGATGGAAAATACGTATTGTGCGAAATGAACCTTGGTGAAAACACAACGCTTGCATGCTAACTAGTGTCACCTACTCTAGTCAATTGTTTTTGGGTTAACCCTCGTCAGCTCGGTCAAGTAGAGTAAGGTGAGGGGGAAAACCTTAACAGGCATGTCAGAGGTATATAATAAACTACTTCTCTGAAGGAACAACCTCTTCTACTATCAATAAGTTAGGATCCTTCTTCTGCCTTTGAAATGAATAAGTGTTATGCACAATGACGAAAAAATGAAAAAAAATAAAAAAATGAATAAGGAAAATGAAGAGAAAGGCTTCTTGCGCAGAGATATGATGCAAGTAACTCCACTAGGGTACTGACTAGGCTCGTTGGTAGCGGAGCAATGCTTGTGTTCCTGCGTGACTCCACTGGGGTACTGTCCAGGCCTGTTGGTAGTGGAGCAACACCAAAGATGAAACTAAGACTTTGACGACTATACTGCTTTTGCACCAATATACCCCTCAACCCTAATCGAAAACATTGTGTTTATATGGCTTGGAATGTGTGTCAATCGTCCAGATCTTGGCAGATTCTACATCTTACAATCAAGCAAGTGTCGAAACCAAGATGAGCAGAGAACTGAACAATAATTCCGAAGGTGTTAGACTTGCTTTTCACAAACAAGGTCCATTTAGAGAGTTGGAGTTATACCAGTGTGTCACCAAGTGTTGTAGCGGTTACAACCACCCTCCAAAATTTTTACTTAGCTTCGTTTTGGAGTCTCCCTACTAACCTTTCATAGCAGCATGTCTTGCCTTGTCAAGTGCAAAAGCTTCAGTGGTTTTCTTGCAGAATGACAGCCTGTCCATCAAAACTTGTTGCATCCCCCTCATAGGCTGTTTCACCAGACTTGGTCCAACTGCAGGTTGAGAAACTCCCTCAATAAATAGTGCAATTCTGGAGGGGAACCAAAATTCCCTCCAGAAATTGTGCAATTATATCTAGTAGCCTGTTGGGCTCCAGAATTGCGCAAATCTTCTTGTCACTATTCACCAGTAAAATTTTGCAATTCCTCCCAACAAGACTACTCAGCCCAGAAATTGTGCAATTCTTGGCAGCAGTTAACTGCTCTGCCTAGAAATTGCGCAATCCATCTGGACAGCCAGCCCAGCTCCCTCCCAGAAATGTGCATTGTTTCCTCCCGGCTGAGGACACTGTTGCATGTGCGGTTGGGTTGACTGGTTCCCCTGGGACTGGGAAAAACTGATTTGCATGCATGGCTTCTCCCAAGGCAGCATGCAAAGGCATCCCTTGATTCAGGGGTCTACTTTTAGCAATTGGAGGTTGCATGAAAGGATCATTTCAGAACCTCCCACCAAGTGTCGCTCTTCCTAGATTTGTGGCATGTGCATCACATCTTTGATTTTATCAAAACTCATGAACTGGATGCTACATATCTCATTCCTCACATCGACCTTGCAGCTCTAACATCCCACATTGCATCTAGGAGTCGTCAGCACATTCAGCTCAACTGTTTTGGGGTAAGCTCGCCTTCCATGTCTTGTGTTGCATTTCTGTCGCTTTTTGTGTTTCGCCTTGTGTGATTGTTGTCTGCTTGATTTCAATGAGTGCTTACTGTCGTTTCGATGCATGTTAGCTTGTAGAAGCATCGTTTCAGTTTTCGTTCGCATCTCATTGTTGTTGCATGCATGACACTATTTTGCACGAATAGTCGCCATTGCGGCGATTCACTTCACACACATGCATGCTTTCTTATTTTATGAATCTTGTGCTTGTTGTTTGCATGAATGATCATTCACTCTTGTTTGCACTAATCTCATCATGAATTCACACTTCTCATGTTTTCAGTCGCCCGTTGGTCGGACTAGGCTGCCTTGGCCTGGACCGTGCCTTGCTCGGCTAGCACTATGCATTTTCGTAAGCGAAGGCTTTGTCGTCCCTCCAGAAATTGTGCAAGTCTATCTAAGCATTGACCTCCAGGCATGCATTACGTAATTCTTGGGGGCAGTGTCCTGTTGGCCCCAGAAACTGCACACTGTAGTTTGCTGGTTGCATGTCATTGCTGACTGAAATTGTGCATTGTGCAATTTCAATCCTTAGCAGGCTAGTCTAGACTGTGCATTACGTAGTTCTAGCAGTCAGTTAGCTTACTGACAGCCTAGACTGTGCCTTGCACAGTTTTTGCAGTCAATCTCCCGATATCGAGGTGGAAATTGTGCAACCTTCATGATCAGCCACACAGGTATGTTGCAAGTCAGTTCTCAAGTTTGTTTTGGTTTTCGACAGTCAAATTTCTTACCAATAGTGTTACCATGTCTCCAGGTACCACAGGTGTTCATCGGTCTCTCAGTAGCACATGTACAATGGTTTCCAGGATAGCAGAGTTGAAGACACCGTTCAGAGCACACTTGGGGATGCAATCGATCTAGTGTCTATGAACTTGCCTACCCACGAAGACATCGACTTGTTCGTAGACAAGGACATCAAGATATGACAACAATAGTTTCACAACAAGAAGCACCATCAACAACAGCTAAAGGCAGCATACCAGATGCAACAAACGCCAAGAGGAAGTTTGTTGACAACACAGAGGGGGAACGAAGTTGCAAGCTCAAGCAAATCCACTTGTGATGAAAGAAACTTTGGAGACTCAGCCTATGAGGTGAAATTCAAATAAACACTCCTAACCACGTGTTTGGAGACCGCAGCGGAGAGGACATGTGAACAAGAGTTAAACGGTCAGGTAGAGGTTAACTGTGTATTAAAATCGCGGTTAGGCAGGGTAACATAACTGTAACCGCAAGTCAAAACTACGCCATGTGAATGGGCAGACGAACCGCTATGGTTAACAAGCTGTCGGAGGTTTCGTTAACCGCAACACTGGAACTGCCGGAGCCCTAACCGCGGGCGTGTGAACACATGACAGTAGACCGCGTAGTCAGCGGGGCAGTCACCTGAATCGATGGAGCCATAATCGCGGGGGTTATCCATATGTTCACATGCGATATCAACACTCTCCACCCAGTTAGCTAGCCGCTAACAGTTTCAGGCTAAAATATGGTGCAAAGTGGGTTTTGTAGTTAGTTTTTGTTCTAAACTAATGCGAGGACCTTGCAATAAAGCCCTACGTGTCTTTATGACATAATGGCAAACCTTCAAGTCATCAAATTCATGCCTATTTGAGCCTGAGGTGGTTTCAATGTATCCACAGGCCTATAATAGGCAGTTTTGTCCATGGAGAAAAAAGAGAGTGGTTTTCAACTTTTGTATGCAGATTCTGGAGGAGATAGGCGATTTTGTTTTCAATGTTTCGGGAGCATCCGGGGTCGGTTTTGGAAACTGTAAGCAGCGTTGAAAAGCTGGTTTAGAGGGCTATCTGATGACAGAGGTCAGAATTGCCTATGTGTAAGTTCAGTCTAACTAAATCACTGTGTAATCGACTCCTTTCTTCTCATTCCTAATAGAAACGGTTGCCCATCTTGAAAGCGGACCCGGGGACATAGTCCATCAGGGAGGAACTCCATCATCAATTTGTTGTTTGGTATTGTTGTGTTTTTATTGTTTTCACTTATGTTATGCATCAATTTTATGTTTAATTAGTTGTCGTAAAGTGTTCTGCTCAAGCAGTTTTCCCTCGATTTCTGTGCTTTCAGTGATCATTCAAATCATAAATGGCTAATCACTTCTACATTAGTATTTAGTTTATGATCATTTCAGATCAACAGGGTAGACACTATGCATCAACATGTTGTCGGTCCAGTCGCACCAAGATGACCATGTCCATGCTATCAGACAAGTTGGACAGAGGAGCCATATCAGTGCACATTCCTCTTAATAATATTTTTTTCAAAACATTTTACTGTGCATTAATAATTATCAATGAAATATACTATTCTAATTTAACTTTTAACTAATATCTCATTGATTTATTTCTTTGACCATGAATATTTTCACCCTCATGACTATTATCCTCGCCTTCATGCTTTCATTATTTGTAAAGTTGATTAACTCTCACAATTAATATATATCTGATTTTTAGTCCTTCAAAATGGGTAGAATGTCCACCGAAAATGTCTAATAAAAAAAGTTCCACACAATTCATATCCGAAAATTTCAAATAGTCTTCAAATTAATTTTTGTCATTAACAATAATTTCATCATAAAATTTACCATCTCAAATATAAAATATATAAATAAAATACCAAATACTATTGTGAATTAATAGAATATTATTGAAAATAAAAAATATACCAAATTCTATGGAAAAAATAATCACATACTAAATTCTTAATAATAAAACCTTACTACCAAAATCAATAATGTAAATGGCTTAGTGTTAATATATTGCTGTATTAGTAATGAAGATTTGTATTGTCGTCCAAAAAAGTGGTTTAGTATGATGGAGGTTTCCATGGAGGCGTTGATCGGCTCGATGGACACGTTGCAACCAAATTTTTAAAGAATTCCCCTCCTGGAATCACTTAATCGGTCATTTGCAATTTTTTATTTTCTTTCAACTTTCGACAGCCTATACCCGTTCAAAAATTACAGAGCGGTAGACGTGAGAAGACGCTGATATTTCTTTTCACGGGTCGCCATCTTTCTACCACCCACAGGGTCAACCAACCAACCAACGCAACGCAACGCAACCGAAGGAATTCTGCGCACCTATTTTCATCTCATCAAATCATGTAAGAGAGAATCGCAATACACAGCATTTCCTGTTAGTGGAAGACATGATTTTTTTCACATGGGAGAATCGTTGTACGCAGCATTTTCTGTTAGTGGAAGACTATTGACCGTCTTGTCGACGACCGCCAAGTCAGCGCATGTCTCTTTTCAATATATCTCTTTTATTGAATTCATACCGCAGGCCCACGAATTTTCTTCATCTCTCTACCCAATTATCACCCTTTCTATCCAATCTTTCACATTGCCTTCTCATCAAATTTACATTGTCTTGCCGTATATTGAAAAAATCCCTCCACACTCTATTCATCTCTCGCCATTTTTTTTTATTTTCAATGAATTCACATTGACTGAATCTCCTGAAATTTAGAGTTCTTGGTGTATGTCAAATAATTTCATCTCTGTGCCGCACTTCTTACGCCAATTTCTGCTTCTCATTTAATTCTCCCGCTGATTTCTCTTTTCACAGTGTCTTCCACTGAATCCAGACACATATATACATGAGAATTTTCCATTCATTTTCCACATCTTCACGGCATAGAAAATGGGAGAATCTTTCAGTGTCTTCCACTGAATCCAGACACATATATACATGAGAATTTTCCATTCATTTTCCACATCTTCACGGCATAGAAAATGGGAGAATCGCAATATATTTTTAAGAATTTGACACATGTTCACATCCATCATTTTCTCGTAGTGGAAGACTACCGAATTTCCTGCGGACCGACGACGGACCAACCAGCGCATATATTTAATTTCTTGGTATGCCCGCCTTATTTCACTTTCTCTCGATCTTTAAATTATTTCACATTGACTTCCTTATGAAATATTCCACATAGTCTTTGTGCGTAATCAATAATTTCTTCACACTTCCTCTCTTTCTATGCCTTGCCTTCTGGACATATCACAGGAGTCATTTCTCCTTATCCGTCAATCCATTAATGCACTCTGATAAATCCTCATGACAGTGAGCTTTCAGCATCTTTTTAACTCTCCATAGAATGTTAGGAAAGATAACCATCAAAATACATATTTTATTATACATTTTACATTAAACTAATTAAAAAAACACTAAGTTTAACTTAATACAACACCAAGTTCTTACACTTTATTTCACCCAACCACTCGCTATAAACTTACAACTTTATTTCACCCAACCACCCACTATAAACTTAATTGACTATTTTTTTTTACTAAACTCAATTTAGTTATTTCAAACAACGACACACCATAAAATTATTTGACTAAAAAATTTGGACTAAACTCTAATGAATTAAAATTATAAACTTACTCTACTTGAAGCTCATTCGGAAGAATAAAAATTATTCCACGAGGATAAACTCAATTAACTTTTATTATATATAGATTCATGAGTAAAACATGAATATATTTAAAATAACATTTAATAAGTTTTTTTAATAGTATTTATTATAATACCATGAGTTATCAATACCACTTGCCCCAAAACCCATAACTCATTTTATATGACACTTGTTGATATTGTATTTTTCTCTAATTAATCAAATTAAATAAAGGATAAAGAGGACATAACTACTCTTAAGATAAATCACTACTTGGATAAAGAGGACATAACTACTCTTAAGATAAATCACTACTCAAAAGTAGTGATTACTACTAAATATATTTTAAATTATTCTATGAAGATTAAATCTAACATTCACCTAATAATTATTGATAATTAAATTAAAATTCTAAGAGCCCTATTTCAAAATAGACAAATCTATTATTGTAATTTTTTTCCTTCTTTTTTTGTAACTAGACTGAGCATAGGCTGGGATTCTACTTATTAGATGGAAGAAGACCAATCCACCCACAATATGCTTATCACCTATCAACATAAATATTACTTGCAAAACAAATTTAAATTAGAAAAAAAATAAAATATATATGTGTGTGTGTGTAGGATTGCGAATAAAAAAATGTGGTTGTTATAGCATACTTATATCTAATTCTTGTTTTGATTATGCATTTGTGTTATTGGAACCCAACTTCCTCAAAATTATGAATCTAATTTATATCACGATACTTAATCATAATTATAATAAGAAAATGTTAACCTTTACACATCATAATTTTACATTTTTTATAATATTTTATGAATAATTCATGACTCTCAAATTGAATATCAAAACCTTATTAATCTTCCCTTTGACAATTATGACTACCTCTAATGAACTCAAACTAGAGTACCTTCAATGCATCCCATAAAAGCACATGAATCTCTACTTGAGGTTCTAATTATGAAATATTTTAGGATATATTGATGGAACTACATGATGGTTGATGCTACTACAAGTTTTATGTCCAAAGACTTCATGAAACTGTTCACACACACCTTTTGAAGTTTTAGAGTGAAAGCATTCTATAATGGTTACTAATGTTTGTAGTTATTCTTCATTATGTCGGTGTTCTGGTTTATACAACAACCCCCTACTATGATACAAATTCTTCATAAAATAATGGGAACTAATCTTATTTATTTATTTTGTGAATTAAAAATTGTATTACCTTCTTATAAATCAAGTACATGCAAATTGAGAAATTGACATGGTCAGTCGTAGGGGAATTATAACCATATCCAATATCTAAAAACAAGCTAACATGAATTGAGGAATTTGGATTGGTTGTTCCCTAGGGAATCCAACCAAAACCAAACTCAATAGACAAGATACCCTAAAATTGACATTACCCATACATTTATTATTATCCTAGTAATTGAGCCTAAAATTGACGTTACCCATACATTTATTATTATCCTACTAATTGAGCCTAGAAATTATCATGGATTTTTTCGAAGGTCCATCTTTTTTCTTATGGACATCAATCAATACCAAGGATTTACCAGGAACATATGTAGAGGATACAATGATTGCATTTCCTTGAGTTAATACCAATTCTAAGGGTTTTCCAATTATAGCTATGTCCTTATCACTATTCGAGTGATATGATTCATGGAAACGTTTATGTCTGCTCATTGATGAAGTTAAGACCATAGTTGTGTCTCTTGTGTCTCCATTCTAGGGGTGAGTTGTGACACATGAATGGTGATATGGCACTACATGTGGGTAAGTTGATGTTGAAGGACTCGATTTAACTAAAGAGGTTTTTTGTTGTTGAACGTTATCTGGCTTATTCACTAAATATTTCTTAGATCCTATTGGACCTTTTGGATATTTCAATCCTTAAATCTTATTCTTGGCATCCAGAGGAGGAGATAGTCCAAAAGAAGAGGGGATTACATTCTAAACGGTTGACTGAGTTTCCAACATTAGCTAAGGTATCCAGATGTAGCAGATGAAGGGGCATATTCAAGAGTCGAACCCAAACTAGATTGGTTAGAGATGGCATAGAAAGAGGGTTAAAACCAATAAACCATGACGTAATAAAGAGCCAAAATTGACCCCAAAACCAAGGTACTTATTTAAAAATAATTCAGTAATCTTGGATATCTTTAAAATACACTAAAAGAAACCCTTCAAAAAAATACAGATCTGTATTTGGGGACCAGGTCTGATGCACCCATTCCTAAACCATAGATGTCAATGGCCATAACCCATTAAAACAATAAATAATGGCATGCCGCAAATATTCCATGCAATAATTGTGGGATTGATGATGATCCACTTTGATAGTTGGAATATCTTCATCTTGATCCATAATGAAGGATGACCCTAAGAGCTCTTTGAGAGTTGTATGAAAGAGCCCTGACTTAAGGGAATCCTTAAAGGACATAGACTAGGAAGAAAGGGTGCACCTAGCCTTTGGCTTCACCATTTAATCTTGAAACTAGGAAGAGTATAGTGTCATTTGCTATGTTGTAATTGTTGGCCCTCATTTTTTATCAAATTTTGCTTATTAAAATCCACCTAATTTCCATCATTTTCCACCATATACCATCCATATACACCTTATTTTGACCTTATTATGCATATTCAAGCAAATAAATTATGTTTTTCAATTTTTAGATATTTTTGCAAAAATTGTGTTTTAAGAGTATTTTTGGACAGAATCAGAAATTCCCGTAATGGCTATGTGGTTGACATATTTGCAGGGCACTTGGGCTCGAGCTAGATACATGAATGGAAATCTTGGGAACTAGGACTGAACTAATTCCAATTGGTTCGGTCAAAACAAGCTAAATCAGGCCCGATCAAGGCTGGTCAAACATGACTAGTCATCCAGAAAATCCCTAGGAAATAGGGCAGTTTTATGATTTCATGGGATTGTCCATACTTCTAGTGATGTATTGGATGGATTCGACTTGGATAGATGGATATGAATAGATATAGTTGTTAGAGATACTTTAGATCAGTTTGTTTTATGATCTTTTATTTAAGCCAAAACTTTGAAGGCTTATGTATGTAATTTTTATATAACTTTATGCTGAGACATTTGAATATTGGAGATTAATTAGAAGAACTTTTTCTACTTTCATTTTGTTGTTCATTAGTGTGGATGAGTGCTTGAAGTTTTAGCATTTGATAGCAGCCTCAAGTGTACAAGGCAAGGGTGGAGGCCCCCCACTCCAGACTCAATACACTTCATTGTTAAACTAGCTTAATTTTCATGGACTAGTTGCTTTAGATTTGTTTACTTGTTTTGTTTCAGGTTTGCTTATTTGAATTAATGTGTGATGATTGTTGAATGGATATTGGTTTAATTCTAATCTAAATATGAAGGGAAACATAGGAATTTAAGTTAAATTCCCTTCTATTTGATCTTAAACTAAAGCTGAATTTCATTCTCCTTTTATTATTTGAAGTTATTTATGCATTTCTCGTTTGAAGCAATGGTGATTATGATATAGTAGAATTGTGAAGAAGGACAATCTGGTCCTCCGTAGTTAGGATCCTCTTCTTTTACATCTTCTGCATCATAAACCATTGTTAATTAGTGATTTGGATTTATCTTCATGAAAGTAATATTGTAGGGAAGGACAGCCTGGTTCTCCTAAGTTAGAAGCCTCATCCCTCACATATTACATAAGTGAATTAGAAATTGCTAAAATAGGTTTATATTTGTAATATGTACTTCCTTAACTCTTCAAATTTTATCTTCTAAGCTTGGCTACATCTGATATCCATACACTATGGACTTGCCTCCAGTTTTACAAACTCGAATTGATAATGAATACTTGTGTTAATTTGTGTTAATAATTTAGCTCAACAGTAATCTCTGAGTAAATTTCCTTCCTGAAGTTTCCTACCTCCATGTAGGAGCCACATAAAAATGAAAGATATTCTTGTCTAATCTTAAAGTATGGCAGTGAGTGTAGGTACTATATTGGTTTATTTCACCTTAATACAAAAAGCACCACCAAATATTGGCCTCATGAAGACCAAAATGTGCAAGAGATATATAACAATGGGCTCATCTTGGACACGGGAAGAGTCCTACAACAAAATAAGTTCTCCCTGATTTACTAGATCTACAACAAAAATACCAAGATGAAGAGGATTCCAGAAAATGGCATACTGTTTAAGTGGAAAACCTCTCATGGATAGGGAAGCGACTGAAGGCATTAGGGTTTTCATCGTAATCCCAAAGTCAACTTCTTTTAGAATGCTTGTTTTATCTTACTTTTTATTTTTATCTGAGTTTTAAGATTGGAAAATATTTATATCTAGCCCAACTACACATATATTTATTTTATTATTTTCATTAAGTTTTTGATATTATTTCAACAATTTTTCCTTTAAAGTTTTTGATATTATGTAATGCCAAAAATATTAAAAGGAATAATTAATTAAAATTTGGATCTAATTTTGATTTCTGAGCTAATGAATTTGGATATCAACTACTCGCATAAGAGAAATATGGACCTGGATCTATAAGAAGGGAATGATTTCAAAGAATTTCCTAGATACTAGATGAAGCACTATCATCTCGATCTAGGTGCATGTCATGCTTTTATTTTGTGTGCGTAAGTCTATGAGTAATATCCAAATCTAGATAGAACTCGTGATAAATCTTAGATAATTTCTATTTCCTTTAATTATTTATATATATGTGACCATTAGATTTTGGAATTTTTGATGAGAAGGAAGGTTATGTGTCTAATAAATGATGTTGTTGAAATTTGGTAACTAAGTTGTATCATTAATGTGGCATAAAGATATTACATCCAGAAACTGGAACAAGGGTCGTCAACATAGTTTTAGAAATCTCAGATGCTAGGATATTGGATGCATTTTTTTTATGAGTTATCAAGATTTGGGTCTTCATATATGGCCAGGCATGTTAGTAATCCTGGACGCTACATAACTCTATGTTTCAACTACACCAAAATCTAGGAAGAACTTTCAGGGAGACATGACTTGTTATCCTATATGTGTGGATCCTAGATAAGTTTTAGTTGTGATTGTGTCTAAATCTAGGATTGTGAAATAACATATGGGTACTTGTATGATCATATATCTAGATCTCTTTTGGACTACCAAATAATTTTCCAAGTCATCTATTAATTCATTAATTTAAACTTACATGTCATTCAATTACACCATTCAACATATTTGACAAGACCACTCTTGTCCACCATTGTAATCATTGTTATCAAAATTCATGGTCATGAGCATGGGATGTGCCCACATTGTTTGGATATTGTAAATATTTCTTTCAACATGATGTATGTTTTCTAGGTGCATCCTCTCCATCTTCTCGTGGACATCCTTCCCACCTTGGATCCCCTTCTCTATCTATCACATAGTATCAATCTGATAGAATACATGTAAGAGAATGATGTTGTATTTCAACTATACATTTTCTCCTAACCTCATACATCAAGGGAAATTATGAACACCTAAAAATTCCTCATGCAATTATACAGGCGATCACTGGAACACATCATAAATTAAATAAAATAAGGGTTCCCTAAGTGTTTTGTGGCTTTTGGAGTAAATGTGTCCTAAAATCTACTATATTCCAAGGTTGTTGTTCCTTGCATAGACCAACAAGAAAATGATTAGAAAGGAAGAAAGGAAAATAAATGAGCAAAGTAACTACATCTAAGAAAGATCACGAGTTACAATGTTAGAATAAATATAACAAGAAAATGAAGGTTGGGAAGTAATACATCTCTCTATTTCTTGATTAAAAGAGTTACAATATCAACTAGAGACACTAAAGGGAGTTGAATCAGACAATGGACCCTATGACTCTCCTAAGAGAAGGACCATTTTATGCGCCTTTTTGCAAGAATTATCTCTCCTCAAGAAGTTCCTTGAAATCTATCTAATGGTGAGGTCCAAAACCACAAAGAAATGCTAATTATGAGACAAATTGGCAGCATAACCTTGTTATGAAATTCTCTCTTCTAATGCTCCCAAATGCAGTAATGTTTACAGGCCCAATCTCATGAATTCCCCTCCCCCCCTCCCCTTGGCTCATTGATGATATTTGATCCTTGAGTGAGTTTGTGGGAGACAAGATGAGTTTTTTGGAGGCTCCTTAACTCCATTTTAATGGTGTAGAGGCTTGAAATTGAGCTCTTTGACCTTGTCCTTTCACTTGGTGGTTGTCCATTTATGATGATTTGTCTTGCGATATATTTAGATGTTACTTTTGTTGTTCCATGTGACTATCAATGAAACAACCGTAGTGCTCCATGCAAAACTGTATAAGTGATTTTGTGCAATTTAATTTAATAAATGGTAAATTTATGAACATTTATTTTTTCTTGAATTTTGATGTTTTCCAATAATCACTAGTCCATCCACACAAGTTATTTTTTGGTATTGAGTTCCTTGGCTAGTGATTTGAGTGCACAAATTTGCAATGTTAACACTAACACAATTAAGTACGAGTCTAAACAGTTGGTTAAACATTACAAATTAGGTTTTTATTGATCTACATAAAACCACCACTCTAGATTTACACAAATCTGACCAAAATCATGATTTCAGATTTGCAAGAATCTGCATGACTGTTTCCTTCATATTTATGTGAATACATAGAAAGTGACCTCAAAAAATGATATAAGGAAACATAAAAATCCTGTTAGAATCAAGTATCAAGTTTTCCCAACCACCCACCAGCTCCCACACACATAAGGGAAGTTGCTTGGAGCCCCTAGAGGACTCCTCATGCATCCCAGAAGTATGATGAGCACACAATGGCATCCAAGCTCATTAAATAAACCAACAAACATGAGAGAATTGAAAATTATTATGAATAGGAACCTCGATGTAAGCCATAACAACACGGGAATAAATCCACCACAACTCTGAAATATTCATAGCATTTTTTTGTAATTTGTGAGAATCCACCATTAGAGTTTGTTCACTACTTCTTGAGGAGAGATCTTACAAGAGGAGGAAGTAATATCTTCCATTAGATGATAATAGAGGGTTGCCATAGCTCGACATCTTCCTTTGTGTCTCCTAGTAGACCAGTTGGCTTCATCCATTGATAATATAAAGTAATTTCTTCTCATTATCTATTTTGCTTCTAGTTCTTGTTTATTTCTCATTTACTTGTTAATTAATGATTAAATGTAGCATTGTTTCTATTTGTTTTGTTTCCCTTTGATCCTAACAATCTATATTGAATAATGAATTTAGCAACAACATATTAATCACATGGAATTTGGCTCACTCATTCAACGAAATCCACACCACAATATGTGTTCAAGGAGAAAATATCTCTAAAAACCTATTAACATGTTTTCTTTTCTATACATATAAATGTGAAAATAAGGAGTACCCTAAATATTTATTCATATAGATTTATATTTTTTCTTAGTTTTGAATTTTTTTAGATGATTTTTATTTTTGGTTGAATTCCACACATAGATAGGCTTTCATGGATGGTATTGATGTAAAATTTGATAGCAAAATTCAACTAGAAATCCATTGCATTTGTTAAAAGTGAAAATGTTGTGGTAATGGGAAGAAAACTTCTAATATTGCAAGGTAGTTGTGAATTAGGTATGGGATTTATTGTTTTGGATTCCAATTGGGTAAAAAATATTCTTGTTTATGTATTTAATTTCCTTGTTTTATTGATTAAATATAGGTATAAGTGATCTATATCTTAAGGACTAAGATCCAAGAGGCTTGAATTTTTAGAGGAGAGGAGAGAAAACATATAGGGCTACCATGAAATTAAATAATTGTAGAAGAATGATTCCTTTAAGAAGAACCATTACATGTAATGAGGCAGATTTTCGGGCCTCTCCTTCCCAACATTCACTATTTCCTTTTTAGAAGGTTTCTTGTTGATAAATTGAACTTTGATTAGGTTTGAACCTATTAGTTACATATAAGTCAAGTTCTCTTTTAATTAAAAATATGACTTTATGACTTATACATCTAAAATTAGAATATAAGCCTTGGAAAATGATGGTCCCCATAATTCACCCATGCTAGAAAAATGAGGGACCCCATTATGTTTAATGTATCATCATGATTACAATATGATATGAGCCAATGAAGAGAAGGGTTTTGCATGGTTAACCCATAATTTTCGGTTTATGGTGGACTCATAACCATTATGATTATGATGTGCCAAGTGCCAATGAAGAGAAGGATTTTGTGTGGTTAACCCATAATCATGGGTTTGTTGATGACCTATAGTTGAGTTGGCAAGGAAATCTTAAGAAGTGTTTTGTATGGTTTACTCATAATTTGGGGTTTGTGAATGACCCATAATCTTGTTTTTTTTTTTTTTTTGCAATGGACCTCTATAATTCAACTTTGATGATAACCTTTGTTATACGTAATGAAATAAAATTTCGTCGAAGACCCATTTAGAGTATTGAAGATACCTTTCCATTGATATAAGATATTTTCTCTATAATGATCTTTGGAGTGATAAAATCACTCCTGAAACTTAAGTATCTTGTCGCTATACTACTTTACAAACATATGCAACTTCAATCAATGATATCTTTCAAAGTAGGAAACAAATCAATTCCATGAAAAATCCATTTGAGCTAAAAAAAAGATTAAAATGAGCAATTCTACATACTTTGAAATTGGAGGTCATAGTACCTGCATGAGGCTCGATGAATATTTCTCCCCTATGTTCCATCCATTATTATGCTTATATGGTGGCCATACCACTATGGACAAGTTAATTAATGGTTGAAATGAGGTTATCCAAGCTTCTATATGTTGCATACATATATTTTTAATCTATGGCATGGTTATATAAAAAAGCAAGAATTGTGATCCGAATTTAAACAGGATTGCAACAAATTACAGAGATAACCATAAATACAGAGATGCAACAAAAATAATACTTCACTTCATTAATGTAAAATACTGAAATTTGCTTACAAACAGAAATGGAAATAAACTAGCTTGGGTGATGGTAGCTTATCTCTGAGAAGAGATGTGGTGGCTACATGCCTCTGAACTATGTTACAATGAGGCTCAAGGCCCTTTTTATTATTGAACAATAATAGCAAACCCTAAAAAACCAAAACCCTAACTCGAGGAGATGTAACACCAAGAGTTTATGGGCCCCGAAAAACTGCTAAAAATAGTAAATTGTGTTACAATTAAGGAAACTGAAAAACTGAAAGAAACAATGGTGGGGGTCCAAGTGGAATTGGAGGGTGGCCACCAATATCCACCTGGACCATTCCTCCTCCCTTGTTGGCTTATTGGGCCCTGACCCAGGTTTGGAAGAGTTATTAGCCAAACAAATCCCGCAGCTGCCGGCCCTTTCGGCAACAGCTCGTAGAGCGTGGATTGAGGTCTCACCTGAGGTAGCAAGGGAGGGTGCTGGAACCAGGTTTCTGCACCCTTGGGATGTCTTGATGTGGTCTAGAGGGGTCGCGAACCATTTGGTGGCCTCGCACCACTTTGGACTGTTATCGAGCTTCCGTGAGGATCCGTGTGGGTGTACTTGCTTATTAATGAAATTATTATAGATCTGATCTTCTTGGTATAGTCTTTAAGCAAACATTTAACAATAAAACCCAATGCGCACAATTATAACAACCAAAGATATAAACTCATATAACAAATGCATAAACCAGAACACAATAGATCTGTGATACTTCAGCAACCACTTATCTTTATTAAAATCTTATTTTCATACAACTAGATCTGCCATGCGCACTCAGCTGCAGGTGTCCGCGCACACAGCTGCAGACTCTACCGGGCCTCTGCGCACACAGCTATAGAGCATCTATCTATCTACCAAAACCATTGACTTGGACTTATAGACGCAGATAGTACTGTCTTCACAAAACCATAACACCAAGATCCAAGAAAAAGGCTTCTCCAAAAACTGACTTCTAGCCATAGAGCCTTGCTCTATTTATACATTCCATGGCCCTCGGACCATGGGTAGGCCGACTCTCTTTCTATTATTTTACATTATTCTTACAAATATTGTAACGCTAAGTCATCGTGATCGACACTCACCAGGACCGGCACTTAGGTAACTGGTGCTAAGATCTCCATGCTCATAAATTAGTTGACGTGACAAGAGAGAATTCCCTTACATTTGAAGACCAATGTTCTTGTGATGATAAAGCTAGGGAAATTGAAGTTCTTGAAGATTAAGGCTCTCGTGTAAGATGATTTGGTAGTTGACAGATTCTATGGTTTGTGTTTGATTAACAAAATAGACAATGTTAATGTTGGCAATATTAATGGACTACTGATACTTTGTTTTGGCATATATATATGTTATATATATATGGCTCCTCTGTTTTCTCCTCTTGCTCCAATGTGGCTCCTCTGGTTTGGTCTGCTCCTCTTGGCTCCATTTGCTCCTCGAATATTTCCATATTGACATCAATGACAATGTGTGTCCAACAGTTATAAGAATAATTTTATGACAGACTTGAGTTATCGCTCTCGTCATGTTTTGGTTAGTAGATGAAATGTTAATGAATGCATGACCTAATGGATGATATTTCAGCTATTGTGAGAGGGAATTAGACCTTATTGATGATTATCACATAAGTTTTAGATCTCTATGTTTAGATATGTAATTATGACCTATAGATTACATGTTCATGATGTGCTTGATGAAATTTTTGTCATGGTTAGGCCTGGTTATGTCAAGTTCTTGTCTACGTTTTGTGTGAAATGATTTTCCCTGGTGTAATTCATTGTTCTGGAAAGTTTCATGAAGTTTTGGGTAGTGGTCTAGAGACTAGCTTGAAAAAGTGGCTTAAATCTCACAGTCGCTTACACAAAACTGGTTTAAAAAATCTATAGTGGTTGGGAAGTGTCAGGCGGATAAGTCGTTCTTGCGGACAAGACCAACCTCCCTAGTATCTAATGATATCTAGCGACAAGCAAGCCAAACAAATTCTATCTTTCTCTAAATATGGAGTTTATAAATAAAGGCAAACAAGTGTTTTAGGCCTACCTTGGGTCCAATGAAACTTTGTAGAAGCCACGCTTCGTTGATCCAAATGAGCTCCTTTGTGAACTGCAAACAAAAACAAGCACACAAATTAAATAGCACCTGAAAAGCCAATATAGCAAAGAATATTTATCATGATGATCAAGGAATTCATGAAAAAAATCACATAAGACAATTTGTTGAGAAAAATGAATATGATTGTATTAACTTAAATCAAAGAAGAAATTTACAACCTGTGCCTTGATGTTGTACAAGCTCCTCCCAGGGTCCAGCAAGAAGTCTCCTCTACTTTGACAAGTTTCACTCTCTTCCCAATGAAGCCAAAAGGTATGTAATCTCTCCTCTCAAGCTTAACTAGGAAGTCTCAATTCCACCAACATTTACCCTAAAAAATGTTCAGCTTCTAACCTCTCTAGCAACCAGCCCAATGCCTTAATTTATAGTGCAATGGAGGGAAGTTACTAGGTCCTCCTTCAAAGGGATAAAGCCCTTCTTCAAAGGGATTAGCTCCTCTCATCAAGGGATTAGCTCCTTTAGTTTTGGGATGCATGAACCACCTAGGAGAGAACCATCCACGTCAAGGTTCCTTCTAGAATCATCTAGAATTAACCACAAGTGAGTTTTTAAGAATAAACTTGCGCCTTTTTGACTTTCACAGGGGTCCGCACCCACTCCTTTAGAGACAGAGTGGGCAGGTCCGCAAGTAGCATGAACCAGGGGTGCGGGACCGCAGGTAATAGTGAGAGAAAGTGTGGAACCAGAGCTTTATTGATTTTCAAAGTCTTTCTCTCATTTTTAAAGCTTGACATGAAGAGCTGAGGTTTGAGACTTGCTTAGGAGGACAGTATGAATGATGATAGACCCATACTGACTGCAAATAGTCATGGTGACAATATTTTGTGTAACAGGAAGCAAGGTTGTGGGAGAGATTGGAGGGTTCCAGTCACATAGAGGCCTTGCTAGGGCAGTGACTCAGGGTCTAGATCAGTTAAAAAACATATTAAATCAAGGGTTGGGCACTTGGGGTGGTTGGTTATCTTATGAGGATCATGTAGCTCTTGAGGAAGGTCAGTTTGGTTTCGTTTGTCAATTCCAATTCCTTAATTGTACTCGGCGAGTTGAATTATATATTAGTAACTCGTCATCACATATTTACAGCAGTATACCAGTAAGCTTGGGTAAGTGTGGGAGGATGGTGTTACACTCTCTCTCTATTATCTCTCTCTCATACTATTGCACACAGAGAATTCTTGGAGCACTCTAGCATTGGAGAAAGGGAGGGAAAGGAAGGAAAAGAAAGCAAAGGAAAGCAAGGATAAAGAAATAAAAAGTTGTATCAAGAGGCTACAATGGGATTACTTTGTAGGTATTGAGTTGCATGTATGATTTCCTTTCTAGTTTTGGCATGCATGGTACATGCATGTGTGTATTTGGTTCTCTTATTGTCATTGGCATGGGTTTTTCCAAGGGTGACAATGGTTTCAACCTTTCCTTTCCTTTTCGGGATAGCAATTGTGTGATGGGATTCTTTTACTTGTCTGATCTTTGGGTTGGCGAATGGTTTTGGAACCGGCTGAGGTGGTCTTAGGAAAATTCCCAAGGGCCTAGGAATCCCTTGACCGTTTTTGGTGGGATTGTGGTAAAGCCTGAGGGTGGAGATGAGAAAATTCCTCAAGGTATTAATGAATAAATCTGGAGGCATCCAAGATTGTTTAGGGCCTAATGATCCCCTGACCGGTTTTGGTAGGATTTGGGTAAATCCTGGTAGTGTATGTTTCTTTATTTGGGCCTAGGAATCCCTTGACCAGTAATGGCAAGATTGCGGTAAAGCTTGGTTATGTAGGTGCTTGTTTTGGGCATAAGAATCCCTTGTCCAGTTTTGGCGGATTGTGGTAAAGCCTAAGAAATATTGGTTGTTTTGTGTGAGTCCCACATTCATGCTTGGAATATGACACGAGGGTGATTGGTTGAAAGAAAGATTTGATTCAACCCAATCTATGGTCGGGTGGTACATGGAAGTCCCTGACTTGGTTGGATTTTCATATTTTAATAAGAGGTATTTTCCTCTTGTATTTCATGAGTATTTATACCTATTATTATGTGGCATTGATGACTGTTTTATCATTGTTATTATTCTGGTTATATGATGGTTATAAGCGTGTTTTCATGGCCTAGTTTAGTTATGATTCTTATGATGTTTTGATTGGTAAATGAATGGTTATTGAATGCATGACCTAATAGATGCTATTGCATCTATTGTGAGAGGGCATTAGACCTTCTTGATGATTTTCAGATAAGTATGAGACCCCTATGCTCAAATATGCATTTATAACCTGTAGATTACATGTTCACAATATATTTGATGGAATGTCTATCATGGTTAGTCTGGGTTAGGTCCAGTCCTTGATCAAGTTTTGAATTAATGGATTTTTCCTTATGCCATTCATCATTCTAGAAAGTTCTATCAAGTTTTGGGCAGAGGTCTAGATCTTGTCCTTGAAAAAGTGGCTCAAATTATGGGGTTGCATGCACGGAATTGGGAAATATAGGCTACAATTGCTGGAAGGTAGCGTTATCAGAGTGACTGGAGGGTTACAGTCACTAGCTTACCTTGTCATTAGAGCGACTAGGGCTCCACATCACTGAAAAAGAAATTTAACTCATCATTTGGGCACCTCGAGTGGTTGTTTATCTGCTAGGGATCTTGTAGCACATGAGGGAAGTCAGTAACGTTTTCAATTGTTGATTCCACTTCCTTTACTATACCTAGGAGGTTGATTCAAGTCATAGTATCCCTCAACTCATGTTTACCCTGGAAAGTTGGTGAAGGGTAGAGTACATCTATGAATTAGCTTAGTGTAAACCTAGCTAACTAGCTTAGTGGAAGCCTAGATACTTATTAGACAACCCACTAAAAAGTTGCGAAGGGATTATTTAAGCAATCCATAATGTAAATTTGACAAGAAGAGTAGTATACATGTGCAATAACCAACACTTTGTTATAACAATTTGAATGATTAATTCAATTTCTATGTTTTAATATTTGACAGTCAAATTGCAATCTTGCAATAGTTTTTCATCTTTCAACTCTTTCAATGTGTGAAATGTTGGGATTTTTTTGTTGTTGTCACAATTTCATTTATTAATAATTATGTTGTAGCAGCTACATCCACCCTCCAAAATTTTTCCTTAGCTTCGTTTTGGAGCCTCCTTACCAACCTTTCACACTAGCATGTCTTGCCTTATTAAGTGCACCAACTTCAGTGATTTTCTTGCAGAATGACAGCTTGTCCATGAAAACTTGTTGCATCCCCATCATAGGATGATTCATTGAACTTGGTCCAGCTGTAGGCTGAGCAACACCCTCAAGAAATTGTGCAAATATGGAGGGGAACCAACCTTCCCTCCAGAAATTGCGCAATTCTGTCTGGCAGCTTGCTGGGCTCCATAATTGCACAAATCTTCCTGTCATTGTTCACTAGAAAAATTATGCAATTCCTCCCAGCAGGATTGCTTAGCAAAAAAATTGTGCAATTTTGGGCAAGAGTCAGCTGATTCACAAGTGACTGTCTGTTGTCCCCTTATCAAACAACTCCACCATCACAGAGTGATGTGGGAGAGTATGAACACACATTTTTTGAACCATCACGTCCTCCCGACATCGATCCTTCTGATTTTCACACGTACTTGGTTGTGAGTCCCATACCTCGTCACATGTATTTTGTACCTCAACCTTCGTCTTCGTATTCTGATAATCCTCTGAATGACACTGTCTTGTGTTCTTCAATTTCGGACTCCAAACTTATTTTGAATGAGGATCGATCTATTGACAGAGTTGGTTTTGCACAACCAACATGTGTTGACATTCATGAAGAGCATGATAGGGATCTTGAACATCCACCGGTAGGAGGGGACCATCCCTGTTTGTTCGTACCTCCTCTAGTTCTTCTTGACACCCTTGATGATCCTGCCATCTCCGATTTTTCATGCGCATCTCCATCCACGGATGTACCCATTGTTGATCATTCGCAGTACACACTAGATGTCAGACTATCATCCGACAACAGAGAGGACAAATCATTCATTGAAAATCCACTTGATCTTTCATATGATTTTTCCAAAAAATGCAAAGGGTGAACATCCTTTCTTCTCATCTACCCCTCTGTGTGATTCATCAAATCATTAGGATGCCGACCTACATCTTGAGTATTATAATCTTGGCTTTCGTGATCTCTATACCTCGTCATTTGATCATGACGTTGGTTCATTTGTTGTTAATCCTTCTAAGCTGTTGGTCTACGATGATCTATCTATCGATGAAGTCGAAACCCCCTAGACTGTCGAGGCACTTCAGCCTGAGCTGATGGTTATGTTAGGCCCTCGCTGTCTTGAGTTTGGTATCACTTCCGATCAAGAAATTTTTCAAACACGTAAGGCTCCTCATCACTCATCTGTATGCACTGAAGAATAATCCAACACTCGATTTCACTTCCACCACTCGAACTACACGATCCTATCGCTCATGCATTGGAGGAATCTTACATAGAAAGCACACTTCTGCAACGTAAGTGGTCTACCTTTCTCATGTTTTCTTGCATGGCACGGTCAAGGAAATGCATACACTCAACATTTGCACACAATGTAGCATAGCACCATGGCAGGTCCACAGAGTGCATGTCATGCGCTTTCACTCTTTTTTGTTCTTTGGATGCTTATAAGCTCAGATTGTGTTTGTTTTCACTATTGTATCTTTCACATTTGCTGGTTCGCACAACTCGGTTGCTCGCGAACCAAGCCTTCACCAACATGGGTCAACCAATGCATTGGTGGCTGCATTGGAAATATCAATTCACGTGATCAAGCCCATGCACCATTATCTTAGGAGTAGGATTAATGTTTGCTTTCAGTTTTCTTGCTTGCATGTTTGTTTGCTTTCTTGCTTTGTTTGCTTGTTTGTTTGTTTTCTTGTTTTCTTACTCACTTTGCTTGTGCATTTACTTCTGCTTCTGCTTTGCTTTGTTGCTTGTTTGATTGTTTTCGTTCATAGGTTACTTTCACATGAAACCATGCATGACTCTTTAAACAATTTGGGTAAAGTACAAGAGGCCTTGTGCAGCTATCACTACTTGGTTATCTGTCATCTTGCCTCTGTATGAAGAAATTTTTAGTTTTAGTCCATGATACATCGATGGAAAATACGTATTGTGCGAAATGAACCTTGGTGAAAACACAACGCTTGCATGCTAACTAGTGTCACCTACTCTAGTCAATTGTTTTTGGGTTAACCCTCGTCAGCTCGGTCAAGTAGAGTAAGGTGAGGGGGAAAACCTTAACAGGCATGCCAGAGGTATATAATAAACTACTTCTCTGAAGGAACAACCTCTTCTGCTCTCAATAAGTTAGGATCCCTCTTCTGCCTTTGAAATGAATAAGTGTTATGCACAATTACGAAAAAATGAAAAAAAATAAAAAAAATGAATAAGGAAAATGAAGAGAAAGGCTTCTTGCGCAGAGATATGATGCAAGTAACTCCACTAGGGTACTGACCAGGCTCGTTGGTAGTGGAGCAATGCTTGTGTTCCTGCGTGACTCCACTGGGGTACTGTCCAGGCCTGTTGGTAGTGGAGCAACACCAAAGATGAAACTAAGACTTTGACGTCTATACTGCTTGTGCACCAATATACCCCTCAACCCTAATCGAAAACATTGTGTTTATATGGCTTGGAATGTGTGTCAATCGTCCAGATCTTGGCAGATTCTACATCTTGCAATCAACCAAGTGTAGAAACCAAGATGAACAGAGAACTGAACAATACTTCCGAAGGTGTTAGACTTGCTTTTCACAAACAAGGTCCATTTAGAGAGTTGGAGTTATACCAGTGTGTGACCAACTGTTGTAGCGGTTACAACCACCCTCCAAAATTTTTACTTAGCTTCGTTTTGGAGTCTCCCTACCAACCTTTCATAGCAGCATGTCTTGCCTTTTCAAGTGCAAAAGCTTCAGTGGTTTTCTTGCAGAATGACAGCCTGCCCATCAAAACTTGTTGCATCCCCCTCATAGGCTGTTTCACCAGACTTGGTCCAACTGCAGGTTGAGAAACTCTCTCAATAAATAGTGCAATTCTGGAGGGGAACCAAAATTCCCTCCAGAAATTGTGCAATTATATCTAGTAGCCTGTTGGGCTCCAGAATTGCGCAAATCTTCTTGTCACTATTCACCAGTAAAATTTCGCAATTCCTCCCAACAAGACTACTCAGCCCAGAAATTGTGCAATTCTTGGCAGCAGTTAACTGCTCTGCCAAGAAATTGTGCAATCCATCTGGACAGCCAGCCCAACTCCCTCCCAGAAATGTGCATTGTTTCCTCCCAGCTGAGCACACTGTTGCATGTGCGATTGAGTTGACCGGTTCCCCTGGGACTAGGAAAAACTAATTTGCATGCATGGCTTCTCCCAAGGCAGCATGCAAAGGCATCCCTTGATTCAGGGATCTACTTTTAGTAATTGGAGGTTGCATGAAAGGATCATTTCAGAACCTCCCACCAAGTGTTGCTCTTCCTAGATTTGTGGCATGTGCATCACATCTTCGATTTTATCAAAACTCATGAACTGGATGCTACATATCTCATTCCTCACATCGACCTTGCAGCTGTAACATCCCACATTGCATCTAGGAGTCGTCAGCATTCAGCTCAACTGTTTTGGGGTAAGCTCGCCTTCCATGTCTTATGTTGCATTTCTGTCGCTTTTTGTGTTTCACCTTGTGTGATTGTTGTCTGCTTGATTTCAATGAGTGCTTACTGTCGTTTCGATGCATGTTAGCTTGTAGAAGCATCGTTTCAGTTTTCGTTTGCATCTCATTGTTGTTGCATGCATGACACTATTTTGCACGAATAGTCGCCATTGCGGCGATTCACTTCACACACATGCATGCTTTCTTATTTTATGAATCTTGTGCTTGTTGTTTGCATGAATGATCATTCACTCTTGTTTGCACTAATCTCATCATGAATTCACACTTCTCATGTTTTCAGTCGCCCGTTGGTCGGACTAGGCTGCCTTGGTCTGGACCGTGCCTTGCTCGGCTAGCACTATGCATTTTCGGAAGCGAAGGCTTTGTCGTCCCTCCAGAAATTGTGCAAGTCTATCTAAGCATTGACCTCCAGGCATGCATTACGTAATTCTTGGGGGCAGTGTCCTGTTGGCCCCAGAAACTGCACACTGTAGTTTGCTGGTTGCATGTCATTGCTGAATGAAATTGTGCATTGTGCAATTTCAATCCTTAGCAGGCTAGTCTAGACTGTGCATTACGTAGTTCTAGCAGTCAGTTAGCTTACTGACAGCCTAGACTGTGCCTTGCACAGTTTTTGCAGTCAATCTCCCGATATCTAGGTGGAAATTGTGCAACCTTCATGATCAGCCACACAGGTATGTTGCAAGTCAGTTCTCAAGTTTGTTTTGGTTTTCGACAGTCAAATTTCTTACCAATAGTGTTACCATGTCTCCAGGTACCACAGGTGTTCATCGGTCTCTCAGTAGCACATGGACAATGGTTTCCAGGATAGCAGAGTTGAAGATACCGTTCAGAGCACACTTGGGGATGCAATCGATCTAGTGTCTATGAACTTGCCTACCCACGAAGACATCGACTTGTTCATAGACAAGGACATCAAGATATGACAACAATAGTTTCACAACAAGAAGCACCATCAACAACAGCTAAAGGCAGCATACCAGATGCAACAAACGCCAAGAGGAAGTTTGTTGACAACACAGAGGGGGAACGAAGTTGCAAGCTCAAGCAAATCCACTTGTGATGAAAGAAACTTTGGAGACTCAGCCTATGAGGTGAAATTCAAATAAACACTCCTAACCACGTGTTTGGAGACCGCAGCGGAGAGGACATGTGAACAAGAGTTAAACGGTCAGGTAGAGGTTAACTGTGTATTAAAATCGCGGTTAGGCAGGGTAACATAACTGTAACTGCAAGTCAAAACTACGCCATGTGAATGGGCAGACGAACCGCTATGGATAACAAGCTGTCGGAGGTTTCATTAACCGCAACACTGGAACTGCCGGAGCCCTAACCGCGGGCGTGTGAACACATGACAGTAGACCGCGTAGTCAGCGGGGTAGTCACCTGAATCGATGGAGCCATAATCGCGGGGGTTATCCATATGTTCACATGCGATATCAACACTCTCCACCCAGTTAGCTAGCCGCTAACAGTTTCAGGCTAAAATATGGTGCAAAGTGGGTTTTGTAGTTAGTTTTTGTTCTAAATTAATGCGAGGACCTTGCAATAAAGCCCTACGTGTCTTTATGACATAATGACAAACCTTCAAGTCATCAAATTCATGCCTATTTGAGCCTGAGGTGGTTTCAATGTATCCACAGGCCTATAATAGGCAGTTTTGTCCATGGAGAAAAAAGAGAGTGGTTTTCAACTTTTGTATGCAGATTCTGGAGGAGATAGGCGATTTTGTTTTCAATGTTTCGGGAGCATCCGGGGTCGGTTTTGGAAACTGTAAGCAGCGTTGAAAAGCTGGTTTAGAGGGCTATCTGATGACAGAGGTCAGAATTGCCTATGTGTAAGTTCAGTCTAACTAAATCACTGTGTAATCGACTCCTTTCTTCTCATTCCTAATAGAAACGGTTGCCCATCTTGAAAGCAGACCCGGGGACATAGTCCATCAGGGAGGAACTCCATCATCAATTTGTTGTTTGGTATTGTTGTGTTTTTATTGTTTTCACTTATGTTATGCATCAATTTTATGTTTAATTAGTTGTCGTAAAGTGTTCTGCTCAAGCAGTTTTCCCTCGATTTCTGTGCTTTCAGTGATCATTCAAATCATAAATGGCTAATCACTTCTACATTAGTATTTAGTTTATGATCATTTCAGATCAACAGGGTAGACACTATGCATCAACATGTTGTCGGTCCAGTCGCACCAAGATGACCATGTCCATGCTATTAGACAAGTTGGACAGAGGAGCCATATCAGTGCACATTCCTCTTAATAATATTTTTTTCAAAACATTTTACTGTGCATTAATAATTATCAATGAAATATACTATTCTAATTTAACTTTTATCTAATATCTCATTGATTTATTTCTTTGACCATGAATATTTTCACCCTCATGACTATTATCCTCGCCTTCATGCTTTCATTATTTATAAAGTTGATTAACTCTCACAATTAATATATATCTGATTTTTAGTCCTTCAAAATGGGTAGAATGTCCACCGAAAATGTCTAATAAAAAAAGTTCCACACAATTCATATCCGAAAATTTCAAATAGTCTTCAAATTAATTTTTGTCATTAACAATAATTTCATCATAAAATTTACCATCTCAAATATAAAATATATAAATAAAATACCAAATACTATTGTGAATTAATAGAATATTATTGAAAATAAAAAATATACCAAATTCTATGGAAAAAATAATCACATACTAAATTCTTAATAATAAAACCTTACTACCAAAATCAATAATGTAAATGGCTTAGTGTTAATATATTGCTGTATTAGTAATGAAGATTTGTATTGTCGTCCAAAAAAGTGGTTTAGTATGATGGAGGTTTCCATGGAGGCGTTGATCGGCTCGATGGACACGTTGCAACCAAATTTTTAAAGAATTCCCCTCCTGGAATCACTTAATCGGTCATTTGCAATTTTTTATTTTCTTTCAACTTTCGACAGCCTATACCCGTTCAAAAATTACAGAGCGGTAGACGTGAGAAGACGCTGATATTTCTTTTCACGGGTCGCCATCTTTCTACCACCCACAGGGTCAACCAACCAACCAACGCAACGCAACGCAACCGAAGGAATTCTGCGCACCTATTTTCATCTCATCAAATCATGTAAGAGAGAATCGCAATACACAGCATTTCCTGTTAGTGGAAGACATGATTTTTTTCACATGGGAGAATCGTTGTACGCAGCATTTTCTGTTAGTGGAAGACTATTGACCGTCTTGTCGACGACCGCCAAGTCAACGCATGTCTCTTTTCAATATATCTCTTTTATTGAATTCACACCGCAGGCCCACGAATTTTCTTCATCTCTCTACCCAATTATCACCCTTTCTATCCAATCTTTCACATTGCCTTCTCATCAAATTTACATTGTCTTGCCGTATATTGAAAAAATCCCTCCATACTCTATTCATCTCTCGCCATTTTTTTTTATTGTCTTTCAATTATTTCACATTGACTGAATCTCCTGAAATTTAGTGTTTCTTGGTGTATATCAAATAATTTCATCTCTGTGCCGCACTTCTTACGCCAATTTCTGCTTCTCATTTAATTCTCCCGCTGATTTCTCTTTTCACAGTGTCTTCCACTGAATCCAGACACATATATACATGAGAATTTTCCATTCATTTTCCACATCTTCACGGCATAGAAAATGGGAGAATCGCAATATATTTTTAAGAATTTGACACATGTTCACATCCATCATTTTCTCGTAGTGGAAGACTACCGAATTTCCTGCGGACCGACGACGAACCAACCAGCGCATATATTTAATTTCTTGGTATGCCCGCCTTATTTCACTTTCTCTCGATCTTTAAATTATTTCACATTGACTTCCTTATGAAATATTCCACATAGTCTTTGTGCGTAATCAAGAATTTCTTCACACTTCCTCTCTTTCTATGCCTTGCCTTCTGGACATATCACAGGAGTCATTTCTCCTTATCCGTCAATCCATTAATGCACTCTGATAAATCCTCATGACAGTGAGCTTTCAGCATCTTTTTAACTCTCCATAGAATGTTAGGAAAGATAACCATCAAAATACATATTTTATTATACATTTTACATTAAACTAATTAAAAAACACTAAGTTTAACTTAATACAACACCAAGTTCTTACACTTTATTTCACCCAACCACTCGCTATAAACTTACAACTTTATTTCACCCAACCACCCACTATAAACTTAATTGACTATTTTTTTTTTACTAAACTCAATTTAGTTATTTCAAACAACGACACACCATAAAATTATTTGACTAAAAAATTTGGACTAAACTCTAATGAATTAAAATTATAAACTTACTCTACTTGAAGCTCATTCGGAAGAATAAAAATTATTCCACGAGGATAAACTCAATTAACTTTTATTATATATAGATTCATGAGTAAAACATGAATATATTTAAAATAACATTTAATAAGTTTTTTTAATAGTATTTATTATAATACCATGAGTTATCAATACCACTTGCCCCAAAACCCATAACTCATTTTATATGACACTTGTTGATATTGTATTTTTCTCTAATTAATCAAATTAAATAAAGGATAAAGAGGACATAACTACTCTTAAGATAAATCACTACTCAAAAGTAGTGATTACTACTAAATATATTTTAAATTATTCTATGAAGATTAAGTCTAGCATTCACCTAATAATTATTGATAATTAAATTAAAATTCTAAGAGCCCTATTTCAAAATAGACAAATCTATTATTGTAATATTTTTCCTTCTTTTTTTGTAACTAGACTGAGCATAGGCTGGGATTCTACTTATTAGATGGAAGAATACCAATCCACCCACAATATGCTTATCACCTATCAACATAAATATTACTTGCAAAACAAATTTAAATTAGAAAAAAAATAAAATATATATGTGTGTGTGCGTGTGTAGGATTGCGAATAAAAAAATGTGGTTGTTATAACATACTTATATCTAATTCTTGTTTTGATTATGCATTTGTGTTATTGGAACCCAACTTCCTCAAAATTATGAATCTAATTTATATCACGATACTTAATCATAATTATAATAAGAAAATGTTAACCTTTACACATCATAATTTTACATTTTTTATAATATTTTATGAATAATTCATGATTCTCAAATTGAATATCAAAACCTTATTAATCTTCCCTTTGACAATTATGACTACCTCTAATGAACTCAAACTAGAGTACCTTCAATGCATCCCATAAAAGCACATGAATCTCTACTTGAGGTTCTAATTATGAAATATTTTAGGATATATTGATGGAACTACATGATGGTTGATGCTACTACAAGTTTTATGTCCAAAGACTTCATGAAACTGTTCACACACACCTTTTGAAGTTTTAGAGTGAAAGCATTCTATAATGGTTACTAATGTTTGTAGTTATTCTTCATTATGTCGGTGTTCTGGTTTATACAACAACCCCCTATTATGATACAAATTCTTCATAAAATAATGGGAACTAATCTTATTTATTTATTTTGTGAATTAAAAATTGTATTACCTTCTTATAAATCAAGTACATGCAAATTGAGAAATTGACATGGTCAGTCGTAGGGGAATTATAACCATATCCAATATCTAAAAACAAGCTAACATGAATTGAGGAATTTGGATTGGTTATTCCCTAGGGAATCCAACCAAAACCAAACTCAATAGACAAGATACCCTAAAATTGACATTACCCATACATTTATTATTATCCTACTAATTGAGCCTAAAATTGACATTACCCATACATTTATTATTATCCTACTAATTGAGCCTAGAAATTATCATCGATTTTTTCGAAGGTCCTTTTTTCTTTTCTTTTTTTCTTATGGACATCAATCAATACCAAGGATTTACCAGGAACATATGTAGAGGATACAATGATTGCATTTCCTTGAGTTAATACCAATTCTAAGGGTTTTCCAATTATAGCTATGTCCTTATCACTATTCGAGTGATATGATTCATGGAAACGTTTATGTCTGCTCATTGATGAAGTTAAGACCATAGTTGTGTCTCTTGTGTCTCCATTCTAGGGGTGAGTTGTGACACATGAATGGTGATATGGCACTACATGTGGGTAAGTTGATGTTGAAGGACTCGATTTAACTAAAGAGGTTTTTTGTTGTTGAACGTTATCTGGCTTATTCACTAAATATTTCTTAGATCCTATTGGACCTTTTGGATATTTCAATCCTTAAATCTTATTCTTGGCATCCAGAGGAGGAGATAGTCCAAAAGAAGAGGGGAATACATTCTAAATGGTTGACTGAGTTTCCAACATTAGCTAAGGTATCCAGATGTAGCAGATGAAGGGGCATATTCAAGAGTCGAACCCAAACTAGATTGGTTAGAGATGGCATAGAAAGAGGGTTAAAACCAATAAACCATGACGTAATAAAGAGCCAAAATTGACCCCAAAACCAAGGTACTTATTCAAAAATAATTCAGTAATCTTGAATATCTTTAAAATACACTAAAAGAAACCCTTCAAAAAAATACAGATCTGTATTTGGGGACCAGGTCTGATGCACCCATTCCTAAACCACAGATGTCAATGGCCATAACCCATTAAAACAATAAATAATGGCATGCCGCAAATATTCCATGCAATAATTGTGGGATTGATGATGATCCACTTTGATAGTTGGAATATCTTCATCTTGATCCATAATGAAGGATGACCCTAAGAGCTCTTTGAGAGTTGTATGAAAGAGCCCTGACTTAAGGGAATCCTTAAAGGACATAGACTAGGAAGAAAGGGTGCACCTAGCCTTTGGCTTCACCATTTAATCTTGAAACTAGGAAGAGTATAGTGTCATTTGCTATGTTGTAATTGTTGGCCCTCATTTTTTATCAAATTTTGCTTATTAAAATCCACCTAATTTCCATCATTTTCCACCATATACCATCCATATACACCTTATTTTGACCTTATTATGCATATTCAAGCAAATAAATTATGTTTTTCAATTTTTAGATATTTTTGCAAAAATTGTGTTTTAAGAGTATTTTTGGACAGAATCAGAAATTCCCGTAATGGCTATGTGGTTGACATATTTGCAGGGCACTTGGGCTCGAGCTAGATACATGAATGGAAAGCTTGGGAACTAGGACTGAACTAATTCCAATTGGTTCGGTCAAAACAAGCTAAATCAGGCCCGATCAAGGCTGGTCAAACATGACTAGTCATCCAGAAAATCCCTAGGAAATAAGGCAGTTTTATGATTTCATGGGATTGTCCATATTTCTAGTGATGTATTGGATGGATTCGACTTGGATAGATGGATATGAATAGATATAGTTGTTAGAGATACTTTAGATCAGTTTGTTTCATGATCTTTTATTTAAGCCAAAACTTTGAAGGCTTATGTATGTAATTTTTATATAACTTTATGCTGAGACATTTGAATATTGGAGATTAATTAGAAGAACTTTTCCTACTTTCATTTTGTTGTTCATTAGTGTGGATGAGTGCTTGAAGTTTTAGCATTTGATAGCAGCCTCAAGTGTACAAGGCAAGGGTGGAGGGCCCCCACTCCAAACTAAGTACACTTCATTGTTAAACTAGCTTAATTTTCATGGACTAGTTGCCTTAGATTTGTTTACTTGTTTTGTTTGAGGTTTGCTTATTTGAATTAATGTGTGATGATTGTTGAATGGATATTGGTTTAATTCTAATCTACATATGAAGGGAAACATAGGAATTTAAGTTAAATTCCCTTCTATTTGATCTTAAACTAAAGCTGAATTTCATTCTCCTTTTATTATTTGAAGTTATTTATGCATTTCTCATTTGAAGCAATGGTGATTATGATATAGTAGAATTGTGAAGAAGGACAATCTGGTCCTCCTTAGTTAGGATCCTCTTCTTTTACATCTTCTGCATCATAAACCATTGTTAATTAGTGATTTGGATTTATCTTCATGAAAGTAATATTGTAGGGAAGGACAACCTGGTTCTCCTAAGTTAGAAGCCTCATCCCTCACATATTACATAAGTGAATTAGAAATTGATAAAATAGGTTTATATTTGTAATATGTACTTCCTTAACTCTTCAAATTTTATCTTCTAAGCTTGGCTACATCTGATATCCATACACTATGGACTTGCCTCCAGTTTTACAAACTCGAATTGATAATGAATACTTGTGTTAATTTGTGTTAATAATTTAGCTCAACAGTAATCTCTGAGTAAATTTCCTTCCTGAAGTTTCCTACCTCCATGTAGGAGCCACATAAAGATGAAAGCTATTCTTGTCTAATCTTAAAGTATGGCAGTGAGTGTAGGTATTATATTGGTTTATTTCACCTTAATACAAAAAGCACCACCAAAGATTGGCCTCATGAAGACCAAAATGTGCAAGAGATATATAACAATGGGCTCATCTTGGACACGGGAAGAGTCCTACAACAAAATAAGTTCTCCCTGATTTACTAGATCTACAACAAAACTACCAAGATGAAGAGGATTCCAGAAAATGGCATACTGTTTAAGTGGAAAACCTCTCATGGATAGGGAAGCGACTAAAGGCATTAGGGTTTTCATCGTAATCCCAAAGTCAACTTCTTTTAGAATGCTTGTTTTATCTTACTTTTTATTTTTATCTGAGTTTTAAGATTGGAAAATATTTATATCTAGCCCAACTACACATATATTTATTTTATTATTTTCATTAAGTTTTTGATATTATTTCAACAATTTTTCCTTTAAAGTTTTTCAGTGATTCAATTGCATTTTATTTTATGTAATGCCAAAAATATTAAAAGGAATAATTAATTAAAATTTGGATCTAATTTTGATTTCTGAGCTAATGAATTTGGATATCAACTACTCGCATAAGAGAAATATGGACCTGGATCTATAAGAAGGGAATGATTTCAAAGAATTTCCTAGATACTAGATGAAGCACTATCATCTCGATCTAGGTGCATGTCATGCTTTTATTTTGTATGCGTAAGTCTATGAGTAATATCCAAATCTAGATAGAACTCGTGATAAATCTTAGATAATTTCTATTTCCTTTAATTATTTATATATATGTGACCATTAGATTTTGGAATTTTTGATGAGAAGGAAGGTTATGTGTCTAATAAATGATGTTGTTGAAATGTGGTAACTAAGTTGTATCATTAATGTGGCATAAAGATATTACATCCAGAAACTGGAACAAGGGTCGTCAACATAGTTTTAGAAATCTCAGATGCTAGGATATTGGATGCATTTTTTTTATGAGTTATCAAGATTTGGGTCTTCATATATGGCCAGGCATGTTAGTAATCCTGGACGCTACATAACTCTATGTTTCAACTACACCAAAATCTAGGAAGAACTTTCAGGGAGACATGACTTGTTATCATATATGTGTGGATCCTAGATAAGTTTTAGTTGTGATTGTGTCTAAATCTAGGATTGTGAAATAACATATGGGTACTTGTATGATCATATATCTAGATCTCTTTTGAACTACCAAATAATTTTCCAAGTCATCTATTAATTCATTAATTTAAACTTACATGTCATTCAATTACACCATTCAACATATTCGACAAGACCACTCTTGTCCACCATTGTAATCATTGTTATCAAAATTCATGGTCATGAGCATGGGATGTGCCCACATTGTTTGGATATTGTAAATATTTCTTTCAACATGATGTATGTTTTCTAGGTGCATCCTCTCCATCTTCTCGTGGACATC
>APFE030993214.1:0-15573 GCA_000404065.3 Pinus taeda
CTTGCACAACTATTGTTTTTAGTTGCATATATATATATATATATATATATATTGGTCGACAGTTATATTCGCTCTGTATTCGGCACATTGGTTGCATTCCCTTATATTATTCTCTCTGTATTCGGCATATTGGTAGCATTTCCTTATTTTAGTGCATACACTAATGGTCCGAAGGTTGGGTTTACTTTCTACATATCGGTGAAACGGGTTTATCCTTGGGTTTCATCGTAGGCCGTACCAACCAATATATATATTATAAATTCTTTTCTACACAGATGGTCTGTTCATAAGATTTGCATAATGTTCTTTTCATTATTTGTGGTCTTGGAAAAATGTATAGTTTGTTAACTATTTTATAGCGTACGCTCTCTTATTTTATTGAATAATTCTTTTAACCCCCTTTCCAAGGTTTTCTACATGAACTCTCCAGTCGCTGATTTATATATTTTAATGCGACAGTTACCCTAGCCCTCACTGTAATAGAGGAGAATGTATTATAGTTTCTAATAATACTTCTGATGGTTTTTATAACTGTAATGCAATTTGTTCAGGTACTGATGTCCACTATTCTGGTTAATATTCCTTATTGTTTACCCAGAATGTCTGATATTACTTTCTGGGTTTGTCTATGCGGTTATGGTTATGGAATAAACAACTTTTCTCTTTTCTTGCATATAACATTTTACTGTTTTCTCCATTACCATTTGCTTGGTTTGTAAAGAACTCCGATACTGAATGAAGATCTAATTTAATAGTTCTCGGATCAGAATAAGTAGAATAGTTGAAGTCACTCAATACTAGTTTAACTTCTTCAATGTTCTGTTTCTTAAATTGCAGTTTGTTAATATCCTTTAAGGAATATAGAAGTTTCTCAGAAAATACTGAAGTCATAATTGTACTTACCTGCAATGCCACGTTCACAATCTTCTGTGCTTCTCCATAATGGAGAAGATTGTCTAATGCTTGTTATCCTCCCAGCCACGAGATCAGTCAACTAGACTGAATCTCTCCCCCAAGCTCACTTGCTGGCCACAGCCTTCAGCAACATTAAGCACACTTGTGCCTGTGCTATCTGGTCCTCACCAGACGTACCACTCCTCTTTTCTGCTTCAGTGCCTTTTTCCTTTTCCCATCTGTTCCTCAACAACCCGGGCCTTTTCCTTTTTCCCTTTTTTCTATGGGAGAGGAAAAGCAGTTAGGGTTTCCCCTTACTTGTTGGCAACTGTTTCTTTTATTTAAGCAAGAAAAGAAAATAACTTTCTCATAAAAGTTATTATATGTAATTATTCAATCCATACTCAATCTTTGAATTAATAATATTTTCATCATTTTTAAGAAAACAATAATCTATGTTCCATATTTATCTATAACGGTAAATCAGAAAATTTATTCACATAAACTGTTTGGTCATTACATCTCCTCCCCCTGAGATTGGACACCGTCTCGGTGTCTTTCAGTCATGAACAGATCTGGATAGGTTCTCTTCATTAATTCTTCATCTTCCCAAGTGGCCTCCTCGGGCCCAAAATGTCGCCATTGTACCTCAACTTGGGTAATAACTCGTTTCCGTAGCTACACTTCTCTCCGGTCGAGAATGCTCAGCGGTTCGACCAGAACCTCTCCTTCCGGTTCGACCTGCAATACATAATTCCTTTAATTAGTTGTCTTTCAAATGGAATTCTTGCCGAATTTTATTGTAACAATAACCCCACCTGTATATCCTGCCATCGGATTACATGCTTAGGGTCATACACATATTTCTTTAGTACTGAAACATGGAACACGTTGTGGACTCGGATGTGACTTGGCAACGCCAGTTGGTAAGCCATCGGTCCTATCCTTGCTAAAACTTGGAAGGGTCCACAATATCGGGGTGCCAATTTGGCACACCCACTCCAATGTAAAGTACTTCTTTTGGCCTGAATTCGGATATACACATGGTCCCCAACTTGGTACTCTTTGAATCTTCTTTTCCGATTGGCGAAATTCTTTTGTCTATCTTGAGCAGCTTTCAAATTAACACGTACCCTCTCTAATATGTCTTCCATTTCCTTAAGCATTTCAGGTCCTAGACTTAATCTGTCTTCAGGCCCTCCCCAGCTGGAGGGTGTACGGCATTTTCTACCATACATAACCTCAAATGGGCTCATTTGCGTAGAGGTATGATACCCATTGTTATACGCGAATTCCACCAGATATAAATATTCTTCCCACCGTGTGGGTTGTTGGATGACATAAGCCCTTAACATGTCCTCTACCACTTGGTTCATCCGTTTCGTCTGTCCATTAGTTTGAGGATGGTATGTTGTACTGAAATTCAACTGAGTTCCTAAATCAGCAAACAGTGTTTTCCAAAAGGCTGATGTGAACTTCACATCACGATCGGAAATTATTGTTTTCGGAAGTCCATGTAATCTGAACACATTCTGCATAAAAATATGAGCGATTTGTGCAGCTTTATATGTGGATTGCACAGGTATGAAATGTGCAGCCTTACTTAATTTGTCTACCACCACCATAATGGTGTCATTATTTTTCTTTGTTCTAGGTAACCCAGTAATAAAATCCATGGAGATGATTTCCCATTTCCATTCTGGGATAGGTAATGGTTGTAACAATCCTGCTGGATGCTGATGCTCTGCTTTAATCTGCTGACATTCTAAGCACCATGCTAAGTACTCGACAATGCTCTTCTTCATTCCTGGCCAGAAATATTCTTTCCGAATTGCAGTTATCATCTTTTGATAACCCGGGTGACCCGCGTAATGGCTGATATGAAATTCATCCATAATCAGATTTTTAATTCTGCTTTGATTGGGTACATAAAACCTTTGCTTGAAATGGATTAATCTAGCATTATCTAATTCATATTCTTGTTGGTTGTCTCCTCTAGCAGATTGTTGTATTTGCAGTTTTAGCTGCTGATACTTAGTATCTTGGTCTGAAATTTCCTTTATTATTTCCAAAAAGGGACTTTTCCATTCAATAATAGAAATTTCATACAAATTTTGTATTTTCCGGCTCAAAGCGTCTACTACTCTGTTTTCTTTTCCCTGCAAATGTTTTATATCGAAGTCAAAGCCGCTTAAAAATTCCACCCACCGCACTTGCCTAGTGTTTAAAGTAGGCTGGCTAAAATAGTTGGTTAAACTATGGTGGTCGGTGAGCAACAAAAATTTCTTGCCCATAAGATAATGCCGCCACATCTTTAGGGCATGTATCACAGCAGCCAACTCCAAATCATAAGCAGAGTATTTCTGCTCATGTTCTTTTAATTTTCGAGACTTGTATGCAATTACTCTGCCTTCTTGCATCAAGACCCCCCCTAGTCCTTCTTTACTTGCATCTGTACATACCACATAATCTCTATTAGGATCAACTATACTCAGAATAGGTGTTATGGTGAGCAGATCTTTCAATTGCTCGAAACTTTTCGGGCAGCTTGGGCTCCAATGAAATACCTTTCCCTTTTTCTGTAATGAGGTAATGGGAAAAGCCACTTTAGAAAAACCTTCCACGAATCTTCTATAATATCCCGCTAATCCCATGAAAGATCGGACGTCCGCTACATCTTTTGGTACAGGCCACTCCATTATGGCCTTTATCTTTTCCGGGTCCACTGCGATTCCATCCTTTGTGATTACGTGACCCAAATATTGGATTTCTTCTTTAAAGAAGTCACACTTACTAAACTAAGCGTACAACTGATGCTCTCGAAGGGTCTGTAATACCATTCTGAGATGTTCATAATGTTCTTCGATGGTGCGTGAATATATTAATATGTCATCAATAAATATCAGCACGAATCGATCCAAATAAGGATGGAAAATGTTGTTCATTAAACACATGAAGGTTGCAGGGGGGTTGGTTAGCCCGAACGGCAAGACCACAAATTCGTAGTGACCATACCTTGTTCTAAAAGCTGTTTTAGCGATATCTTCTTCTTTAATTTGGATTTGATGGTAGCCTGATCGCAAGTCGATCTTAGAGAACACTGTCGCACCATTCACTTGATCGAACAATTCATCGATCCGTGGTAAAGGATATTTATTTTTGATGGTCAACTTATTCAACTGTCTGTAATCGATGCACATCCGGAGGGTGCCGTCCTTTTTCTTGACAAATAATACTGGGGCTCCCCAAGGAGACACGCTAGGACGAATGTAGTCCTTATCTAGTAACTCTTGCAACTACATTTTTAATTCTGTCAATTCGGGTACACTCATTCTATAGGGTGCTCGTGATACTGGTGCGGCACCTGGTACCAACTCAATGGTAAAATCTATGTTTCTTCTTGGCGGTAGTCTAGGAATTTCTTCCAGAAATACATCTGTAAATTCTCGTATTATAAGAATATTGTTCAAAGAGGCTGTTTTATCCTTTGAATCTGCATATCCCACCTGGATGGCGTAAACCTGACACCCTTTTCTTATACATTTTATCAGTTGGTTTGCGGTTATCAGTCGAACCTGCACTGGTCGTTTAAGCCCCTGCATTTCTTTTCTGTTTCCTTGTTGATCTCTATAGTAAATAATCTTGGTTTTACAATCAACTAATGACCAGTGTTTTCCGAACCAGTCCATACCAATTAGGATATCATAGGAGCCAAGAGGAAGCACGTTCAAGTCAGCTGTTACTGGCTGATCTGCTATAGTAAAAGAGCAATCGTTGACTTTGGCTGTTACTCGTCGCTTGGCTCCTGTAGCTAATTGCACTAGCCACGGGTTTTTAAATTTAACAGATTGTAAATTACAACGTTCCACTACCTTTGGGCTCACATAGATTAGTGTAGCCCTGGGGTCAATTAAAATAGTTATGATAAGGTTTGAGATTTTACCTTCGAATTCGACCATGGTTGGCTGATATTCCGCCTGTCGGTCTTCCAAAGCCGCATTAATTCTGGGTACACTACGACCAACCTTGCCAACTATTAAGGCTTCATGAATTTGGGATAACTGTTCAGTCCCTTTTCGCTATGGGTAGTTCTTAATGTAATGGGGTCCCCCACAACCCCAGCATTGCACCGGGGGCCTTGTTGTCCCTTCACTGTACAATCTTAGTTGCTGTTCGTTGACTTTGGACTCATTTGCAGCTCTAAACTTAGATGTAGTTCTTGATGCAAATTTGTTGTTTGCTCCTTTGCCATTTCCCTTATTTCCATTGCTGCGATTTCCTTTGTTGTTTCCAACTGCCTTAAAGCCCTTCTTCTCATTCCATTTCCTGTTAGCAGTTTCCCCTTTTTGCTTACTTTGTTGATAACAGATTCTAGCCTTATGGATTACCTCATCCATTGATTTTGGATTGTCCAATTCAATCCTCTCCCGCATATATGGTGGTAAACTGCTAACGAATCACTGTACTTTTGCTTTTTCCTCCCTTATATATGGCACGTAGCGAAGTAAGGAAGTAAAACGGGTGATGAATTCATTCATAGTCTGCTGCCCCAATCGCAAATCATGGAACTCTCGCCTTTTCATCATAGAAGCGCTCAGTTAGATATCTCTCTTTAAAGAACCTTTGAAAATTGTCCCAGGTAATGGTTTGCTCAGTAACTCCTTTTACAATCTTCACCTCCTCCCACCATAAGGTGGCCTTTCCCTGTAATTGAAAGATAGCCAGTCGTGCTTTAAGATTGTGGTCATATTCATAAAGCTGAAAATACTTGTTCATATTGATTAACCATGCTTCAGCTGCTTCTTCTTGTTCTCCGTCAAAATGTGGTGGCTTAATCTTGCGGAATTCCCCTTGTACTTCTACCCTTTGTCTTTTCGAGGTTTGTTGTTCAAATACATTATCGGAACGTTCCTCCTGCTCCTCCGATCTTTCGGGGGGTATATGATGATTTTGTTCTTCAGACATTCTTTGTTGTTCTGCACTAGGATTAATTGGTGGTTGATTTTTTATGTCAGATAAGCTTTTCAAAATTCTTTCTTGTTCTATCGTTAATCGGGCATTATCTTCTCACAGTCGAGCCATCTCGTTCTTAAGTTCCTGTACTGTTTCCAGAATTTCTTGATTTGTGACTCTGGCTTCTTCTCCAAGTTTTACCGACAGTTCTGGATTATTTTCAGGGCCATGCACGCCCTGCCCCATTACAGGTTGTCGCGGTGTATTATCTGCCCTCCTCATGCTACCATCCTCAGAACCCTGATCCTGTGCTTCATCATAACAAAAAAGACATTCAAGGATAATAATGAGAATGACTAACTGTTTATATATTTAATACAGTGTCCTTATTTGTCATTATTTAATACAGTGTCCTTATTTGTCATTGTTATCTTACCCAGAGGCCTCAGTGCTGTAACTGGGCTCTGATACCATATGTCACAACCCTCTAATCAAGTAATAAATAATCTCATAAAAAAAAAATTCTTTACCTAATCTTACATGTTCATTTCCTACCCTTTACATGCCAAGGTGATTGGATTATTCGAAAATGGTACGTGTCACTATGTTTTAATCCCGACCCTTACCTTGGCGGGAACGTAACCTGGAATTAAGGTTAAATGTACTTCATCACCACCCTCCTTGGCATACAAACTTAATTGTTCCCATATGGCTATGCTGACAGCAATCTTTAACAAATCTAGTAAGTTTAAAGCTAATGGCTTGAGAGGTGGACAGCTGGTCCTACCTCGGATACTTCCCTTGATTCGAACGTTGATTTTTCAAGAGGTAGCTGGCTGGAGTAAATGCGACAGCTATACCAGCAGGCTCCTCGGGATTACTAAAATGGATGAACGCTGTGGATTCATCCTGGAGATCGAACGGCGTGGGTTTACTCGCCATTGTATACGAGGTACTTAGGGTTTGAGAGATTCATTTGTTGATTGCTTGAGGTTGCAGAGCCGCGTTCTCCAGGGCGTCTGTTCTTCCAACGACGCCACCCATGCCACTGTAAACCATGGCGTGGGTCTTCTTGGCTAGACGCGATGCAGCTCCAAACATTCTTGCTGAGTTTTTAGGTACCGATTCTGCAAAAGGCGATGCCGTTTCCAGCTTTTCGCCCTCGAATTTTCATTCGCCTCTCAGGTATAACCCTTCCTCTTCTCTGAAGTTTCTGGTGCGAATTTATATTGTACTTAGTAAATGTATACAGAATGATTTTTCTTTAGCATCGTGTCTCGAACAGGATGAAGGATTTCGCGGCGGTAGGGGAACTACAGGGTCATTGCCTCAACGAGAGCGACTAACAGGTAAGGCCTATGATACCCGATAAGAATTTGCTTACTCTGCCAAGAACCAGAGTCGAATTTAATTTTGATTTCTTCCTGCCAGGAACTTTATCATTCTCTGTTCATGGCATGAGCGGATATGGTGTTCTCGGCCAGGGAAACCTCCGTAGAACGATGCCCTGGGTTCTACCCTGAAGGGTTTCATCAAAGATGCGAATGGCATTCTGTTTCAGTTCATTCTTGATAGTTAGAGTTTATAATGTGCTTCTTATGGCTATTCATTTTCCTTCGGGACTATATGAGGAGATTCGCTGGTTGTATCACTGAGTTTCTTTCCTCAGCTGGGATGCGTCTTTTAAATGTATTTATATAGGACTGCGAACTGTTTGGTTATGTAAATATTCAGTACTGTCGGTATTCAAGCCCAAGCGATTATTTGGTTCTGGGTTCTTCAATTTTTTTGTTATGTTTGAGCTTCTCTGAAACTTATCTTGCCAGCTTTACCAAGCTCCGACAAGGGTTTGACTGTGTATTGAAACAGGTTGTAATTTCACCGCCTTATATATATATATTGTTTCCATTTGTTGCATAACTTGTTATCTTTGGAACTCGAATTTTGTTCTTGCGCAACCTACTGTTTTTAGTTGCATATATATATGTATATTGGTCGACAGTTATATTCGCTCTGTATTCGGCATATTGGTTGCATTCCCTTATATTATTCTCTCTGTATTCGGCATTTTGGTAGCATTTCCTTATATTAGTGCGTACACTAATGGTCCGATGGTTGGGTTTATTTTCTACATTTCGGTGAAATGGGTTTATCCTTGGGTTTCATCGTAGGCCGTACCAACCAATATATATTATGAATTCTTTCCTACACAGATGGTCTGTTCATAAGATTTGCATAATGTTCTTTTCATTATCTGTTATCTTGGAACAATGTACAGTTTGCTAATTGTTTTACAGCGTACGCTCTCTTAGTTTATTGAATAATTCTTTTAACCCCCTTTCCAAGGTTCTCTACATGAACTCTCCAATTGCTGATTTATATATTTTAGTGCGACAGTTACCCTAGCCCTCACTGTAATAGAGGAGAAAGTATTATAGTTTTCTAGTAATACTTCTGATGGTTTTTATAACTGTATTGCAATTCGTTCACGTACTGATGTCCACTATTCTGGTTAATATTCCTTATTGTTTAACCAGAATGTCTAATATTTCTTTCTGGGTTTGTCTATGCGGTTATAGTTATGAAATAACAGCTTCTTTTCTCTTTTCTTGCATATAACATTTTACTGTTTTCTCCATTACCATTTGCTTGGTTTGTAAAGAACTCCGATACTGAATGAAGATCTAATTTAATAGTTCTCGGATCAGAATAAGTAGAATAGTTGAAGTCACTCAATACTAGTTTAACTTCTTCAATGTTCTGTTTCTTAAATTGCAGTTTGTTAATATCCTTTAGGGAATATAGAAGTTTCTCAGAAAATACTGAAGTCATAATTGTACTTACCTGCAATGCCACGTTCACAATCTTCTGTGCTTCTCCAGAATGGAGAAGATTGTCTAATGCTTGTTATCCTCCCAGCCACGAGATCAGTCAACCAGACTGAATCTCTCCCCCAAGCTCACTTGCCGGCCACAGCCTTCAGCAACATTAAGCACACTTGTGCCTGTGCTATCTGGTCCTCACCAGACGTACCACTCCTCTTTTCTGCTTCAGTGCCTTTTTCCTTTTCCCGTCTGTTCCTCAACAACCCGGGCCTTTTCCTTTTTCCCTTTTTTCTATGGGAGAGGAAAAGCAGTTAGGGTTTCCCTTTACTTGCTGGCAACTGTTTCTTTTATTTAAGAAAGAAAAGAAAATAACTTTCTCATAAAAGTTATTATATGTAATTATTCAATCCATACTCAATCTTTGAATTAATAATATTTTCATCATTTTTAAGAAAACAATAATCTCTGTTCCGTATTTACCTATAACGGTAAATCAGAAAAATTATTCACATAAACTGTTTGGTCATTACATCTCCTCCCCCTAAGATTGGACACCGTCTAGGTGTCTTTCAGTCATGAACAGATCTGGATAGGTTCTCTTCATTAATTCTTCATCTTCCCAAGTGGCCTCCTCGGGCCCAAAATGTCACCATTGTACCTTAACTTGGGTAATAACTTCTTTCCACAGCTGCACTTCTCTCCGGTCGAGAATGCTCAGCGGTTCGACCAGAACCTCTCCTTCCGGTTCGACCTACAATACACAATTCCTTTAATTAGTTTTCTTTCAAATGGAATTCTTGCCGAATTTTATTGTAACAATAACCCCACCTGTATATCCTGCCATCGGATTACATGCTTAGGGTCATACACATATTTCTTTAGTACTGAAACATGGAACACGTTGTGGACTCGGATGTGACTTGGCAAGTCCAGTTGGTAAGCCACCGGTCCAATCCTTGCTAAAACTTGGAAGGGTCCACAATATCGGGGCGCCAATTTGGCACACCCACTCCACTGTAAAGTGCTTCTTTTGGCCTGAATTCGGATATACACATAGTCCCCAACTTGGTACTCTTTGAATCTTCTTTTCCGATCGGCGAAATTCTTTTGTCTATCTTGAGCAGCTTTGAAATTAACACGCACCCTCTTTACTATGTCTTCCATTTCCTTAAGCATTTCAGGTTCTAGACTTAATCTGTCTTCAGGCCCTCCCCAGCTGGAGGGTGTACAGCATTTTTGGCCATACGTAACCTCAAATGGGCTCATTTACGTAGAGGTATGATACCCATTGTTATACGCGAATTCCACCAGATGTAATTATTCTTCCCACCATGTGGGTTGTTGCATGACATAAGCCCTTAACATGTCCTCTACCACTTGGTTCACCCATTCCGTCTGTCCATCAGTTTGAGGATGGTATGCTGTACTGAAATTCAACTGAGTTCCTAAATCAGCAAACTGTGTTTTCCAAAAGGCTGATGTGAACTTCACATCACGATCGGAAATTATTGTTTTCGGAAGTCCATGTAATCTGAACACATTCTGCATAAAAATATGAGCGATTTGTGCAGGTTTATATGTGGATTGCACATGTATGAAATGTGCAGTCTTACTTAATTTGTCTACCACCACCATAATGGAGTCATTGTTTTTCTTTGTTCTAGGTAACCCAGTAATAAAATCCATGGAGATGATTTCCCATTTCCATTCTGGGATAGGTAATGGTTGTAACAGTCCTGCTGGATGCTGATGCTCCGCTTTAATCTGCTGACATTCTAAGCACCGTGCTAAGTACTCAACAATGCTCTTCTTCATTCCTGGCCAGAAATATTCTTTCCGGATTGCAGTTATCATCTTTTGATAACCCGGGTGACCCGCGTAATGGCTGATATGAAATTCGTCCATAATCAGATTTTTAATTCTGCTTTGATTGGGTACATATAACCTTTGCTTGAAATAGATTAATCCAGCATTATCTAATTCATATTCTTGTTGGCTGTCTCCTCTAGCAGATTGCTATATTTGCAGTTTTAGCTGCTGATACTCAGTATCTTGGTCTGAAATTTCCTTTATTATTTCCAAAAAGGGACTTTTCCATTCACTAATAGAAATTTCATACAAATTTTGTATTTTCCGGCTCAAAGCGTCTGCTACTCTGTTTTCTTTTCCCTGCAAATGTTTTATATCGAAGTCAAAGCCGCTTAAAAAGTCCACCCACCGTGCTTGCCTAGCGTTTAAAGTAGGCTGGCTAAAATAGTTGATTAAACTATGGTGGTCGGTGAGCAGCAAAAATTTCCTGCCCATAAGATAATGCCGCCACATCTTTAGGGCATGTATGACAGTAGCCAACTCCAAATCATAAGCAGAGTATTTCTGCTCATGTTCTTTTAATTTTCGAGACTCGTATGCAATTACTCTGCCTTCTTGCATCAAGACCCCCCCTAGTCCTTCTTTACTTGCATCTGTACATACCACATAATCTCTATTAGGATCAGCTATACTCAGAATAGGTGCTGTGGTGAGTAGATCTTTCAATTGCTCGAAACTTTTCTGGCAGCTTGGGGTCCAATGAAATACCTTTCCCTTTTTTTGTAATGAGGTAATGGGAAAAGCCACTTTAGAAAAACCTTCCACGAATCTTCTATAATATCCCGCTAATCCCATGAAAGATCGGACGTCCGCTACATCTTTTGGTACAGTCCACTCCATTATGGCCTTTATCTTTTCCGGGTCCACTGCGATTCCATCCTTTGTGATTATGTGACCCAAATATTGGATTTCTTCTTTAAAGAAGTCACACTTACTAAACTTAGCGTACAACTGATGCTCTCGAAGGGTCTGTAATACCATTCTGAGATGTTCATAATGTTCTTCGATGGTGCGTGAATATATTAATATGTCATCAATAAATATCAGCACGAATCGATCCAAATAAGGATGGAAAATGTTGTTCATTAAACACATGAAGGTTGCAGGGGGGTTGGTTAGCCCGAACGGCAAGACCACAAATTCGTAGTGACCATACCTTGTTCTAAAAGCTGTTTTAGCGATATCTTCTTCTTTAATTTGGATTTGATGGTAGCCTGATCGCAAGTCGATCTTAGAGAACACCGTCGCACCATTCACTTGATCGAACAATTCATCGATCCGTGGTAAAGGATATTTATTTTTGATGGTCAACTTATTCAACTGTCTGTAATCGATGCACATTCGGAGGGTGCCGTCCTTTTTCTTGACAAATAATACTGGGGCTCCCTAAGGAGACACGCTAGGACGAATGTAGTCCTTATCTAGTAACTCTTGCAACTACATTTTTAATTCTGTCAATTCGGGTACACTCATTCTATAGGGTGCTCGTGATACTGGTGCGGCACCTGGTACCAACTCAATGGTAAAATCTATGTTTCTTCTTGGCGGTAGTCCAGGAATTTCTTCCAGAAATACATCTGTAAATTCTCGTATTATAGGAATATTGTTCAAAGAGGTTGTTTTATCCTTTGAATCTGCATATCCCACCTGGATGGCGTAAACCGGACACCCTTTTCTTATACATTTTATCATTTGGTTTGCGGTTATCGGTCGAACCTACACTGGTCGTTTAATCCCCTGCATTTCTTTTATGTTTCCTTGTTGATCTCTATAGTAAATAATCTTGGTTTTACAATCAACTAATGACCAGTGTTTTTCCAACCAGTCCATACCGATTAGGATATCATAGGAGCCAAGAGGAAGCACGTTCAAGTCAGTTGTTACTGGCTGATCTGCTATAGTAAAAGAGCAATCGTTGACTTTGGCTGTTACCCGTCGCTTGGCTCCTATAGCTAATTGCACTAGCCACGGGTTTTTAAATTTAATAGATTGTAAATTACAACGTTCCACTACCTTTGGGCTCACATAGCTTAGTGTAGCCCCGGGGTCAATTAAAACAGTTATGATAAGGTTTGAGATTTTACCTTCGAATTTGACCATGGTTCGTTGATATTCCGCCTGTCGGTCTTCCAAAGCCGCATTAATTCTGGGTACACTACGACCAACCTCGCCAACTGTTGAGGCTTCATGAATTTGGGATAACTATTTAGTCCCTTTTCGCTTTGGGCAGTTCTTAATGTAATCGGGTCCCCCACAACCCCATCACTGCACTGGGGGCCTTGTTGTCCCTTCACTGTCCAATCTTGGTTGTTGTTCGCTGACTTTGGACTCATTTGCAGCTCTAAACTTAGATGTAGTTCTTGATGCGAATCTGCTGTTTGCTCCTTTGCCATTTCCCTTATTTCCATTGCTGCGATTTCCTTTGTTGTTTCCAACTGCCTTAAAGCCCTTCTTCTCATCCCATTTCCTCTTAGCAGTTTACCCTTTTTGCTTACTTTGTTGATAACAGATTCTAGCCTTACGGATTACCTCATCCATTGATTTTGGATTGTCAAATTCAATCCTCTCCTGCATATATGGTGGTAAAGTGCTAACGAATCGCTGTACTTTTGCTTTTTCCTCCCTTATATATGGCACGTAGCGAAGTAAGGAAGTAAAACGGGTGATGAATTCATCCATAGTCTGCTGCCCCAATCGCAAATCATGGAATTCTCTCGCCTTTTCATCATAGAAGCGCTCAATTAGATATCTCTCTTTAAAGAACCTTTGAAAATTGTCCCAAGTAATGGTTTGCTCAGTAACTCCTTTTACAATCTTCACCTCCTCCCACCATAAGGTGTCCTTTCCTTGTAATTGAAAGATAGCTAGTCGTGCTTTAAGATTGTGGTCATATTCATAAAGCTGAAAATACTTGTTCATATTGATTAACCATGCTTCAGCTGCTTCTTCTTGTTCTCCGTCAAAATGTGGTGGCTTAATCTTGCGGAATTCCCCTTGTACTTCTACCCTTTGTCTTTTCGAGGTTTGTTGTTCAAATACATTATCGGAACGTTCCTCCTGCTCCTCCGATCTTTTGGGGGGTATATGATGGTTCTGTTCTTCAGACATTCTTTGCTGTTCTGCACTAGGATTAACTGGTGGTTGATTTTGTCTGTCGGATAAGCTTTTCAAAATTCTTTCTTGTTCTATCGTTAATCGGGCATTATCTTCTCGCAGTCGAGCCATCTCGTTCTTAAGTTCCTATATTGTTTCCAAAATTGCTTGATTTGTGACTCTGGCTTCTTCTCCAAGTTGTACCCACAGTTCTGGATTATTTTCAGGGCCATGCACACCCTGCCCCATTACAGGTCGTCGTGGTGTATTATCTTCCCTCCTCATGCTACCGTCCTCAGAACCCTGATCCTGTGCTTCATCATAACAAAAAAAACATTCAAGGATAATAATGAGAATGACTAATTGTTTATATATTTAATATAGTGTCATTATTTGTCATTGTTATCTTACCCAGAGGCCTCAGTGCTGTAACTGGGCTCTGATACCATATGTCACAACCCTCTAATCAAGTAATAAATAATCTCATAAAAAAAAAATTCTTTACCTAATCTTACATGTTCATTTCCTACCCTTTACATGCCAGGGTGATTGGATTATTCGAAAATGGTACGTGTCACTATGTTTTAATCCCGATCCTTACCTTGGCGGGAACGTAACCTAGCATTAAGGTTAACTGTACTTCGTCACCACCCTCCTCGGCATACAAACTTAATTGTTCCCGTATGGCTATGTTGACAGCAATCTTTAACAAATCTGGTAAGTTTAAAGCTAATGGCTCGAGAGGTGGACAGCTGGTCCTACCTCGGATACTTCCCTTGATTCGAACGTTGATTTTTCAAGAGGTAGCTGGCTGGAGTAAATGCGACAGCTATACCAGCAGGCTCCTCAGGATTACTAAAATGGATGAACGTTGTGGATTCATCCTGGAGATCGAACGGCGTGGGTTTACTCACCATTGTATACGAGGTACTTAGGGTTTGAGAGATTCATTTGTTGATTGCTTGAGGTTGCAGAGCCGCGTTCTCCAGGGCGTCTGTTCTTCCAACGATGCCACCCATGCCACTGTAAACCATGGCGTGGGTCTTCTTGGATGGAGGCGATGCAGCTCCCAACATTCTTGCTGAGTTTTTAGGTACCGGTTCTGCAGAAGGCGATGCCGTTTCCAGCTTTTCGCCCTGGACTTTTCATTCGCCTCTCAGGTATAACCCTTCCTCTTCTCTGAAGTTTCTGGTGCGAATTTATATTGTACTTAGTAAATGTATACAGAATGATTTTTCTTTTGCACCGTGTCTCGAACATGATGAAGGATTTCGCGGCGGCAGGGGAACTACAGGGTCATTGCCTCAACGAGAGCGACTAACAGGTAAGGCCTATGATACCCGATAGGAATTTGCTTACTCTGCCAAGAACCAGAGTCGAATTTAATTTTGATTTCTTCCTGCCAGGAACTTTATCGTTCTCTGTTCATGGCATGAGCGGATATGGTGTTCTCGGCCAAGGAAACCTCCGTAGAATGATGCCCTGGGTTCTACCCTGAAGGGTTTCATCAAAGATGCCGAATGGCATTCTGTTTCAGTTCATTCTTGATAGTTAGAGTTTATAATGTGCTTCTTATGGCTATTCATTTTCCTTCGGGATTATATGAGGAGATTCGATGGTTGTATCACTGAGTTTCTTTCCTCAGCTGGGATGCGTCTTTTAAATGTATTTATACAGGACTGCAAACTGTTTGGTTATGTAAATATTCAGTACTATTGGTATTCAAGCCCAGGCGATTATTTGGTTCTGGGTTCTTCAATTTTTTTGTTATGTTTAAGCTTCTCTGAAACTTATCTTGCCAGCTTTACCAAGCTCCAACAAGGGTTTGACTGTGTATTGAAACAGGTTGTAATTTCACCGCCTTTTATATATATATTGTTTCCATTTGTTGCATAACTTGTTATCTTTGGAACTCGAATTTTGTTCTTGTGCAAACTAC
>APFE030993214.1:28930-41319 GCA_000404065.3 Pinus taeda
TTTTTTATATAAAAAACTACTGAACATAAACAACAACTCTTCACATTACACATGTTTTTTTTTTCAACAAAGATAATACAAAATGATTTTCAGTCACCTTTTTGTGTTCACAACTTTTTGTATTGTGTCGAATATTCTGCGAAGTTAATTTCTAAGGAATTTTGAAATTAATGTTACATATGTCAGGTTAAATACGTTGAAAAAGATTAACTATTAAAAAATATTATGAAGTGTTATAAGGTAGCAAATATATTATCATTTATAAGTTATAAAATTACTATAACAATTAAATTTAAAGAGTAAGATCATAATTTGTTTTGAATGGTCATTTATTAGCTTATCTTTTCTGGGTTGCTTGTTAGATGAGGGTTGAACTTAGTGGTTATATGAGGGTTTTGGAGTGAGTAAATAGTGAGTATATTAATATGAGAGTTTTAGAGAATAGTTAGTAAATTGGTTAGGTTTATTGAATAAAAATATATAGGAGGTTTTTTAACTTTCATAGTATCATGAGAATATGGAATGCTATGGTGGTAGAGGTTAGATAAGGGCTTGAAGTGCTTAATAGTGGGAATACTATTTAGGTTGAGTGAGTAGGAAGATGTAGAAGCTTTGTTCTTTCTAGTGGTATCATAGTTTGAGTTGACAAAATGTGGAAACCATAGTTGATTCTTATGATTTCTATTATTAGCAAGTGAATCACTTATGAAAAACCTATCTGGTGGAGTTCACTTAGAGACAAATAAATATACATAATTGCTTCTGTGGAATGTGATTCCATGAATTTGAATGTGTATCCAACAAACTTGAAATATGGAATATTATTTTCATTGTTGTTTTAATGGCATAAGAATTTTGGATTAAATAACTGTTAGATTTCAGATATTAAGCATAACAATTTGTTCTTAAATAAAGTATTGTGCATTTGATTACCAATGCTAAGGAATGAAAGTAAGTACTTTACATTTCTACCAAATAAATAGACGCATGTAAAGGTATCTACCATAAATATCATAATTTAGTTAATATTTGATATTCTTACTACATTTATCTTTGCTTATAGTTTATTTTTGCAATTATTCTCAACCACAACTTCACGATATGAAAGGTTTTCTTTTCCAAACAACTTCATGATATGAAAGAGTTTCTTTTTGAATGGGTGATGAATCATATCGAAGAAGAATTTACCCAAATTAAGATATTGGTGAAATATATATTTCATTTTCTTTATTAGAAGATACTTATAATTGAATTGAGAATTAACAAATACAATTGTGATAATTCAATTACCTAATATCCTAATATGCTTTTTTTTTTCTTTTATCCAAAGCTCCTAAAAAGTTATTGAATTTTTATGTCATCACTATTGAGAGCCTTGTTTATATTTTAGGGATCATTATGAATACACTATTATTCATTTTCTTATAGATTCCTTTAGAGTTTACTCACATATCCATGAAAATTTGGATTTCTACCAATTTTGTGGGCTTTGGCTCTTCCATTAAAACAAGTCAACATGGAATTGGGGATAATTGAATCGGAAGGTAATGGGACGTTTAGTACCATCCACATTATTGTCTTTACGATCGAAGTTTTAGGAAGAAAAACTTCTCAATGCAGTTTTCTATATAATGGAAAGAAATAGAGATTTAAAATCACAACAATTAGCAAGGGGTTGTTCTTATGAAAAGAAAAATGTTAAATTTGGACATATTAACCTCTTTCAAACATCTTCCATCGAATTCAATAGAATGTGAAGCTGCTTCTTATGTAGGGATTAACTTGAAATGTATTATAAAGATCTAATATATATTATTTTCTAAAGAATATTAAAATGGAAAGTGGATCAACCAATAATTACAAGAGTGTCTAATAATTTTGAGAGGCTTCATTGACTTTAAAAATATCATTAATGACTTTATTTTCATCAATATACCTTGGATAAATGGTTCCACCCATTAAATTAACACCGTCTTTTTTAATAGTAAAAGTTGAAACAATATTTTATGTTAATCTTATATAGCAAGCCTATTCCTTCTTTCCATTTTTATTCTCATTAAATAATGTTTGATGAATGAAAGGATATTTTGTACTTTTTAATCTTATATAAACCTAATTTTATATAATAGATTTATAGAAACTAAAGTTTCTTCTTTCTTTTAATTAAATTATATTAGATTAATGTTAAAATTTCAATACAAAATAACACAAACTTGTAAATTTATGCAATGATCTTATCTACTCTCTTATACAAATTATCTTCCTATTACGAGGACTTTTATATAATTATAAAAATGATCTTCTTATTTTCTTATAAATAAAACTAATATATACTTTATTTTCAAGTAGCTAAAAATATCTTCTTTCATTGGGTCAATCTTCTTTCTTCACTAAAATGCTCTTAATTAATTTAATTAAAGAATATTATTCCTGATATATTAGTTTATACATATACCATTAATAACAATACCAATCACTAAAATCATCTTTCCATTTTTCTAGGTAAAGGTGAATATTGATAAAATTTATTAGAGGCATCCTCATTGTCTATTTCTAACACGTCCACGTCCAGTTGAATCACCATTTAACCCATGACTATCAATGCCATTGGTTTCTATGATAGAAGAAGTAATGGCTCTTCATGAACAATAATTGATGGGGGTCATGTATCACACAATATTACGATCAATGGTAGGGGCCCGTAGGGTGAGTCTTATCTTTGACAATGCTGTCACTCACCAACTGATTTGAATTTGTTTCAAAGCCTTATGCGTTTTTGGTTAATGACCTGTTTAAGCTTTGGTTGAAATGGCCAACAGTAGTAACGTCAATGGTCAATCACGTGTTGTGGCGGTACGTGGAGTCTACGTAATCAGCTCAGACCGATCACGACCATGTCCAGCCTTCCATAAACAATTTTGGATTTCTCGTCGTTTCTTACCATTATGTCCCCTTCAATACATCCTTTCTCTTTCTGTAACTTTGTCTGGTTATTGACTAAATGACATCTCCACAGAGCTAACAAACCATTTTTGCAATAAAATAACATACATTCAATCAATCAAATTGACTAGGATTTGTGGAGTGAGCGTTGCGATAGCAAAAGCAATCATAAAGTCTGATTATATGATTGCCGAGCGAGGCAACCAACGCGTCGTACAGACAGACTGTGAAGAACGTTGAAGAGTCGATTATTGGTGGCGACTTTTTGGCCCTGGGAAAGGATATATTTTTGTTTAAAATGTGATTGGAAATGGAGAAAATTGTAATTTTAAGTTTTAGGGTTGGTATGTTTTTAAAAGGTCTCGTTTACGGAGTGGTAAGTTGTTGAAAAAAAAATGTAATTATGATATGATGGAAATGGATTCAATATCATCAAAAATATTTACACACTTAAAATTATCCAATTTGAAAATCGTAATTTAAATTTCTCAAAATTTCTGAATTAAAAAAAAAAAAATACCTACATTTCAATTATTTTCCAGATTCAAGATTCAACAACCAACCACACCCTATCAGATTTGGAAAAAGAAAAGAGAAAAATCGTTTAGTTTTTTCACACTATGCCATTCCATTTTTCTGTTTTAATAATGGAAGACGGTTGAGCATAGTTATTCTCATCTAAGCTCGACAAGGAAAAAGCATTCTAGATTATTTTTTAATCAATTATCTTTGACTTATAAAATATTCCAAAAAATTGATAGATATATATTATAAACTACTACATCATATACCATTTCTACTTTTTAAAACAGATATTGCAAAATTGAGTTTGATTTTCTGTATCTTCTGGAACTTCAATAAGTTAAACAGAAAAGCGATAAGATTGCGTTTGATTTCTTTTATTTTATTTTTTTGTAATTTGTGAAGTTTTAACGATGGTGAACGCATTATCGTCGTTATTTTAATTTTATTTTGTCAATGTATTTAAAATGTAATACAAACTTCCAATTATAATGTTGACTTTAAATAAGTTTTAATACTTTAAAATTGGTTAATGATGAGAAAGCAATATTCAGCACCAACTCTTTCAGCGTGGAGTGGTTCCTTCTTAAATATGTTTCGTGAATGGATGACCACCCTTTTTTTTTACTTCATAGAGTGATATTTAATAGACATTTCTCAAATTACAGTATATTTTAAAACATCCACCTCACACCAACTAATTCACAAATTGTTTCAAATAAAACTGTAAAGAGCGCCTATTTGACCACCTTGTACACCTACCCCTGCTAGCCTCAACGGAAACTTCTAACGACCCATGGCTAAGGTGCGGGTGGAGGTTAAAGCAAGCTTTGCGTATGCGCAAGGACCTAGGCACAAGTGGAGTTAGTTGATTGGTTTTTTCCGTTAAAAGTTAAATTAATAGTATGTTTTAAAATTATTTATGTTTAGTTAAGAGTTCTTTTTGCTCGGATTTAAGGAAATAAATTGACACTCCGAGAGCCATTATCATTTGGTAAGAGTGAAGTTTGTATCATGAGCTGATAATTCTAGGTGATGTGTTTTTTCCTTGAATAACAATGATGAGTCAACCTGCTGATGGTAGTCATTGATAATTGTCCCATTGTTAATTTAGAGCCATTAGCATCTGGTAAGAGTGAAGTTTGTTCCGGATCATGAGCTGATAATTCTAGGTGACATGTTTTTTCCTTGAATAACATGATAATTGTCCCCATTGTTAATTTAGAGCCATTAGCATCTGGTAAGAGTGAAGTTTGTTCCGATCATGAGCTGATAATTCTAGGTGAAGTGTTTTTTCCTTGAATAACAATGATGAGTCAACATGCGAATGGTAGTCATTGATAATTATCCCATTGTTAATTTAACAATTGAGTTATGATAAAGTCTCCCATCATTAAAGAAAAAAAAAACCTTACACTTGTATAAATACTTAGTCATTTAGATAAAAATAATTAAATGATCCCATTGTTAATTTAACAACTCAATTAGTTTTCCACGGTTAAAGAAAAAAACCTAAAACCTTACACTTGTTTAGATATTTAGTCATTTAGATACAACTAATTAAATGGGATTTTTCAATATTGATATAGAGCAAATTCTCTTTATACTTACCTATTATTATATATAATATAAAGTTGCATATTCTCCCAAAAAGTTGTACAAGTATCATATAATTCATTTTCTTAAAAAAATTACATTCCTTTATTAATAATTATAATTATATTGTCAAAATTATAAACTTTTGATCCATTTTTGTTCAAAATAAAATACAAATGTCCATTACATTCCAGGCTTATATATTATGTTTATGGATTATATAATGTTATTTATATCTTTTAATATATATGAGAAAAAGAGGTGTGAAAGTTGAGATTTACAATCATACATGTGTATTGCATGGTGAAATTTTATATTTGAGCATCTTTTTTAATTTATTTGATGACAAATGAGGGTGAATAAAAAATATTTTTTTTTATCTTTTGTTTTTGGTTAGAAGTAATTTAATTCTTATTATTTCACAAAAGTTATTATTTTCCTTGGCTAATACCCACTTTGAAGGATATATGATGAGAAGAGGAAAAATAAAAAATTCTTTTTGTTCTCTTTTCAAAGGATTTTATTAGGCATTTGAGTTAGTGCACCGTTAATTGGGTGGACGTGAAGGGCAACATCCTTATGGCACCCTTTGTGACATTCATATTACAAATAATGAAACAATATGAGCATTTTGTTGATGGTTGAGTGTGGGCTTGAGGCATTAACAAAACCAAGCATGATGACACATAATCGGGAGGTGTGGGTGAGGGTGTGCCAAAACAAGTGGCGAAAAATTGATTTCGGATTTCCACTTGCACACGCGAAGAAGCACACAAATGTTGGCATGGGCACAACAAGGGCACGACACAACCAAGTAACATGCTTAAAACAAATGAAGGTGAAGTAGTCCCAAACGATGGAGAACTGAGTGGCTTGGATGATTGTAGGATGGGTTGTGACTGCATAAGGGTTGACATGGTTGAGCATGAAGAGGGACTAGTGTTAAGTAAAATGGCATGGGGTGGTTGTATGAGACATGTGGGCATATGTGGTAAAGTTATATTGGGTCATCGCCCCATTAGGAGTACCCATAGTTTAGCTAGGATGGCATAAGAAGGGTGGCACCCTATAGCTACCTAACAACCTAGAAAATCTATATCAATGTGTCCATTTGCAAGTGTAAAATGGAAGGAAGAAAGAGATACTTCAGGTCTAATCCCTAGCTCATATAATAAGTTGAAACAAGGAGGAAGCAGCTCATATGTGGGGCAAGAGGTCCATCATAACCGTGAGAAAGAGGAGGGATGAATTGAGGTGCTAAGGGTTATTTCTGATTTGTTTTTTAGTGCATCAGCTTGGGAAGTGCAAGACAAAGGTGCATAGGGTTTGCAAATCTGAGGATAAATGTTGCAGGTTGAAGGAAGGGTTGAAGGAAACCCTCAAGTGGCTTTTTGACCCTATAATATGTGACTGTAGGGTGGAAAAAACCCAAGTCACAAGTTTGGGGTAAGTTTGAACCCGTTTTATAGGTTGGTTGGGGGAGAGGGTTTGAGGCGATTAATTGAATCCTCCCAAAGGTTTTGTGGAGCATTTAGTGTTATACTTTTTTATTGGGTTTCAAACCTAAGTCCCACCCTAAGTGGGTACACTTTGTATTGTGGTATTCTTTAGGTATTTTGTAGTGTATTTTGAGGGTTGGCTTGGGGAAGCATATACAAGTCTTGGAGAAGGCTTTAAACTTCAATGTTGCACAACATTTGTAGAAAAGACTCATTATAATATATTGATTCTTGGGTTGGGTCGAGCGCTTTTCCACCCACATAATGATCATATACTCTTATATGTTGTATATGTATGGTGTGTGATCATTGTGATATTGACACTTTATTAGGTCGAGAGGCGCTCTACAACCCAATATGGTACCCATGTTTTTTTTTTTGAAGGTTCTAACTTATATTACTATTCCAAAGAGATACATAGAGCTTTCCTTTGTTCTATTGGCTGCCCTGTTGGGAAATCGACCTAATAGCACAAGTTGAGCTTATTGAGATTGTGCATATTTTTCTTAATTAACTTGTCTCACAAAAAGAATAGATGATTAAGACTAGAGATACCAAGTTTTCGGTTACAAAATTGATGGCTCTTCTTCAATGGGTTATTTGGACTAAGATAAAAAAATTCCATGTTTTCCATGACTACGTGAATACATGACAGAAACGAGTAGTAATACCAGGGAGTAACCATGTGCCATAAGTCACATGGGAGCTAGTGACCACCAATTGGCTATCTCTGTTCGCCCACCAACCTAAAGTTTCTTTTAAACCGTTGTACAAAGTTGATCACTAAGATTTGATGTTATGTTCCTGACATGAAGAGTGGTGCACAAGGCCTTGAACCTTCAATTTAACTCCTTGAGAAGAGGAAATTCATACTTTAAGGCAGCAAGGCCACTCAATGCATCTAGTGTCCAAGCCACACACTACTTGTGGGCACCAACTTATCTCCATAGAGAGGCAAAGTGAAGTGAATTGGAGTAATTGTGTGTTAATTGCAATCCCAGAAGGCTTGTTATAACATGTGAATTGGTCTTTGTAATAACTGGGGATGAGTGCACCAATGCTTGTTGTAAATAGACTATTGATAGAGGTCATTCTCTCATATGGATCATCACTGAATATGTGTAGGTTTCCCAAACTCATCTTTGCCACCCTTGAGTTCACCGCAGGTAGAGGAAAATTGATAGAATTGTGTCATCCTATGTGTATCTCCTTTAGAGATAAAACGTATATATGATGATGAAATAAATAAGTTGGCTGGAAGGTGAGATGAATTTGGTGAGACTAGGGGGCCATTTTAGATGCCATGACCATCCTGCAAGCTAGGGAGGTTTGGAATGGTCGAGAACCAATCCAATTGCTATACATACATTCCAGCGTCGAGACAACTGGAGTAAAATTAGAAAAGGGCCAAATGTCGATTGGGAGGAGAGAAGAGGCATTAGAGCTATAATTCTTGCACATTAACCCCACCAAACACTGCCCTTTGGAAGGTAGCATGGGAATTATACAAGCCAAAGGGAAGGACCCTATAGGAAAAGGTCCCCCATGGACATGCGAAGGTCTTATCCTAATCCACAGGGTTGATCTAGATCTAATTGTACCTATTGAAACGATCCAAGAATGAAAAAACTTCTTCCTTGGAAGACCATCTAAAACTTGATCAATAAAAGGTAAGGGAAAATAATATTTCTTTGTATCCTTATGAAGTTCCCTGTAGTCAACACAAATTCTCCACTTCCCTTTCTTCTTGGATACTATAACAAGAGGAGACACCCACTCACTATCTAAAATAGGGTAAATGAATATTGCATCCAATAACTTCTATAGTTCTTATTTCACAATGTATTTTAGGGTAGGGTTCATTCTCCTTTGGGGTTGGTGCACAAGTTTACATTTCACTTTAATGTCTATGTTATGTGTACAAACTGATGGATGCACTCCTTTCAACTCTTTGCAGTCCTAAGAAAAGGCATCAAGATGTTGTCTCAATAGAGAGAGAAATTACTCGTCTTGCTCTACTGAGAGGGGAGGATTGATTTTCAGGGTTTTAGATGGATTGATTTCCACAATATTAGCATGATATTGATTAGAACTAGTGGTGAATGTTTTTCCCATGGGTTGTTACCAGATTGTCCTAAAGATAACTCTACTAGTTGATCAAGTTGTATGGCAGTAGGATGTTGGGTTTGTAGAAAATTATCAATATGATCATCCTCATCTAGCTACCTACTGCCTACACTGGTTTCTAATGTATAAATTGGGTAGGGGATGACTGATAGAATTCTTATTGTTCTTCTTCCTCTACCCACATAGGAAAATATTTCTCAACAAGGGGTTGAGGAGGGGTTAAAATACAAGTTTCTTTGTGAGATTCCCTTTCTTAATTTTCATGTTTCTATTCCTACAGTTGATATAAGCATCAACTGTAGCTAACCAAAGTCTAGCTAAAATGAGAAGATACCCATTAAAGTTGGTCTTCAGTTGGAATACAAAGAAATCATTGGGGTACTCCTAGTAATTGATGGATATCGTTACATCCTTAATAACACCCTCAAGGGTTGTTGTGAAACTATTTGCAAGTTGCAGCTCCATGGTGGTTTTCCTTAGGGCTCCCTCGAGGTTGAGCTTAAACATAATTTCCCTGGTCATGACATTGATTGCAACTCCAAGGTCAATCAGTGTGTTAGGGACTGTAATACTATTAATATGTACATCCACTACTAGGCTACCAAGATCCAAATACTTTTAGGAAATAACCTTCATAAGCATTAGATTAGCCAGTTGCCCAACAACATTAATAGTGGGGGCATCTATCTTCTTCCATATGGGCTAATTGAAGAATTCTTCCTTGATGAGATTATTATAGATGGAACATATTTGATGGTTTGTAGGAGGGGTGTTCTAACACACATGTTCTATAGTTCTCCCAGAAGTTCAACCTCTTTTGGGGTGTGTTGCTTAGGTTGGACCAACCTTTTAGGATAAGGAGGTATATTGGCTTGAGGGGCACTATCTTCCTTCTCTTCTTCAAGATCTTTTGATGGAGAAGGTGGGTGAGCATTTGGAATTACCTTCCCAGACCTGAGGTTGATTTCCTGGATGTCAACAACATATATAGGATAGGATGTTTCTCCACTATTAACCTAATGAGTCTACTTGATGTTCAGGTTCAGATTGGGTTGAGCAGGAAGTTGAGGTTGCTTGGGTGGATTATTGTGGTGTAGTTAAGGTTGAGAAGGAGAAGGAGGCATTAAGGCAGGTGGATTGGCTTCCTCATGCCTCCATCCTTATGAAGGATTTCCCTATTGAAGAGGTTGGGATTGCTATGGCTGGAAGGGTGGATTAACAGGCTAAGGAGGATATTGAGGAGGGTAAAACCAAGGGTAAGGCATGGACCACGGTGAGTTGGCTGGAGGATACCAAGGCTGAAACGGTGTAGTCTGATTTGGATTGAAAGATGGATAGTGCATACCTCACATGCCTTGGTGATATGGTTGTAACATCCTTGGTAAAAAAATACATGTAATAAAGTTAATAAAGGAAAAATAATAGCCATGGTCATGGGACACATATTCCAAGTTGAATGTTGGGAAAACAAATAGTGATAGGGATCAATTGTGATTAATTAATGGCTTTGGAAATTGGCAAAGGAAATGGAAGAGGCTTTGGAAAGGCATGAGATTTTTATTGGCATTTTATTTATCAAAATAATGGAAATTAGAAGAGAATGAAGGTGAAAGGTCACATGTTTCATGTGAGGAGGAAAATGAAGGAAAATAATGGAAAATGAAGAAAATAGAGGCCTCATTAATAAAAAGGATTCTGAGGATCAATTTGTAGTTTTTTTTCAATTCACTTTTGGAGCTCTCTCTCTATTCACTCTCTCTCTCTCATACTCTTGGAAACATAGAGTTTTCTTGGAGAACTCTTGGAGGAGTGTGATATACTTGGTGTTTTGGAGCAAGAAGGAAAAGGAAAAGTAGGAAAGTGCAAGAGGACATCGGGATCAACAACTATAACAAGTATTTCTTGCACGTAAAAAGTTGCATGTATGATTTCCTTATTAGTTTTCACATGCATGGAATATGCATGTGGTTATTTGGTTATGATATGTCATTGGAATGGAAGATTTCCTGGATTGATAGTGGTTTTTCGTAGCCTTTCCTTTTCGTGGATAGCCATGGTGTTGTGGGTTTTACTTTTTTTTTTAAAGTTCATTCTCATATTCCTTTGGTTGTTGGTTGATTTATTAGTTCCTAGAGCTCTGGCTGGGTAAACACTTTGGAGCCTTGTAATAGCTTGGGTTGAGTTACAAGTCTTGGAGCCTTAGCTGGACAAACACTATGGAGCCCTTGGTGGGTTGAGTTAATAGTCTTGGAGCCTTGGTTGGACAAATGATCTAGAGCCTGGAAATATTTGTGGGTTGAGTTACTAGTCCTAGAAGCCTTGGTTAGAAGAAATGCTCTGGAGCCCTAGATAACTTGGGTGGAGACCAATCTCGTGATGGTTAGTGATGTTCGATTGTGAGGTGGAATCACTGGTTGAGGGTTGAGGTGGTTTAGCCTCTAGAAGACCTGGCTTGGTTTTGTTGGATTTGTTTCATGAGATCCCACATTCATGCTTGGAATATGGCATGGGGGTGATTGACTGAAAGAGAGATTTGGTTCATCCAATCTATGGTCGGGTGGTACGTGGAAGTTTCATATCTAGTTGGCCTATGCACTCATTAATAAGAGCTCCTTCTCCTTGGTATTTCATGTGTAAATGTAATAGTTCATATGTGATCTCTATGGTTGTTATATCCTTATTATTTATGTTGGTTGTATGCTGGTTATGAATATGTTTCATGACAGCGTTGATATGTGGCTCTCATCATGTTTCGATTATTAAATGAATGTACAATGAATATATGACCTAATAGATGATAATGAAGCTATTGTGATAAGGCATCAATGCTTCTTAGTGATTCTCAGATAAGTATGAGACCCCTATGATCAGATCTCTTGATAAGACCTATATAATGTATATGTGTGACATGTTTGATGAGATTCCTACCATTGATAGTAGGGGCCAGATCAATTATTTGTTCAGGGATTTTCATTAGTATCATTGTTTAGATGTCAATTTTCATTTCTAGAAGTTTCATGATGTTTTCAATAGTGGCTCGAGACCTAGCCCTGAAAACGTGGCATAGAATACAGTATCGTTGGCTCATGACTAGGTGAAAAAATCCCTAGTTGTTGGCATGCCCTTGTTGTGGGAATGACTGGAGGGTCCCAATCACATGCATTCCCATGTCATCGGAGCGATTGAGGCTCTAGGTCAGTCATATGTCAAGTTGTCTCAGGGGTTGAGCACTTGGGAGGGTTGGTTGGCTCCTAAGGGTTTTGAAGCATGTGTAGAATGTCAGATTAGTTCTATTATATCAGTTCCACTTCCTTAACTACACATGGGGATTTTAATCACATTGTAGTAGCCTCTTGTCACATGTTTACCCCAGCGGACCGGTTAACTTGGGTAAATGTAAGAGGAGGTGGTTACAAAGTGGTATCAAAGCATGGTTCACCCCCTGGACTAGATGGGTGGTGTGTTGGCCATGCATTCATGTCAGCTGTATATGCGTTCCTTATGTTTGTGGTCTATGTACTTGTTGTGTATGCATGGTGGTGGTTGTGGTTGCATTTGTGTTGGCACGTGAAAGTTGATGGTGTCATTATTGTTTTTTATTTGTTGTGAGTGTACGTCGGTTATGCATGGGCTTGTTGGGTTGTGTTATATTCTTTCCACGACTAACCTACGTAGTGAACCGGGGGGTTAGATGGGGGGCAG
>APFE030993214.1:47173-60612 GCA_000404065.3 Pinus taeda
TAGTCTCGGTTTTGAGATCCAGTGGAAAATCTCTGTGTATATGTGTTTTATGTGTTATGCTCTCGCATTTTTATTTTTCCTGTAATTTAGAATTCGTATGTAGGTAATTTCTGTACGGGGTTAAAACCTACAGGGCTATGCATGTTAGTGTTTATATATTGTTATTCATAAATTGACTTGGTGATGGTTTTTGTGCATGAATTCATGTTATGTGGTCGGTATGGTCATGCATTGATGACTGGATAATGCTTGAAATGATGATTAAATGTGGATATGATAATATTTATCTATGTTTTTTTCTAATCTAGTTGGTCTTGCAGATGAGATATCATCCCTTGAACTAAACTAAGGTGTGTTGATTTGTTTATGATTTGGTTTAGCTGACATAATATACCTTACAAGATTAAGAGAAAAGATATGACTAGCAAGATGGTAGACTATAGTTAACAAGACTCTCCCTTTGGATCAGATGAGCAACATGGTTTTGGGCATTCTTTTGACTTAGCAGACATATTGAGAAGCTTGAAGGAAGAAATAAGGAGTTGCAAAGAAGATAATGATAGAATCATGTAGGCATAAGAGAAACAAGTAGAAGTCAATGTAGTAATTCTTCATAGTTTGTCATAATTGCAGAGATAGGGACCACTTCAGATCATCCATGGACAATAGGATAGGACAAATGGGGCATATGGTAGTAGATTTCATAGTGGGCATAAGTCATATAAACATGACACGATTAAATATGGTAGGTTCTTAGACACTCTAAATATGAGAGGTGATGGCCACATGTAATATTCTAGTTCTGGTTCTGACAAGTATCATGATCATCGTTGCTATTGTCCTTACAGGAGGAGTGACAAGGGATATGTTTCGGATGAGTTCAAGAAAGAAAATCCACTTATGTTTGATGGGGACATGAAGAAGTCACAAGATGTTGAAGCATGGTTTCTTGGTATGAATAATTTCTTTAGATTGGATTATTACTTAGTGAACATGAAGGCCATAATAGCTACGTTCGGCCTTAAAGGTAAAGTAGACATTTGTTGGGAAGATGTAAAGAACCTCGGAGGCATTCATGAAGAGGAGTTGACTTGGAGTGAGTTTGAGATACTTTTAAGGAAGAATTATATATCGAAGAGATACAATGATGACAAGGCAAAATAATTTTATGATTTTAACATGGGATCTATGAACGATGAGGAGTACACTAGTAGATTCTTGGAGTTATTGAGATATGTTCCTTACCTAAAGGAGGAGAAAGTGAAGATTCAGAGATTCATCAGTGGCTTTTCGGCAGCATTCAAGGACATGATTGAATTTGATGATCCCAGATCATTGGAGGAGGCCATTCGGAAAGTTAAAGCATTGTTATGAGCAATCCAATCACAAATCTAAGACTAAGTATGACTCAAAGGGTAATGATAAGAATAAAGGAAAATGGTTCAAGAAGCAAACAAGACCTTAGGATACAAGTAACAAAGAGGATGCAACACCACATAAGAAGTTCAATGCATCTAATAGAGGACAAGGATTTCGATCTGAGAAAAATAAGGGTGATGATAGGAAGTTGGTATGATGTTGGAGTTGTGGAGGAGATCATTAGAGGAGACATTGTCCATAACATCATGGTGGTAGACTACAAATCTACAGTGCTTAGGAGCCACAAATAGTGGGGGATGTTGGATAGAGTATTCCTCGGATCTATGCAACATTGGATAATAGGTAGGAAGATCACCAGGCATCTATTATCGAGATGGACAGTAGGATTTTTGATCAAGTTGTTTCTATTTTGATTGAACTTGGATCTAAATATAGTTATGTTAGTCCTGACCTGGTGGATAACTTTGGTTTGAATAAAGAAGTGCATGTAGAATCCTAGTTAGTGCAGTTGACTACATGTACAAAGAAGAGAGTTCATCACTATGTAAGAGCTTGTGCATTTGAGTGGAATTGTATTCCTATATCAACACATTTGAATGTATTTCCAGTGGGATCATATAGTATGTTGTTAGGTATGGACTAGTTGTATCTTCATAGGACTAAAGTGGATTGTTATGACAAATCCATTGAGTGCCTAGATGAAAATGGAGAACAAAGAGTCTTACAGGGTAAGACGAAGGTAACATTGGTCATAATGGTTACAACTATGTAGGTGAAGCATAGTTACAGGATAGGGTGTGTGTTATTTGCAGTGCATATTTCTAGTGACAATGGTAAGGAAGTTTAGGATGTGGATGTCTTGGGCAGGTATCCATTTCTACAACACTTTCAGGGTTTTTTTCCAATAGAGGTTTCATAGTTGTTGCCTCACAGGGAAGTACACTTTTCTATTGAGTTGGTACCATGGGAAATAGTGGCAGTAAAGGCACCTTATAGGATGAGCACACCGAAGATGGTGGAGTTGAAGTTGCAATTGAAGGAAATTCTTGACAAGGATACATTAGGCTGAGTGTATCACCTTGGGGTGCACCAGTATTGTTTGTGAAAAAGAAGGATGGTATTCTCAGTTTATGCATCAATTATAGGCAGTTAAACAAAGAGACCATCAAGAATAGGGATCTGTTGCCAAGGATTGATGCCTTGTTTGATCAGTTGAAGGGAGAAGCAATGTTCTCAAAGATTGATTTGAGATGAAGATATAATCAGGTACACATTAAAGAAGAAGACATCTACAAGACTACTTTTCATACTAGGTATGGGCATTATCAGTTTGTTTTAGTTCCATTTGGTTTGACTAATTCTCCATCTACTTTTGTGTGCTTGATGAATAGTGTGTTGCATCCTTATTTGGACAAGTTTTTTATTGTATTCATTGATGACATATTGGTATATTCTAAAAATCAGGAAGAACATGTTGAACATTTAGCATCAGTATTGAGATTGCTGATAGAGCATCAATTATATGCTAATCTTAGCAAATGCAGTTTCTTTGAGATAGAGGTACATTACTTGGAGTATGTAGTCTCTAAGGAAGGCATAATAGTGGATCCAGAGAAGATAAGGGCTATAATGGAGTGGGAAACTTTTAGGAATGTGGATCAGGTAAGATCATTCATGGGGTTAGCAGGTTATTACGTGTGGTTCATCAAGAAATTCTTACAGATAACTTATCCTATTACATATTTTCAAAGCAAAGGTAAGAAAATTGAATGGACAGAGGAATGTGCAACCAAATTTGAGTAGTTAAAGTAGTTATTGACAAATGCTCTAGTGTTAAAGATTTTAGATTTGGACAAAGAGTTTGTGGTATGTACAGATACTTGCAAGAGAGGACTTGGTGGATTTCTTATGTATGAAGGACAAGTAGTATGCTATGAATCAAGGAAATTGAATGAACATGAGAAGAATTATCCAACTCATGATCTTGAGTTGGCAGCAATCATCCATGCTTTGAAGATGTGGATGCACTATCTTATTGGCAAGCAGTTCGTATTGAGGAGTGATCACAGTGGATTGAGATATCTATTTTACCAATCAAATTTAAATGTCAGGCAAGCTAGATGGTTGGCCAGAATTAGTGGGTTCGACTTTGAGATCAGATATATTAAAGGTAAATAGAACAGGGTTGCAAATGATCTTAGCAGTCGGATACAAGTAAATCATATAGCAACTATGAGTTCTTATGGGACATATTTACAAGATCATATCGTCCAAGCAACAAACAAGGATGATAGGTATAGGGAGCTTATGCATTGGTTACAGTAGGGTCTAGGTGATCAATAGGTGGACTATCATCTCACGACATATGGGTTAGCTACATTTAGGGACAAGATATATGTGCCAGACAACTGTAAGCTCAAAAATCTTATCTTAAGGTAATTTCATGCTAAGTCATATTCAGGTTACCCAAGATATTAGAATACATTGACAGCAGTGAAGAAGTTATATTATTGGCCGAATATGAAGAAGGGTGTGGAAACGTTTGTGGCTGGATGTTTGGAATGTCAGTAGGTAAAAGCATGGTGTGAGAATGCAAGTGGACTACTACACCCGATTATGATTCGAGAGTGGAAATGGGAGGTCATTTCCATGGATTTCATTATAGTATTGCCGAGGACATCTAGAAAGCATGATTTTGTCATGGTTGTTATTGAATGGTTGACTAAGATAGAACACTTTATTACAGTGAAGTCCACATATTCAACTAATGATGTACCACAAGTATTCATGAGAGATATAGTGAGGTTGCATGGTGTACCAAAGAAGATTGTATCATACATGGTTGCCAAGTTCACTTCTAGGTTCTAGAAAGAGTTATTTTCCGGTTTGGGTACAGAGTTGGCATTTAGCATAACTTATCATCCGTAGAAAAATGGAAAAATAGAGAGGGTCAACAAGATTTGGAGGACATATTGATAATGTATGTCATGCATCAACAATGAAAGTGGGAAGAGTATTTTCCGTTGGTTGAGTTCGCTTACAACAAAGGGCACCATGAATATTTGAGGATGAGATTGTTTGAGGTATTATATGGGCGAAGTTGTAATACTCCCATCAGTTGGAGTGATCCAGTAAATATGGTGTTGATTGGATGGGATATGTTGGCATAGATGGAACAAGGAATGAAGGTAATTAAGAAAAATATGAAGGCAACACATGATAGACAAAAGAGTTATGAAGATAAGAACAAGATGTTTAAGGAGTTTCAGGTTAGGGAATAGATGTATTTGCATATCAATGCTAAGAACAACTCCTTGAGGATTGGATCATGTGCCAAGCTGGCACCTCAGTTTTGTGGGCCTCTCATGATTTTTGAAAGAATTGGACCAACAACCCATCGACTTGCAATGCCTCCGACAGTGAAAGTACATAATGTTTTGCATGTGTAATTGCTTAGGAAGTATGTTAAATATGTTGATCATGTGATTAATGGTTTGTACTATAGGTGGAACCAGAAGGAGAATTCCAATTGGAACCTTAGTGAATTTTGCAAAGAAATATGTGCATGCTCCTAAACCGAGCAATCGAGAAGGTTAAAGTGAAGTGGAATCACTTTGGGCCCGATGAAGCTACATGGGAGATGGCTGATCATATGCAGTCTATGTATCCTTCTCTATTCGCTGGTTGAGCAAATGTCTTTGGCATATGATTTGGTGTGATGTTTTGGTACATGTGTATATATGTATATAGGTGTAGATACTGACATGAGCTGTGTTATAAAGCTCCAATAAGTGGTATCAATTTCATGTCGTTATGCTTGTCGTGTTGTTATGTTTCTCATACTATTTTCCTTCTTAGCAAGTTTATCATTGCAAATACTACAACGAGCTATGTTATAAATCTCCATGGGCAGTCTATTTTTCTTTTCAGTAGTCTTGCCGGTTATAGGTGTCATTGATCACTAATGACGGTGTTCCCCTAAGGGGGGGTTTTGTAATAGCCCTGGTTGAAAATATATGTAATAAAGTTAATAAAGTAAAAATAATAGCCATGGTCATGGGACACGTATTCCAATACGAATGTTGGGAAAAAACATAGTGATGGAGGTCACTTGTGATTAATTAATGGCTTTAGAAATTAGCAAAGGAAATGACAAATACTTTGGAAAGGCATGAGACATTTATTGGCATTTTATTTATGAAAATAATGGAAATTAAGGGAGAAGAAAGATGAAAGGTCACACGTTGCATGTGAGGAGGAAAATGAAGGAAAATAATGGAAACTGAAGAAAATAGAGGCCTCGGTAATAAAAAGGCTTATGGGGATTAGTTTGTATCTTTTTTTCGATTCGGTTTTGGAGCTCTCTCTATTATCTCTCTCTCATAATCTTGCACACTTAGTATTTTCTTGGAGAACTCTTGGAGGAGTGTGGAATACTTGGAGTTTTGGAGAAAGAAGGCAAAGGAACAACAGGAAAGCAAAAGAGGACATCACAATCAGTAGCTACAATGAGTTTTGATTGTACGTACCAAGTTGCATGTATGATTTCCTTGATAGTTTGACATGCATGGCATATGTATGTGGTTATTTGGTTATGATATCTCATTGGCATGGAGGATTTCTTGGATTGACAATGGTTTTCCATTTTGTGGATAACCATGGCATTGTGGGTTTTACTTTGTTTTTTGGTTGGTTCTGATATTCCTTTGATTGTGAGTCATGCTATTAGCTCCTCAAGCCCTAGTTGGAAAAACATTCCGGAGCCCTGTAAGAGCTTGGGTTGACTTATTAGTCTTGGAGCCTTCGTTGGAAAAACATTATGGAGCCCTTGGGGGGTTGAGTTACTAGTCCTAGAGTCTTGGTTGGACAAATGCTCTGGATCCCGAACACAATTGTGGGTTGAGTTACTATTTCTGGAATCTTGGTTGGAACAAATGCTCTTCAGCCCTTGACAACTTGAGCAGAGACAAATCTAGTTATGGTTAGTGATTTTTGACAGTGAGGTGGAATCACTAGTTGAGGGTTGAGCTGTTTTGGCCTATGGAATCCCTAGTTTGGTGTTGTTGGATTTGTATCATGAGATCCCACATTCATGCTTAGAATATAGCAAGGGGGTGATTGGCTGAAAGAAAGATTTGGTTCAGCCAATCTATGGTCTGGTGGTACATCGAAGTCCCATGCCTGGTTGACATATGAACTCATTAATAAGATCTCCTTCTCCTTGGTATTTGATGTGTAAATGTAATAGTTCATATGTGGTATCTATGGTTGTTATATCCTTGTTACTTATGTTGGTTATGAATATGTTTTATGACAGAGTTGATATATGGCTCTCATCATGTTTCGATTAATAAATGAATGTATAATTAATATATGACCTAATAGATGATAATTCAGTTATTGTGATAAGGCATCAATCCTCCTTAGCATTTCTCAGATAAGTATGAGACCCCTATGCTCAGATCTATTGATAAGACTTGTCGAATGCATATTTGTGACATGTTTGACGAAATGCCTGTCATGGCTGGTAGGGGTGATATCAAGTATTTGTTTAAATATTTTCATTAGTATCATTGTTTCGATTTCATTTTTCATTTCTGGAAGTTTCATGAAGTTTAGATTAGTGGACTGAGACCTAGCCCTAAAAAAGTGGCACATAATTCGGGGTCCCTGGCTCAAAACTAGTTGAAAAAGTCCCCATTCATTGGCATATCCTTGTTGTGGGAGAAACTGAAGGGTCTGAGTAGCATGCATTCCAATGTCATGGGAGCGGGTGAGGCTCTAGGTCAGTCAAATGTCAATTTGTCTGAGGGGTTGATCACCTGGGAGGGTTGGTTGCCTCCTGAGGGTTCTGTAGCATGTGTAGAAGGTTATATTGGTTGTGTTGTGTAGGTTCCACTTCCTTAACTATATATGGGGATTTGAATCAAATCATAGTAGCATATCGTCACATATTTACCCGAACAAACCAGTTAACTTGGGTAAATATGGGAGGAGGTGGTTGCAATGGTCGAGGGTATTGTGGCCTCCTTTGGTTGACAAAGAAAATATGTTCCATGTTGCCTTTTGTCCCTTGATAGTAACCTTCAAACCTAAAATAGATGGGAATTTATCAGTTGCATGATCGTCTTCACAAACAAAGCATATTTCTATTACATTTACTAGGAACTCATTTCTTGGTTCTTGGTGCATCTAGGGAAAAATATGGCTGTTTTCCTTTCTACCTCCTCTTACTTCTTCTTAATTTGCATGGTGTGCTTTTGTAAGGAAAAAGTATGTAACATTTCATTCTTAAAATCCTCTAGGATATTCCTTATTTTGTGATTGATGGCTGAGGTAGAGGGTGAAGAATTTGCTAAACCTTGACTAGCTATAACTCTTTTCCTTGTTGCCCTAGAGTGATTCTCAAATAATATCTTGATGTCATCATAATTCACCTGGTAAATATCTCCATTAAACAACATGTTAAGCGTTTCCATTAGCTTATCTCTGACTCCTCTGAGTAATACAAGATTTACTGACTCTAGGTCAAGGGTGTATTTAGCTCTCCTATAGATGAGTTGAAACCTTTCTTCATAGTCCTCATGGCATTAAAATATCCCCTCGGTCATTCTAAAGATTTCCTCCTTGGTCTCCTTTGATCTACAATAACATGTGTATTTCTGATTGAAGGTTTGTTGCATTTGAGCCCAAGTGGTGATGTTGCCTCACTCTAAACTCATTACCAATGCAAGACTGCATCTTTGAGAGTGGAAGGAAACAAATTTAGCTTGTTCTCATCAAAAGTGTAATCATAGGTTCAACAAACCACAACAAAGTAAAACAAGAATGTGTTAGGGTCCTCGGAAACTAGGCCATGGAAATGTGCGAGACAAGTGGGGCTTATGTTCTCCATTCTAGCCTCCCCATTGATTTCTCTTATAGGAAATATCTCAGGCTACTTGTTTCCAACCATCTCTTGGGTAGATGATGTAGGTTCTTCCTCCCATATAGGTTCCTCAAATATGTTTGGTTTCTCACCTAAAGGGTTATGCAAATCCGCTGTGGTTAGAGCATGAGTTTTAAAGTCACCAAAGAAGTGTGATGGTTCACTGCTTCTAGGAGTGGGGGTTTTTGGTAGAAAATTTTCTAGGTTGTCCCTAACCTTACGAGGCATGAAACAAATATATTATTTTGTTATGTTTGTTTGTTTTGTTTTTTTTTTCGTTTTTCGTTTTTTGTTTTTTTTGTCTCTTTGTTTGTTTGGTTTTTTTTTTTTTTTTTTTTTTTTGTTTGTTGTTTTCGTTTTAGTTGTTTGTTTTTTTTTTTTTTTTTAATCTTCACTCAAGTCCCTGCCTGGCCAAGAGTCGATTCCTAGAATCAACCCTTAGCTAGGATAGAGCCAACAACGTCCATTTTTTTCTAAATTTAATTAATTTATTTGTTTATAGTTTTAATATATATTTTTGTAATTTTTAACTGTTTTTTATTATTTTTCAATTTTTATTTTTTTAAAATAATTTATTTATTTATTATTTTATTTTTTATGTTTGTTTTATAACTGTGTTGTTTATAATATATAATATATAATATATAATAATATATATATATATATATAGATATTGAATATGATTTAATTTTATTTTTAATTTCTTATTCAATGTTTTAAGATAATTCACGTTTTTTAAAACAATTTTTGTTGCTGATATCTATATATATAATATATATATATATAATATATATATACTATAATATATATGTATGTTTTTTTAGCCATTAGTAAGTTGGTTCGAAAAACTCTTAAAAGCTTCCTTGTCGAAATTTCTCGCAAAGATATTTTTGTATATATTTTTATGCTTGATTTTTGGGTCATTTTTTTATCTTTTAAGCTATTAGTTATTATTTTCTAACTTTTTTTGTTAGTTTGTTTTACTTTTTAATTTTTTTTTTTCTTTCTTTGTATTTTTTATATTTATTATTATTTTTATTTTTTTGGTAGTGTTTGTGTTGATTCTTGACTACCATGCCGATCTCATTATGTGTCAATTTGATAGTTGATTTAAAATTTTTCATTATAAAGGATGAAGTCTACCCCCACAATATGTCACTTTCATGGTTCATTTTTAAGATTTCATTGCAATAGGTCGAGTTGATTTTTATTTTTTGGTTGCAATGTGTCAAGTTCTCTTAGGCTAAGATTTAAAAATAACTATATTTTTATCATTTAAAAAATAAATTACTCTTGGTATAATGAATCTTTCATTCAAGTGTTCATTTTTTAAGTTTTTTTAGTCATATAATTTTTCTATAATGCCATGATTGAAATATATTGAGAAATTAAGGTTTTTTGTAATCGTGATATTTGGTTTTAATTCCATGGTTGAAAAGTTATCAAGATTTTGAGGTTTTTCTAGGTCACGATATTTTATCTTTAATGCTATGGTTGAAAATAATTATATGTATTTTATTTTTAAGGTCATGGCTGAATATTGTTGGAATTTTAAGGCTTTTCAAAGACATGGTATTTTATCTTTAATGCCATGCTTGAAAATTATTGGAATTTTAAGGTTTTCCAGAGTCATGATATTTTATCTTTAATGCCAATGCTAAAAAATGTTGAAATTTTACTGCGAAAAAAATATGTTATTCCAACATTAACACTTTTTATTTTCAGGGTGTTTTTCGCACCAAAAATTTGGCTTTTATTGGCTTTTATTGTCATTTTTAAAAAATGTTGAAAATTTACCTCGAAAATAAATAAAATGGTGATGCAGAATCAACACTTTTCATTTTCGACTTATTTTTTCATGTTTTTTTGGGGTTTTTTGGCTAGAGTTCTTGTTTTGAGGTAATAGTTCTCGGCTGATCTGTAACTTTGTTACTACTAACCTCTCCTTATTGAGCATTTAGTTTAACAATTATTCTGCTCAACTTTTCATTCTCAAGCTTATATTCCTACAACTGCTCATTTTTCTTTTGGTTTTCCTTTACAATCTCTTTGATCTCTTTTATAGAAGAGATGAGATTCTTCTTAAAATAGATCCTTTTATTCAGAGCCTTCTCTTCACTATCAGATGTGCTGGAAAAATCATTGCACGGATCTAGATTGCTTTCTATGTCTCTAGAGTCCTCCATGGTTGTGAGGAGTATTTCTTCATCAGTATAATGAATGTGTTCATTTTCACCTATAGAAGAATACTCATGGGATATCTCTTCAAGATCCACATGAGATGTTGTTCCCTCTTCCTTAGAGGTACCATCATCTACTATTACTACAAATACAGGTTTATCTTCACAACTTCCTGATGCATTTATATCTTTTTCTTCAAAGACTTCATATGAACATCTAGAAGATAAATGCCCTACTCTTTTACATTGTCAATAGAGGAATAAATTACCTTTTGAGTAGCCTAAGCCTCTCTTATGATTCTCCTTCATCATCATCATTGAAGTGATGATCAACAACTTCCTCATTGGGAGAAAGCTATTATGTCTTTTGAGCATCTCACCCCTGAGATTCCTTCATTCTCTTTCTCCTTCTATTATTATCTCTAAAAAAACCTTTTATAGGGTCTGATTCACTTCCTGAGTAGCAAGGTTCTTCATCCTTCTCTTAAGCCTCATTTCTATCACCTCCATATATATATAGTGGATCATGTCCCACACTTCTCTTGCAAAATTACAATCTCATTTTATTCGAGTCTCACTTTGATAGACCCTTCAAGATAATCCTTCTTGCTTCACTATTATTCTCATTCTTCACTCCATTCACTATGGAGCATCATGCATTGAAATCAACATCCATTATATAGGTTTCCATTATAAACTTCCAAACCACATAGTCTGCTCCATTAAAAAATGGTACTCCTTCTGGTATTACCCAAACTTGATTAGTCATGTTTCCTTTTGATCTTCCATTAAGCGGTAAGCTATTCATGAAGGAACATGGCTCTAATATCAATTGTTAGAAACACTGTTAATACTCAGAGGGGGGTTAAATCAATATTAAGGATAATTTCAACTTTCAATGCTAATTTATATCTTCATTTCATTATTGGCATTCATTATGTGTGCAACCACCATCATATCATGTGCATAAAATTAAATCATCACACACATACATACACATCAAAAACATAAGAAGAGAGCACATAGAATGCAGAGGATTTAACGTGGAAATCTATAAGGGAAAAACCACCAATATTTCTTTATGATGTAATTACAATCTCCTTGTTGGGTTGTGTTATATTATTTCCACGACTAACCTGCGTAGTGAACCAGGGGGTTAGAGGGGGGTTGGAGCCCCCCCTTCGTTGCATTGATTGCATAGTGGGGGGGTCATAGGGGGGCAGGTAGCCCCCCTCTACGAGGTCCAGGGAAGCACCCCAAAAATTGTTTTTTGGACCCTATATTAGGTTGGGCGAACCTACCTATGGTTTTTCGGTCCATGGTTTTGGATGCAATGGTTTTCGGTCCATGGTATTAGATGCTTCGGCATGTATAAATATGTATTGTAAGATTGAAAGGAATATAATGAAAAATCAAGCTGGTAGTCCCAATTTTGGGATCCAGGTGAAAATCTTTGTGTATATGTGTTTTATGTGTTATGCTTTTGCATTGTTTATTTTTTGTGTTTTAGAATTCGTATGCAGGTAATTTCTGTACAGGGTTAAAACCTACATTTGGTATCAGAGTTGTTTTGGCTTCAAGGGGACGCCTTTGTAGCTGAGGGGTTTTGCTCGGGCTTGTGGTAGACCCTGTTCAATGGGAGATCTGCGAGATTAATTCTGGTGGTGAAAGAAGATGGCGAGCAGTGGAAAGATAGAGATCGAGAAATTTAATGGTCAGAGTTTTGAGTTGTGGAAATTCAAGATGGAGGATCTGTCGGTGGATAAAGATCAGTGGATAGCGGTAGATCAGGGTACTAAACCAACGAGAGTGTTTGATAAAGAATGGAAGAAGTTGGATCGAAAGGTAAAGAGAACAATATGATTGTGTGTCTCAGATTCAGTATTGCTGAATGTATCAGGGGAAGTTACGGTGAAGGCTTTGTGGGACAAGTTAGGGACTTTGTACCAATCTAAGTCTCTCGTGAATAAACTGTTCTTGCGGAAAGAGCTATATAACCTAAGGATGAAAGATGGAGACTTGGTGATAGAGCATATGAATGCATTTAATACTATGGTAAGTCAATTAGCATCTGTTGATATTAAAATTTCAGATGAAGATAAGTGCATCAGTTTATTTTGTTCTCTACCAGATTCGTGGGATGGTCTAGTTATTGCAATAGGTAGCAATGAAGCTGCCTTGTAGTTTGATGAAATAGTCTCATCCTTGCTAACGAAGGAGATGAGATGGAAAAATATGGAGAGAAAGAATGGTGATGCCTTGTGTGTACGAGGACGGTCCTAGAGCAGAAACAAAAATAAGTCATCGAGTGGGAGATCTAAATCTCCAGGAAAACCTGTAAAGGTGGCGTGATGGAAATGCAGAAAGGAATGGCACTACAAAAGGGACTGTAAATCTAAAGCTCCTAATAAAGGAAAGGGAACTGATGATGCTCCTTCTGCAGAGGTGAAAACCACCTCAGATGAAGGCGGGGATGTGTACTTGGCTTCTTCAAGTACACATGTAGATCATGAGGCATGGTTGATTGACTCAGGTGCATCCTTTCACTTCACTCCCCATAGAGGGTGGTTCTACGAGTATGATAAATACAATGGTGGTGATATATTCTTAGGGGATGATAGGAAGGCTAGAATCATTGCTCACAGAGAAGTAAAGTTGAAGTTGCAAGGTGGAAGGGTTAGAACACTTTCGGGTGTTATGCATATTCCTGCATTAGCCAGAAATATAAATTATGTAAGCAAGTTGGATGATGTAGGTGTAACAATAGTGTTCGATCAAGATGGTTCGAGGAGCACTAGTATTGGTGTGGGGAGTTCAGACTGGAACTTTGTACAAGCTGCAAGGTAGCACTGTTGTTGATGGGTGCAACAGTTTTGTGGTTCCTGAAAGTGGAGCAGAAAATCTAGTGGTCTCTAGATAGAAGACCATGTTGTGGCATCAAAGGCTTGGAC
>APFE030993214.1:60632-78778 GCA_000404065.3 Pinus taeda
GTGATGTGTTTGGACCTATGAAGGTTCCATCACTGGGTAAGTCTGTGTACTATGTATCATTTATAGATGACTTCTCATCGAATACATGGATATATTTCCTTAAGAAGAAATCTGAAGTCTTTGACAGGTTTAAAGAATTTAAGGCTCTGGTGGAAAACCAGACAAAGAAGAAGATAAAGGTGGTGAGGACAAATAATGGTGGAGAGTTTTGCAGTAAGGAATTTGAAGAATTCTGTAAGAAGTGTGGTATATCACGAAAGAATACTACTCCATATACACCTCAGCAAAATGGATTTGCAGAAAGAATGAACAAGACGTTGATGGAAAGGGCAAGAAGCATGCTCAGTGGTGTCGGGTTAGGAAAAGAATTCTAGGCAGAAGCAGTGGAGACAACATATTACCTCACCTTCATCAGTATTGGAGGATAAAACTACAGAAGAGGTATGGACTGGTAAGAAACCCTCTCTTTCACATCTGAGGGTATTTGGATGTGATGCTGTACATGTTCCAAAGGAGAAATGAACCAAGTTGGATAGTAAATATGAAAAGTACATCTTTATTGGGTATAATGATGGTTTAAAGGGTTATAAGCTTTGGAACCTAACAACAAGGAAGGATGTGTATAGCTGAGATGTGGTGTTCAGAGAGGTGAAAGATGTTATTAGACATGAAGCCCAACCAAAGGAACCCGAGAAGATAGAGTTTGAGCTAAAGGAGGAAGAATCGGACTCTACAGTAGAGGAGGAATCAGAAGATGAAGAGCCACAAACTCCGGGTGTGAGAAGATCAGTTTGAGAAAGAAGGTAGCCAGAAAGGGATAGTCCATCTCCTTTCTGTTCTAATTTTGCTTTATCTATTACTGATGATGATCCTAGAATTGTGAAGGAAGTAGTAGATTCAGAGGATGGAAAACTCTAGAAAGAGGCCATGGTTGATGAAATGACATCTTTGCACACAAATGAGGCTTGGGATCTAGTGGAGTTGTCGGTTGGAATGAAGCCCATTGGCAGCAAATGGGTGTTCAAGAAGAAGACAAATGAAGAAGGAAAGGTGGAGAAATACAAAGCTTGGTTGGTAGCAAAAGGTTATTCCCAGGTGTCGAGAATTGATTTTGGTGATATTTTTTCTCTTGTTGCAAAGATAGCTTCTATTAGTCTACTTTTATCTGTTGCTACTGCTTTTGATTTTGAGGTAGAACAGATGGATGTGAAGACAACATTTCTTCATGGGGATCTAGAAGAGGAGATCTACATGAAGCAACCTGAAGGCACTATGGTGAAGGGTAAGAAAGAACTAGTCTGCAAGTTAAAGAAGTCTTTGTATGGGTTAAAATACTCACCAACGATGTGGTATTAGAAATTTGATGCATTTATACAGGGACTTGGCTTCATCACAAGCAAAGCAGATCAATGTGTGTATTTTAATTTAATTGGTGACCGTGTTATTTATTTGGTCTTCTATGTGGATGATATGTTGCTAGTTGGAAATGACAAAGAAATTATCCAAGATTTGAAGACCCAATTGTCCTCCAAATTCAACATGAAAGATATTGGTGGTGCAAACTATATTTTGGGCATGGAAATTAAAAGAGATTGGGCTAAGAGGAAGCTCTAGTTAAAACAGAGGAAGTATGTCGAGACAATATTGCAGAGGTTTAATATGCAGGATAGTAAACTAGTAAAGGTTCCTATTCCTATAGGTGTAAAGCTATCTACTGAACAGTGTCCCAAGACACAAGAAGAGGAAGAGGATATGTCTTGTATTCCATATGCAAGTGCAGTCGGTAGGTTGATGTATGCAATGGCCTGTACTAGACTAGACATTGCACATGCAGTAGGAGTATTGAGCACGTTTATGTCAAAACCAGGGAAGGTGCATTAGACAACAGTGAAGTGGGTTTCTAGGTATTTGCATGGCACTAGTGATTATGGTTTGTGCTACCAAGGAAGACCAGGATTGGACAGAGTTTTGGATATCCGTGGCTTTGTTGATGCAGATTGGGTTGGAGATTTGGATCAGAGAAGATCTACAAGTGGGTATGAGTTTAACCTATTTGGAGGTGCATTCAGTTGGATGAGTAAGAAATAAATTGTAGTGGCACTATCAACTACAGAGGCAGAATACATGACAGCCACTCATGCAAGCAAGAAATCAGTTTGGTTGCAGAGATTGTGTTCAAGTATGGGGTTAATACATGGAGCTATAAGGATAGACTGTGACAGCCAAAGTGCAATTTTCTTGGCAAAGAACCCTGCTTACCATTCAAAGACAAAGCACATTGATGTTCAGTATCACTTTGTGAGGGATATAATAGAAGACAAAAAGGTATTGCTGGTAAAGGTGGACACTTTGAAAAATACTGTAGATGCATTGAAAAAATATGTGAGCTCTGAGAAGTTCTCCTGGTGTGGAGAAAAAATGGGCGTTTCAGGGCTGAAAATTTGACTAAGCTCTCCTGTGGCCCCCTGTGGAAAGAAAACAACAAGTGGGAGAATGTCAAGTTGTGTTATATTCTTTCCACGACTAACCTACGTAGTGAATCAGGAGGTTGAGGGGGGTAGAACCCCCCCTTCATTGTGGCAATTGCGTAGCGTGGGGATCACGTGGGGGTGACAGCCCCCGCTGTCCAGGGGGTTTGAGGGGGGCGGGTAGCCCCCCTCTACGAGGTCCGCTGCCCGGGGAAATTTGGTTTTGGACCGTATATTAGGTTGGGCGAACCTACCTATGGCTTTTCGGTCCATGGTTTTAGACGCGATGGTTTTCGCTCCATGGTTTTGGATGCTTCAGCATGTATAAATATGTATTGTAACATTGAAAGAAATATAATGAAAAATCAAGCCGATATCCCTGATTTTGGGATCCATGGGAAAATATTTGTGCATATGTGTTTTATGTGTTATGCTCTCGCATTGTTTATTTTCTATGTTTTAGAATTCGTATGCAGGTAATTTCTGTACAGGGTTAAAACCTACACTCCTAATTTATTACCTTAGTTTGTTTGTGAGCCACCACTCACAGGAAGCACCAACTCCCTTGGATTATTTGCTATCATCCACTAGCAGGAAGCATCAACTCCCTTCGTTTGCAAGCACCTAATCAACTTACCATAAAGAATCAACTTCATGGATTTATGCAAGAACCCACTCGCACGAGGAACTGACCTCCAAGCTCTCCTCATATACCCACTAGATGAGAACACCAACTCCTTATTTTGGAGGCTCCAACCCACACATAATAAGGAAATCTTAGCTCTCTATTATGGCAACCACTTGGCCTGATTTTAGCTTTAAGTTCATCAACTTGGCCCTCTGATTGACACTTACTATGCCTACTATTATTCTTTTTTATCCTCATCATCCTTCGCTTTATTCAACCCACACAACACTCTATATTCTACACATTCTACCCACTTAGCAGTGGCACACCTTCAACTCTTGGCCCTCATGCTTACTACCTATCCACCCCTGGACTTTCTTTTGTATAGGAACTCCCGACCTCTCTCTCCATCATGCACACATTCGCACAACACTCTTCTTCCAATCACACAATTGCAGTCCATGGTTTTGTTCACCTACAATGTAGGGAACAAGGCTTGACTATTTTTTCACTCACACTACTCGAGTGAGTACATTAGCATGGCTACCCATTATGCATATAGGACTACTTTCCAATATCTTGACTGCAACATGGCTTGTTGTCTTATTGTATTATCCTGTTACTCAACCATTGCACCTACATTAAATCATAGAATTTATGCATGATGCTTTTCCATGCTGACAACCAATTCTTAGATGATCAATGCACTCCAAGAGCTCCTCCACTAAATTCTTCTTGAATTAGAAACAAGGGTCTCCAACGCTCAAGTTGTGCTTTGGTATACCACTTTGAGCATGGTCAAATATCCATTTATCTATGGGCTATTTTTCTCATTTAATTCTTCCCAACGTGAGGGAGACTCGAGTATCAAAAATTTTGATACGACCAAACACCGTTATTTTTTCTCTGTTGATCATCATCCTTGTTGCCTTATGTCCAAGTTCTCTACAATCACTATTAAATCTAGCAACATATCTGATGAATGACCATAATTAACGAAGTCGCCAAATAAGGATTTCTTAAGCCAAAATCATTAGGGTAATTTTGAGGTCTAAAATAGGAATCCTAAGGAAATTATAAAATAATAGTGGAAATAATAAAATAATATTAGATTACATCATCAAATTTTAGAGGGAAAAAAGAAAAAACTACTTTTTCAACTTGTATTTTCAACTTATCTCCCTATGGGTTTACTTAAATTTCAAGATGAAACACTCGTTGGATGTAAAATTTGATTCCTCATCCAAGGAGTACCCATGTTGCATACTTTCGATCGACCGTGCTACACGAAAAATGAGAAATACATGAAAAATGTGATTGCAATCATGTTTTTTCATGTATTTATCATTTTGGGTGTAGCAGGGTCCATCGAAAATATGCAAAATGGGTAATCCTTGGATGAGGAATTAACTTTTGCATCCAAAGAGTACTCATGCTCGAAATTTGAGTAAAACCTTAGGGAGATAAGTTGAAAATACGAGTTGAAAAAGTAGTTTTATTTTTTTATTATTTTTTATTAATATTTTTACTTTTTTACTCCAAAAATGGTGAATCATCCCCCATCGTTTAAATAATCATCTAGAATCCTATTGGTTCTTATAAAGTTTATTTTGGTTGTACATTTTTCTTAGGAGGCCCATTTTAGACCTCAAAAATCCCCTAATGTTGTCAACCCATTCATTTCCAAATGACCTCAAATCTTCAATTTAGGCCTTCGGTGCTTAATAAATTTATATGTGCTCATACCTTTTCTCATCATATGGCCCAACAAACCTTCTAAAATCCCCATAATCCCCTTTTTATTGTAATAAGTCTAAAGGCCCAAGTTATCACAACACATAAAAACAATTGAAAAATCAACTACTTTGCACACTTTTCAATGTAGGTCAGATGGTCAGAAGTTAATGGTCAACCCATTGTACTAGCTATGCACCTGCATTTACTTATGACTAATTGACTAGTCCTAGAGGCCCAACTTTTTAGAACGACCAACTAGCTCAGAGATCCGACTAGCTTGAAGGCTTGACATGGGGTTAATTCCTTTTGATTTTTGCCAAAAACCAAATACATGGGAAACTTCACCAAACTCAGCCCGTAGTGCGCACCTCGAGAACTTTTCCACAACATCAACTTGCATAATTCCTACATCATGTTGACATCATTAGAGCCATGTGTCTTATCTTAGGTGGTGCCAAATATCACCTTCATTTGGCCCACTTGGCCACTTAAAAATGTTGAAAACACATGGCACGAGTCCTCTTCTCAAGCTGCCATGTCACTCCATGTGGAAGTCATTTATCACCCTTGATGCCACCTATAGCTAATCCCTCATAGGTTGAGGGGGAGTGAATCTGTCCTTTGAACTCCTGTTGAAACCTCATGGATGGTAAAACCTCTGACTATTCCAAGGGCTTGACGAGGTAGTTGGGTACCTCTAACTAGGCCCAAGTTGCGTAAGTCCCGACCTTGCTCCAACAACTATCTAAGTCCCGAGTCAAATAATTTTTTAATAAAACAAACAGGAGAGGTGGAACCTTGAGCCATGGAACCCTGCATGTTGACCTTTTCATTTGTGAACGTTAACCGGTCATAACTCTTGATCCAGAAGGCTGGCCATAAATTCTGATCTAGAAGGCATTTTCTAGACTTTAACATACCATTGGAAAGATCTTTCAGTGAAATATCTAGCTATGTCATTTCCATATGCATCTAACTTGGTCTCCTGAGGTAGAAATGCTTTCAAATCCTAGGACATCCACCCATCATAGCTATAACATATTATATCTTCTTTGTATATCGTGCTACTATGATGGTTCTATACTAATGATTGCAGCTAGCATAGGACTCCCCCTTAGCTTAAAACTTCATGCACTCCTGACATCAATGCTACCCAAGTTAACATCAATTCCATAATCATAATGCCAACAATCTCCATATTATCTACATACTGAGGTTGACATAACTTCACTTTTGTTACCATCAAGATCAACATGCCATAATTGCATAGAGTTGACATCAATTCCAACATACCAATGCACTCTTCCACCCAAATAATTCCAACTGTCCAACAATATCTTCGTCAAGTTCTATTTGGGAAGCCTCCTCGTAAAATAAGTAAAGAAATTCAATTAGAATTACAGGGAAATAGGGACTAGTTTGTTGAAGAATTTTTTTATTATTTTATATTTTATGGATGTGAGGGTCGTACCCATATGTTACATAGATTCATTCCTAATAGGCTTGTTTTAAGGGAAATATCCTATCAAACAACCTGTTGTAGCGGCTACAACCACCCTCCAAAATTTTTCCTTAGCTTCATTTTGGAGCCTCCCTACCAACCTTTCACAACAACATGTCTTGGCTTGTCAAGTACACAATCTTCAATGTTTTTCTTGCAGAATGATAGTCCGTGCATCAAAGCTTGTTGTATCCCCCTCATAGGCTGTTTCTCTGAACTTGGTCTAATTGCAGGCTGAGTAGCTCCCTCAATAAATTGAGCAATTCTGGAGGGTAACCAGCCTGCCCTCCAGAAATTTAGAAATTTTGTCTCACAACCTGTTGGACTCTAGAATTGTGCAAATCTTCCTGTCACTATTCACTGGAAAAATTATGCAATTCCCCCCAACAGGGCTATTCAACCTAGAAATTACACAATCCTAGGTAGCAGTCAGCTTTTCTGCCCTGAAATTGCACAAATCCTCTGGGCAGCCAACCCAACTCCCTCCCAGCTGAGCTGATTGTTGCATGTACAATTGAGTTGACCGGTTCCCTCTGGGACCAAGAAAAACTCATTTTCATGCACAGACTGCTTCTCCCAAGGCAGCATGCAAAGGCATCACTTGATTTAGGGATCTATTTTTAGCAACTGGAGGTCACATGCAAGGATCATTTCAGAAACCTCCTGCTAAGTGTCGCTTTTCGTGGATTTGTGGCATGCACGTCACAACCTCAGTTTTATCAAAACTCATCAACCAGATGTTGCAGAGCTTTTTCCTCGCATCGACCTTGCAGCTCTGACATCCCACATTACATCTAGGATTCATCGGGCACATTCAACTCAGTTGTTTTTGGCTAAGCTTGATTTTCATGTTTTGTGTTGCATTTTTATCAATTTTTGTGTTTCAGTTCGTGTGAGTGTTGTTTACTTGATTTCAGTGAGAACTTTCTCTCATTTTGATGTATGTTAGCTTGTTGAAGCACCATTTTAGTTTTCATTTGCATCTCACTGCTATCACATGCATGCAATTGTTTTGCACATACGGTCGCCATTGTGGAAACTCGCTTGACACACATGCATGCTTTCCCGTTTTCTGAATCCTGCACTTATTGTTTGCATAAATGATCATTCATTCTTATTTGCCCTCATCCCATCTTGCATTCACACTTCTCATGTTTTTAGTCACTTGTCGGAGAGACTCGGATGCCTTCACCCAAACCGTGCCTTGCCCGACTAGCACTGCGCATTTCCGGAAGTGAAGGCTCTACTTTCCCTCTAGAAATTGCACAAGTCTAGCCAAACACTAACCTCCAGGCTTGCATTACTCAATTCTTGGAGGCAATGTCCTGTGGCACCAAAAAATGCGCAATGTAGTTTTCTAGATGCATGTCACCGCTGACTGAAATTGTGCATTGCGTTGTTTTAGTCCTCAGCATGTCAAGATGGACCATGCATTGCATAGTTCTAGCAACCAGTCAACCTCCTGACAACCCGGACTGTGCCTTGCGCAGTTTTGGTAGTTAGTCTCCTAACCTCTCGGCATAAAATGTGCAACCTTCATGATCAGTCACACAGGTATGTTGCAAGTTAGTTCTCAAGTTCGTTTCGGTTTTCGACTAATAGATTTCTTGCCATGAGTTTTGCCATGTCTCTAGGTATTGCAGGTGTTCATCTGCCTCTCAACAAAATAGGTACATGGTTTCCAGAAGGGCAGAGTCGAAAGCACCATTCAGAGCACACTTGGAGATGCAGTTGATCAAGTGTCTATGAAATTGCCTACCCACAAAGACATCAAGCTTTTTGTAGACAAGGAAATCAATATATGATGACAACAACATCACAACAAGCAGCACCATCAGCAATAGTTGAAGGCAGCATATCAGATGAAATGAATGCAAGAGGAACATTTTTGACAACATAGAGGTGGAACAAAGTTGTAATCTCAAGCAGATCCACCTGTGATGAAAGTAACTTTGGAGACTCAGGCTACGAGGTGACGACGCGACATGAAGATCGTGTGAAGGTAGAGAATAGAACAAAGAAGGCGTTTCATGTGCTAAAGTAGCAACTCAAGGAAGAATAGGAGCTGCATAGACAAGAGGATGAGTTGCAGCAGGAATAGGTACACCAGGGGGCACAACATGCACTCACAAATGAAACTGTACCCACACAAGTTATAGACCCATCCTAGTAGCTAGGACAAACTAGACAAGGTGAGCAAAGTTGTTGATTGCATGGAAGAGAATGTAGTAGCATGCATGTAATTGTGTGCACACATCAATCCCACTCATTTGGGACACTCACCAAGGCGAAGACAAGAAGCAAGTCCGACTGGAGCTGAACAAGTACTTCGACAAGTTAATGTGCATGACCACTAGCACATGCTTGGATAGTAGTGTAGACACTAGGAACCAATATTTTGTCGGTCCATTCACACTAGGAGGACCATGCGCATGCTATCAAATGAGTTGGACATAGGAGCCATATTAGTTCACTTGGATGCAATGAAGGCAAGAGTTTTATTTAGCAAGATGTCACCATTGAGTGCACAGACACCATCACGGACAACCAAGATTGACATCAGCTCACAACCTTCGACCATCACAAGCATGTCAAAGAGTTTGTCTCATCACAACGATCTGAGTGTTAGTGATGTCTTGCATGGCTTTCTCAAGCCATTTTGTCTCACATAGGCACATGTGCATTATAATGTAACATCTTGTCAAGTGTAAGTTCAAGTGTCGATAGTTGGATGTAACAGTCATAGAGTAGATGAAGAGTCATGAGGGTAGATGAACTATCACAAAGCAAAATGCCAAGGGTCACCCTGCCCTTTGCTACAAATAGTACCTCATAACTCATTGTAAAGTATTTTGGTCAGCCAAGCTTCCAATAAGAGTATCTCATAGAAAGTTTGGACAGTATTGTAACGAGCCTTGGCTTCTCTGCTGCTCAGAGCTAGTATATCTCTTTGAAGGACCAGGCGGTTGTGGCTATAACATTTCGCTATGGGGGCTAGCGGGTGGACATGGATGTATTGTATGACTTGAACTTACACTTCTTAATATAACATAGCCAACATGTTTCATGCACATTTCATATTGTATTCGAGCTATCTTGTTTACTCTAAATGATATTTGTATCTGTCTACTTATGCATGCATGTATGGACTATTTTGTATAAGTATGTATGAATCTTACTGAAATGTGTTGAATGGTTTAAACATCACTTTGGATTGCTCGCTAACTTTCTTTCCAGCTGGTGATGCATCTTTTCTTGTGTGCTCCCTTCCAAGCTGAGTATTATTACAAGTTTCCAAGTGGCGCACTCACCCCACTTTTCGTGTGTTAGAATTGTTCATGCACCTTCCTTGACTCACCGCAACTATCACACCCTTGCTACCAACAGGGACATCTTACTTGCCTCTTTGCGAAACTATCGTCAAGGTGATACCATAAGACCCACAGTTGGGAATCCTACACCAAACGGTCTGAGGTATAATTGTGACTTCTTACTGGGGAGATCCCCTGACATGTTGGCGGGTCTAGCACCATCAACATTTTTGGCACTAGAAGGAGGGCTAGATGACAATATGAGTCTTCGCATCTATTTTGAATCTCTGCATATCCATCATGAATAACTACAGAGTTCCTCTTCCGGAGTGTATCTCTTATGGGAATGACTTCAATATCTCGGAAGAGCTCTCGCATAACTTGTCACATAAAACATATGATGGTGGAGGCCATGTAGCCTTGGTTAGGGACGCAGCCGTCATTGTAGGCTCATGCAAAATACATGGAACCTTTGAAGAATACATGATCTGCGCGTTGTTCGTCTATAGGCTTCGAGGGTACCCAATGCACTAGTGTGCCACGTTCCCTAAAAAATCTATTTATTCTCTTCACCATCTGGTCACGGAGATAGATCATGCTTTCAATCACTTCAACCATAAAGAACTCAACAAAGAAATTATGAAATTATGAAAAGCACCCGATAAATCCGTTGAATAGTTTTACATACACTTTTGTAATCTTGCATATCGATTCCCCAAATATGATATTGATTGGGTATTTCTCAATGGAAGATTTCAGTATCTTCTTCACATGCCCGATCCCCTCTCAGCACACTTCAGTGATGGAGCTATGCAATCATAGGCAGGCACAGTTCCTGTCACAAGTGACTGTCCGCCTTCACCTCATCAAACAACTCCACCATCGCAGGGTGATGTGGGAGAACATGCACACAAATTTGTTGAATTGTCACATCCTCCCACCCCACCTGCTCTTGATATCTACATAGATTTGGCTTTCCATCTTGTTGGTTGTCATGTGGATTCATTCCCTCAACCTCCATCCTCGCATTCTATTTATCCTTCGGATTGTACTATCTTGTGGTGTTCCATTCCAGACTCCTCACCTACTGTGAATGAGGATCAAGCTGTTGACGGAGTTGGTGTTGTGTAACCAACCTACACCATCATTCATGATGAGTGTGTGTGGGAATCCAAAGAAGAACCTATGGTGAAGGATGACTCCCTTCCAACCTAACCTCATCTCTTGTGATTCTGCCATTGCTGATTTCCCCTATGAAAACTCATTTCCAGATATTTCTACTTTCGATTGTTCACAGGACATGTTGGATGTCAATCTATCATTACATTGCATAGAGGACAAATCTTCCTCTGAAAATCCATCCAATTTGTCATCTGTCATTTCTGAAAACACAGAGGGTGAACATCATTGTTTCTCATCTACTCCTCTACACAATTCATCAAATCATCAGGATGTCAAAAAATGTCTCGGACTTTCTGATCTTAGTTGTTGTGATCTCTCTACTTCTTCATTTGATCATGATGTTGATTCAATCATTGTTATCTATCTAAGACACTGGTCTACGATGATCTATCTATCGATGAAGTCAAAAACCCCCCACACTGTCGAGGCACTTCAACCTGAGCTGATTGTTATGTTAAGCCCTCGTTGTCCTCAGGTTGGTTTCACTTTTGATCAGGAAATTGTTGAAACACGAAAGGCTCCTCATCACTCTCTGCTTTTCTTTCAAGATCAACCAAACACCCAGATTTCGCTTCCTCCACTTGAACTACACGATCCCATCGCTCACGCATAGGAGGAATCTTACACAGCAAGTACACTTGCACAACGTAAGTGGTCTACGTTTCCCACATTTTCTTGCATATCATAGTCAAGAGAATGCATACACTCAACATCTACACACAGTGTAGCACAACACCATGGCAAGTCCACAAAGTGCGTGTCACGTGCTTTCACTCATTTTTGTTAAGTGGATGCTTGTAAACTCAGAGTGTGTTTGTCTTCACTGCTATATCTTTCTTGTTTGTTGGTTCACATAATTCTCTTGTTCACAAACCATGCCTTCACCAACATGGGTTGGCCAATGCGCCGATGGCTGCATTGGAAATATCACTTCATATGATTACGCCCATGCACTATTAGCTTAGGAGTAGGAGTAGTTTTTTCTTTTGATTTGTTTACTTGCATGCATGTTTGCATCTTTCCTTGTATGTTTGTTTGTTTGCTTGTTTGTTTTCTTATTCGCTTTGCTTTCACATTTATTTCTTCTTCTTGCTTTGATTTTTGGTTTGTTTTCTTTTTATTGTCCATAGGTTAGTTTCGTATGGACTGTGTGCGACTCTTGAAACAAGTTGGGTAAAGTACAAGAGGACTTGTACAACTATCAACATTTGGGTATCCATTGTCCACTCTCTTATGTAATAACTTGTTGTCTTCAGTCCATGACACATCAATGGAAAATACATATTGTTCGAAGTGAACATTGGTGAAAACACATTGCGTGTGTGATAACTAGTATCACCTACTCTAGCCAGTTGTTTTTGTGGTAATCCTTGTCAACTAAATCAAGTAGAGTAAGGTGAGGGGGAAAACCTTAACAAGTGCTTCAGAGGAATACATAAACTAATTCTATGAAGGAACAACCTCTTCTGCTCTCAATAATTCAGGATCCGTCTTCCACCTCTAAAATGAATAAGTGTTATGCATAATTAGAAAAAATGAAAAAAATGAAAAGTGAAAAATGAAAAAATAAGAAATGAATAAGGCAAAAGAAGAGAAAGGCTTCCTACATAGAGATGTGATACAAGTAACTCCTCTGGGGTACTGACCAGGCTCGCTAGCAATGGAGTGATGATTGTGTTCCCACGTGACTCCGTTGGGGTACTCTCCAAGCCTTCTCATAGCGGAGCAACACTAGAGATGAAACTAAGACTCTGACAACTATATTGCTTGTTCACCAATATACCCCTCAAACCCAATTGAAACAAATGTGTTGACCTGGCTTGGAATGTGTGTCAATTGACCAAGAGCTTGGCAGATGCTACATGTTAAAATCAAGCTAGTGTGGAAACCAAGACAAACTGAGAACTGAACAATACTTCTGGAGGTGTTAGAATTTCTTTTTACGAACAAGATCCATTCAGAGAACTAGAGTTCTACTAGTGTGTCGCGAAGTCTTGTAGTGGCTACAACCACCCTCCAAAATTTTTCCTTAGCCTCGTTTTGGAGCCTCTCTACCAACCCTTCACAACAACATGTCTTTCCTTGTCAAGTACACAAGCTTCAATGTTTCTCTTTCAGAATGATAACCAGTGCATCAAAGCTTGTTGCATCCCCCTCATAGGTTGTTTCTTCAGACTTGGTCTAGATGCAATCTGAGAAGCCCTCAATAAATTGTGCAATTATGGAGGGTAATGATCCTTCCCTACATAAGTTGCACAATTATGCCTGGCAACCTGCTGGGCTCCAGAATTGCACAAATATGCCTGCCACTGTTCACTAGAAAAATTACACAATTCCTCCTAGTAGGGCTACTACCCCCAGAAATTGCACAATCCTCAGCAGTAGTTAGGTGCTCTACCTAGAAATTGTGCAATTCCTCTAGGCAGCTAGCCTAGAGCCCTCCAGAAATTCATATTTTTTCCTCCCAACTGAGCAAACTGTTGCATGTCCAATTGAATTGACCGGTTCCCTCTGGGACTGAGCAAAATTAATTTGCATAAATGGACTCCTTCTCCCAAGGCAACATGCAAAGGCATCCCTTGATTCATGGATCTATTTTTAGCAGTTCGAAGTCACATGCAAGGATCATTTCAAAAACTTCCTGCCAAGTGTCGCTTTTCCTAGATTTGTGGCATGCATGTCACAACCTTGATTTTATAAAAACTCATCAACCAGATGCTACAAATATCATTCCTCACATCGACCTTGCAGATCTAACATCCCACATTACATCTAGGAGTCGTCAGCACATTCAGCTCAATTGTTTTGGGGTAAGCTTTCTTTTTATGTCTTATGTTGTGTTTATGTGACTTTTTGGGTTTCGCTTTGTGTGAGTGTTGTCTACTTCATTTCAGTGAGAACTTGATATCGTTTTGATGTATGTTAGCTTGTTGAAGAACCATTTCAGTTTTCGCTTGCATCTCACTGTTGTCGCATGCATGACACTGTTTTGCATGAACGGTCAACATTGTGGCAACTCGCTTCACACACATGCATGCTTTCCCGTTTTCTGAATCCTGCACTTGTTGTTTGCATGAATGATCATTCACTCTTGTTTGCACTCATCTCATCATGCATTCACAATTCTCATTCTTTTAGTCGCCTGTCAGCCGGACTGAGTTGCCTTGGCCCAAACCCTGCCTTGCCCGACTAGCACTGCACATTTCCAAAAGCGAAGGCTCTGCCTTCCCTCCAAAAATTATGCAAGTCTAGCTAGGCACTGACCTTCAGGCTTGAATTGCGCAATTCTCTGAGGCAGTGTCCTATTGGCCCTAGAAATTTCACAATGCAGCTTGTTGGATGCATGTCACTACTGACTGAAATTGCACATTACACAGTTTCAATCCTCAGCAAGCCAAGATGGGTTGTGCATTGCTCAGTTCCAGTAGTCAGTCCACCTCCTGATAGGATAGACTATGCCTTGCACCATTTTGGCAGTCAGTCTTCCGACCTCCTAGTGGAAAATTGCGCAACCTTCATGATCAGAAACACAAGTACGTTGCAAGTCAGTTCTCAAGTGTTTTCGACTTATATATTACTTTCCATGAGTGTTTCCATGTCTCTAGGTATCGTAGGTGTACATCTCCCTCTCAGCAACATAGGTACCATGGTTTCCAAGAGAGCAGAGTCGAGGACATCGTTCAGAGCACACTTGGGGATGCAGTCGATCAGGTTTCTATGAAATTGCCTACCCACAAAGGCATCAGGTTGTTTGTAGACAAGGAAATCAAGATATGATGAAAGCAACATCATAGTAAGAAACACCATCAACATCAGTTGAAGGTAGCATACCGGACAAACGAAAGAGGAAGGTTGTTGAAAACATAGAGGCAGAAAAAAGTTGCAAGCTCAAGCAGATCCACTTGTGATGAAAGCAACTTTGGAGATTTAGGGTATGAGGTGACGATGTGACATGAAGACAGATAATGAAAAAGAGAAGGAGTTGCATGTGCTAAAGTAGAAACTTAAGTAGGAATAAGAGTTGCATAGACAAGAGAATGAGTTGCAATAGGAATAGGTACAACAGGGGGCGCAACATGCACTCACGGATGAAATTGTGGCTATACAAGTTATTGATCCATAATAGTAGCTCGCATAGAGTAGACAAGGTGAGCATTGTTGTTGATTGCATGCAATAGAATGTAGCGGCATGCATGTAATTTTGTGCATGCATGAGATCCCACCCATTTGGCACACTCACCAAGGTGAAGACAAGAAGCAAGTCTGATTGGAGATGAACATGTACTTCAACAAGTCGATGCACACGACTAGTAGCACATGCCTAGAGAGCAGCGTAGACACTATGCATCAACATGTTGTCGGTCTGATCATACCAGGACAACCATGACCATGTTATCAGACGAGTTGGATAGAGGAGCCATATCAGTGCACCCAAATACAATGAAGGAAAGAGTTTGCTTCAACAAGATGTCACCACTGAGCGTGAAGACAACATCATGGAAAACTAAGCTTGGCATCAGCTCACCACCTTCGACCATCACAAGCATGTCAAAGAGTTGGTATCACCACAATGTTCCAAGTGTTAGTGATGCCTTGCATCGCTTGCTCAAGCCATAATGTAACATCTTGTTAAGTGTAAGTTCAAGTGTTGATAGTAAGAGTGGATAAAGAGTCATGAGGGTAGATTAACTATTACAAAGGGGAATGTCAAGGGTCACCCCACCCTTTTCTATAAATAGTACCTCATAACTCATTGTAAAGTATTTTGGTCAGCCAAGCTCCCAATAGGAGTATCTTAGAGAAAGCTTGGACAATAGTGTAACGAGCCTTAGCTTCTCCACTACGTAGAGCTAGTATATCTCTCTAGAGGAGCAAGCTGTTGTGGCAGTAACATTCTGCCATCAGGGCTAGCAGGTGGACATGGATGTATTGTATGGTTGGAACTTACACTTCTTAACATAATGGAACCAACACGTTTCATGCATATGTCGTATTGCATTCCAGCTATCTTGTTTATTCTAAATGATATACGTATCTCTTTGCTTACGCATGCATGTATGGACTAGTCTGTATATGTATGTATGAATCTTACTAAAATGTGTTGATTAGTTTAAACATCACTTTGGATTTCTCGCTAACTTTCTTTCCAGCTGGTGATGCATATTTTCTCGTGTGTTCCCTTCCAAACTGAGTACTATTACAGGTTTCCAAGGGGCATACTCACCCCACTTTCCATGTGTTTGAACCAGTCATGCACCTTCCTTGACTCACTGCAGCTGTCACACCCCTTTTACGACCAGAGACATCTTACTTGCCTCCGTGAGAAACCTCGGTCAAGACGATACCGTACGACCCACTGCTGGGACTCCTACACCAAATGGTCTGACATCTAATTGGGACTTGTTACCGGGGAGATCCCCTGACATGTTGGCAGGTCCAGCACTGTCAAAACAACCCTTCATGGTAACACAAAGTTACTGATAAAAATTTAAAGAAACTAAGGTCAAATTTCCTTATGAAGATTGGCCAACAAATTCTCAAAGATAGAGGTCATGTAGTAAATGAGGAAAATAAACTTCAAGAAGTTTGTTTGCATTCACATCCTTTTTAACCCACCCTCCCATATTTACCCCACATTGACTAGCCTGCTAGGGTAAACATGACTTGAGGGATACTATGACATGAATCGACCTCCTAGATCAACTTAAGAAAATGGAGTCGACAAAATGAAACTTTACTGACCCTCCTTAGGAGCTACATGACCCATAGGACCTAAACAACCACTCCAAGTGCCATAACTCTTAGTTAACTTCCATTTTTAATGATTTGGTCTCCCAGTCGCTTGCATAATAAGCAAAGCTAGTGACTCTAACCCTCCAATCAAATGGATAACCCTACCTCCTAATGGCTGCAGTCTATATTTCCTAATTTTGTGCACGCGACCCCGAAATATGAGCCACTTTTTCAAGGCTAGGATATATACTTCCGCCCAGAACTTGATTAAAATTTACAGAATGATGACACTATTAACACAAAAATTAGATAATAAATTGACCTAACCAGGCCTAACCATGACAAACATTTCATCAAACACATTGTGAACATGAAACCTACAAGTTACAAATGTATATATGGACATAGGGATCTCATACTTATTTGAAAATAATCAACAAGTTCTAGTGCCCTCTCACAATAGCTACAATAACATCTATTAGGTCATGCATTCAATAACCATTCATTTACCAATAAAAACATGTGAAGAGCCATAACTAGAATATGTCATTAAACCACGCTTATAACCAACCTATAAACAGAATAATAAAAATGATAGAACAACCACCAAAGCCACATCATAACAAGTACTTTTACTCATAAAATACAAGAGGAAAATAGCTCTTATTAGAAATATTCAAAAGCCAAAGGACTTCCACATGCCACCCGATCATAGATTGGGCTGAACAAAATATTTCTTTTAGCTAATCACCCCCGTTTCATATTCCAAGAATGAATGTGGGACTCACAACAAAACAACCAGAGCTTCCTCAGGCTTTATTGTAATCCCGACAAAACTAGTCAAGGGACTCCTATGCCTGAATCAAGCACCTACATGACTAGGCTTTATCACAATCCTACCATTATCGTTCAAGGGATTCCTAGGCCCAAACAACAGAACATACAGAACCAAGCATTACTGTAATCTCCCAAAAATGGATCAAGGGATCACTAGGCCCTAAATAGGCTTGGATGCCTCCATATTTCTTCACCAATACCTTGAGGAAATTTACCATATCCATCCTCCATATTTACCGCAATCTTGCCAAAATTGGTCAAGGGATTCCTAGGCCCTTGGGACTTTTCCTGAGACCTCCTCAATTGGTTCGAAAACCATTCAACAATTCAAATCTCAACCAAATGAAAGAACCCCATCACACCATGGTTATCCGGAAATGGTAACGAAAAGTTGAGACCATTGTCACTGTAGTGTCCTATCTAGGGTGCTAGACTGGGCTATATTTATTATCGACCAGGGTGCGTAGACTTAGAGGAGTGTGCCTAAAATATATAGACATAAAGGATCTAATCTAAGTCTAATTTTCCTAATTACAATGCTATGATTCGATTCAATATCAAACTAAATCACCCTCTGTATCACTATCAACTAAGATTCAATTCATAAAATGCTGTGTATCACTGTAATTAAAGATTTTGGTCTCCTTACAGAGACATCATACATAAAACCTCTGTTCAGTGGCTACTCAACATTCATTAACATTCATTAACAGTCATGCAAGATGAAATCGTAAACATAAAGTTCATGA
>APFE030993220.1:15964-31029 GCA_000404065.3 Pinus taeda
GTCTAAAAACTCTGTTTTTCATAAAAGAACAAAGCACATAGATACCAAATTTCACTTCATACGTGAATTGGTTAACAACGGTGAGATTATTTTGCAGCACTGCAGAACAGAGGATCAACTTGCTGATATCTTGACAAAACCATGAGCAAAGAAAAGTTTTGATCATTTCAGGAAATGCCTGGGTATGCAGCAGTTCAAATTAAGGGGGAGTGTTGGAATTTAATTCCAACTGCATCACATAAATGATAAACAAAGATTTGATCTACAGCAGTTATTTCAGATTGTTCGATGCCGCAAAGTCTTTTGATATTTTTGAGCATTAAGTTCAGAAATTAAATCCCCTGCAGACAGCCGTCTTATTTTTGCTGAAAAGGCATCACCACCTTCTGCAATAAATACAAAGATAAATATCAGCAGATATTTTACTTAGTTTGTTGTTTAATCAGATATTTATTTTTCCTATAAATTTAACGCACAGTAGTTCTGTTTTCAAGTGCAAGAAGGTGTAAGCAGAAAAAGAATAGCAGTTCTGTTTTCTGTGTGAGTGTAAGAAATTTCTGAACAGCGGTTCTATTTTTGTACTCTGAGGGAAAAGAGTGAAGGTTAGAAGAACAAGTGTGTGTCTCTTCTGTAAATGCACAGCAATGCTGAACCTCCGATTTTCTGAGATAGAGAAAATCGATTTCTGGAACTGAAGCGTTCCTCTTGTAACAGCTAAGTCTACTGTATCAGTTTTGTTTACTGTTCATGAATACAAGTTTACTGTTTTGCTGATTTTCAGTTGCTGTTACACCAAGTGTCAAAAACACTTTGATTTTACTCTATAAGTCTATTAGTGATTCGACGCCAACTTGATTTAGTTGCTGTAACACCAAAGCGTCAATTTTCTTAAAGTGACTTAGTGTCAAAAACGTGTTGCCGTTACACCGAGTGGCTTGACGTCAAAACTCGCGTTGCTGCAACACCACGATCAGCGTTGCTGCAACACCAATTCCTGTTGCTGCAACACCAAGTCCAGAAAACGAAATTATCAGTTTTCTGAGTAGAAACAGAGCATTTTTGTGTTGTCTGTTTGTTAAGGAATTTAGCAGAAAATTCCATCATGGTATCGGAGCGTTCTTCTCTGGTCTTTTGTGTTTGAAATCACCATAAAAATCCAACACCAGTAAGCACTGGAGCCCGAATTGACGTGGAAGGCAATATTGGTTCTCTGATATTCACAGGGCTCCCTGTTGTATAGCACAAAATGCAGGTGATCTATATATAAGAGGAAGCATTGCATTGCATTGCAGAAGAAAAGATAAGACTAGCTGACTGCAAACCATTTTTTAAAATCATCGACTCATCTGACAAGAGCGAAGATAAATACCTTCGAAACAACGCAGACACGACTCCAGCATTGAGCAGATTTGTACCTCTACGAGGATCAGACGCCATATCTTGGAAGGCAGTACCGCTGAGAACAAACTGTGATTGCCCAGATGATTCGTCAGCGACCACAACGGTCACTCCCGTTTCGGAACACAGAGGATTGCCGGTGCATTTTACCTGGTTACAAAGACAGAATAGAATAGAACAGAACTTTATGAGTTAATGAAATATTCTATAAAAAATCTATCTCTATCACCAACAACTACGCATACCTGATAGCATGATCCACAGCCTTTTCCTCCTTCGTAATGATCTGGACTTCCTGAAGCCTCTTTTGGATCAAAAGGAAACTGTTTCACAAGGCTACCATATCCGCATGCACCGCCTGTGCCAAATCCACAACCCAATCTAATTTTGGGTGCTGGCCGTTATAATAAATAAATTGTCTATGTTGTTAAAAAGATTTATGCAGTTCAGTTCAGTGAAAAAGATTTCAGGCCATTACCTTCGCTTCCGGCGCCATCTGCAGGGCCATTCCACCTTGCAGCGGCGGGCTGCCACCCTGCCCCTTCCCCCTCAACCGCCGCTGGATGGCGTTTTCCCACACGAACGCCCAAAGTGGTGTGAGAGCATATCGTTATCGTTAAGCAAGCTCCCAGTGCTACCGAGTAACCCACGTAAAGGTTCCACTTCATTTTGTCTAAGGCAATAGTAACAGTAGTATTGGGAGAATTAGGTGCAAAACTGTTGATCCTAACCCAACCGGTGCAACTGTGGTGTTCTGCTCCGCTAACTGATCATAAGCTCTACCGTATTTATACCTTCTTTGTGGGTTCGATTTACACTAAAATCCTTGGCTCCATTACCGGGCAGGATCATTGAGGTGAATCCGACCTATCCTATCGACTCCTCCGTGGACGCATTGCTCCGTTAGAATCGAGAATCACATTTTCCAAAACAATGCGTGTCAACAGAACACACCTCACAGGTATACATACTTTGAAATTGTACTTCTCCTTTTATTAAATATAATATAATGAAAGAAGTTGAATTTTTCAAAAATATATATATAATATAAGGAAAAGGAGTGTTTTTTCAAATTATATTATATAATGGAAAAGAAGTGGTATCTTTTTTGAAATTTTAGCCTTTTTATTTTATTAAATATAATTATAATTATAATCAAAAGAAGTGTTTTCCTCTTAATTAAATATAAATATAAATATAATGAAAAGAAGAAGTTTTGTATTTTGTTTGTTTAGAAAAAGAAAGGTATACATACTGTGGATGTAGATAAGGCCACCTCGATCGATACAAATAGGGTGACGTGGGAATGAAGAATTTGACGAGAAATTATACAAATAAGGCCACCTCGATATACCTACCCTCGATACAAATAAGTTCACGTTGGAATTACAACTATTTTATGCTCCATACACATGAAGTCATGTGTGTCGCTACATTGGAATTACAAATTTGACTGCTTTTAAAAGTAATTATTTTGAGAGTTGTTTTTAGTGAAACTTTTTGGAGCTTTTCTGGTCTAATTTCTCTAAAATGGGGTGGAATTTATTGAAATCAAAACTTTGACGGGTAACCCTTGCACAAGAGAAGTGTCGTACAAGTTGTGTTCAATCCCTATATATATATATATAGTCAAAAAAACCAATTTAAATAACAAAAATCAAGATTTCCCCTCATTTTTACTCCATTATTTTCATTTCGTTACTATCGCAGAATGTCCAAAACTTCCACTAAGGACAACTCCATTATTTTCATTTCGCGACTATATTTTTACTCTCCTCTATTTTCATTTTCTGGGATGTATTATTACCTTCTATTTCATATGTTATTTTATGCTTTATACAAGTGAGACCATGTCTCTAAATACCTTGGAATTACAACCTTGAAGACTTATTTTATTTCATGAATATTGTTTTTTGTTTTTTGAGTATATTCTACTTTCATTTTCATGGATGTATTATTGGCTCCGTATTCCATATATTATCTGTACACCACCAATTGCGTCATTTTCTTTGTTATTCTAGAAGAATAAAATTTTCAATAGCTCATGAGTTTCTATTTTTCTCCTACAAAGCTTTCTTTTATCTATATAGTTTTGAGCTTCTATGTTTTTCCTACAAACCTTTCCTTCATCTATATAGTGTTTATAATCATTGATTTCTTTTCTATTGCACCTCCAAGTTGGTCCATCTATAAATAGAGGAATATCTAGATTGATCCAACCCCTATTTTTACTCCCCACCTAACCTACATTAAATGGCTACATAAATTCAAGAGATGAAACTTTTTTCGAGTGCCATAAACTCGGTTCCCTCCATTCTTTTGAATTTGTGAAAACTATGTAGAGTGAGTGGACATAGTAGATCGAGGAATTTAGATGGCGAGAAACGAAGATTGTATGAAACTTGAGGGAAGATGGGTGGCTTATAAGTTTATTTGAAGGAGGGGGGCATGCCAAGATGGGTTCGAGTGTTCAAATTCTCCCAAGAGGATGATGAAGGTCCCAAAAGGAGGATTAATGACGGGAGTGAGTTGAAATGTGCAATGTTTGACTATTTTTCTCATACACACTAAAACCCTAAGGGCACAATCAAGTGGAACTATGTTGACTCAATTTTCAATCACTTCTTTATACACTAGTGCTAGAGTATACTAAATATTGGATGCTATGGGGACTATCGTTGAGGCTTCCCATAGTTAATTTCCCCATGCACTCAAATTTGGAAAACAAGGGAAGGGAAATAGGAGCGCTTCATCCCATTATTCAAAAAATGTTGAATCCTAATACACCTTTAAAATATCACCATTCAAAATCTTAAATCCGTTCATGAAATGGTCTCTCCACTTGTCTACATGTTGAAATGAATTCCTACATTTGCTTCCAGTGATCATGAAAACCAAGGCTAAATTAAAAGTCTTATATGTTCGAAAGGACCTTTCTCTTTACAGTGGAGGAAATGCATTTCTTCTTTCTTAAGTTCATTCCTTTTATTTTTATTTTTTTAAGTAATTTTCATCTTCACGTAACAAGCTGTCATTTCTTTCTTCTCTTTTCCAAGTTTTGATGCAATCGGAATTGAACCTTCAGGTGCTCGTGGATCCCTTATTGAAGAAGTTTCACTTGCTACAGTAGAAATTATAAGAAAATGCTTTGAGTCTTTCAATGGTAACTCTAAGTTCTTTTGGTTGAGAAAATTACTTGTTTTTCGTGATCATTTGAGAAGTAAACAGGGTGTTTTGTACGCTTAGTAACAACAATGAAGGCCAAATGGTTATGGGTATTCTCTGGTAAAAGATAGTTGATATTGGTAGAAACTAGCATCATATTCTAGATACTTTCTTGTCACAATTTTCCTAATCGAATCCACACAAAATCCTAGAAGGTCATACATTTTAATGATATAACTTTGCACCATCGAGGAACATTGGTAGTGTATTCGTTAATTTCCAGCTATTGTTAGGGTGACTCTAGTTTCCACCACCATCTCCTATTGTAATGATGAATGTAACACTAGGGAAGTCTAATACTTTTGTTGAGTTACTTTAATAGTATTCCACCTCAACCATGGTGATTTTAAATGTAAAATATACGAGGCTTATTAGGACATTTTTCATGAGAAGGATTTCCAATATTTAGTATGGCATTAGCACCTCACCATCCGCGAGTGGAGCATCCTACTCACCAAGCACAAAACTTAAGGTCGATGCCTGAAATCTGCAATATGTTACATGATAATAAAAATGTATTTATCGAGTGGTTATACAATGGGATGTTGTCACCTCCACCTGGATTCAAATCCCACGAGGGGACATCTCTGGTCTGCTGTCATAAGGCTCAAGGAGTAGGCTCCCCCACCCTCGTGGAGTCTCAGTTCTTGTTAATGCATAAATACTTTGTATATGTAGCTTGCAGGTCATTGGATATAATCTTGGTGTTATAGTGGTAGCCACTAGGCTTCATGTTGGGCCTCGCCCACTTCTTCAATGAGTTACCGATTCATCATGGTTAACAAAAAAGAAAAAATTGTATGGCTAAGTGGCCTTAACCTAAATAATGCACCATATACATGGAGGGGGCCCAGGGGGGGTTGCTGGAGACTACTAGCTTGCATTTCTACCATGGATAATTTAGTGAGATGATAACAAAAAGAACATGTGGCTTAGTTTAAGAGCATGGAGTGAGATCAATTTACGCTTCCATAGTAGAATCATCAAGGCTTCCCCTCACAAAAATTATTCACTATGGGCCATTTTTTTGCCTTAGTTGTGTTATGTATTCATGGCGTATTTATTATTTCAACATTGGAAACAAAGTACATAGGTAAGAGTCCTGATCTTAAACTTGGATTGAGGGAAGTTCTATTCGCATCCTAATCAATTGAGCTTAGACACGGTATTGAAGTGACTTTTCAAGGGTTATTTAGTGAATAGCGCCATTGAGGGATGGTATTAGAATCCCATTCGTAGCTAGAGGGAGTATATATGAGATCTTATGTTTGACTTTTACTTATCAGTGATGCCTTGTATGAAGTGAATAATAACCTCATTTACAATCATTATTTTGTCATGATTACATAACCTCGGTTGATTACAAATATCGGAGAAGGATTTATTAATATATTCGTTGATCCCTTGTAACCATTTGGATATGCTCTCTCATTTTATTTATGTCCTCAGTACCCAATATCAAGGAATCCCTTGCATTGAGAGTGTTAAGGATGTCAAACATCCAAAAGAGGTGATGTTTTTAACTTGCACATATGTATTGACGCATACAACTCTTCTATCTGTAGAACCGATGCCCAAGGTATCCATCCAATTTATCATAAAGGACACACACTTAAATGGTACATGTTTCCCTTCTCATACTTTCATGGTTAACTTAGACATGATTTCATGTGAGTTATGTGGTTCAATAAATTTATTGATGTTTTCATTTCTAGGTGTAAAATTAATATTGCTTCTATCATGCTTGTATCTAAATGAGGGGAATGCTGGTGATCGTATGGAAACACCACTTTTCTCTATCATAAATAAATCCACTCAAACTAACGAACACAAATTTTAAGATATAGCTAAAATATGAGAGTTGTAACCACTAAGGTGCATACAAATATATTGTTTGTGTCATTTCAATACCATAAATCCCAATGGATGAAAATCAAAGCATAAACAAGGGGGCCAAAACTTGTAATATGAGCTTAAAATTCCAAGTCAAATAATCCTGGGTATTTTGAGAGTGAATATAGATTGTGACATTTCACTCCATGATTATGGTGCTTACAGTTCCAAAATGAATCATAAATTTTTGTTAGGTTTAGAATTTCATGGTGCAACTACTAATCATGTGATGATTGTGATGGTGTTTTTGTTTTTGTACGCATGTGTATATTCAATTGCCTTGATTTCCCTTTTATTGAAAAAACTTAACTTATAATTAAAGTTATTTTCTAACCTACCTCTTAATCATTGGAACACCTTAATGAATTCCAAATGGAATTTGCTGAGTTTCAATTAGCCAAATCGAACTCACCAAGCGTATTTCCTCCATATTAATAAGTTGGAATATCAAGTAGCCACTCCTCAAGGTGGCGTGGAGAAACTATTTTTTTAGCTCGTAACGTAGGGAATAGAAATCGAAACATGTAATGGTGAGCTCATAAACATTGAATTGAGGATCTACGAAGGTATTGTCAAGGGATGGTGATTAATCCTATGAAGGTGGCATGGGTCATGCTTAAAAATCGAAATGTAGAGAAAAATAAGAGGGTCATGAAGAATTCAATGAGATTCCAACGAGCCCACAACCTAACCTGAAAATAAACGTCAACCGAAAAGAAGGAATGTGTGCAGAATCCAAGAAGGGTGTGTGCTGGAGCCTAATGAGACTGATAGAGAAACCCTTAAATGAGCACCATGAACTCCAACTACACCAACCCATACCTCCCAAACTATGGATAAGGGCGTATAATTCAGGAAATTTGCAGGGGAAAATGTGGTATAAGAGGTTGGAAACATTAGAAAAGAGCTCTACGATCAAGGGGGGGAGGGCATATGAATATATGATCCATGATATCCATGGCTAGCTACCAAATACCTTTTCCTTAGTGGTATCTCTTACCAAAAATAAATTAAAGTAGAAGAAGTACGTCAAACGAGTATTCCAATTCCTACTAGGAAGACGTTTAGTTACACACTTTTCAAAAATACCGAGTGAATAACATATCTTAAATTCTAGTGATTGAAATTCATTTTGAGGAACAACATTTTCTATTGTTCATCAACGCACTAATGTTGATTGAAATTGTGTACCACCAAATCCTACTATCCAAGGAGAACGCATGTGTTCAATTCCCATCATATATGTTTCGGGCATCTAGAAACATAGCTAATTGGATAGGAAACATAAACCTATAGAGCATGGGATGTATCTAGAAGATTATACGTTATAGACAACAATTCACACCTCCACAAAAAATTGTGGATAATGCTTACAAGGGAAAATAAAGAGAGAAAAGACAGGAGGAGGAGGTTCATGAATATTGCAATGGAAGTCCAATGAGCCTACAACCTAACTAAAAAATGCATAATGCCTGGAGAATGGAGGTGCATGGAAGTTAGGAAGGAGGTGTGTTGGATCCCAACTAGACATATAAAGAAATGTTTAAGTGAGAGGCAAGGACTAGAACGCACCATCCCCAATCCCACAAAATATGTATATTATTAGACAAAAGTGACTAAAATTGGTGTATATTTGAGTCAATTTGCAAGCAGAAAATTTGTACATGAGGTTGGAAAATATTCGAAAAGAACTGTATCAAGAGGGCAAGGGAAAGAATATCAAGGACCTTAGCCAACTGAAGTCAAATTTAGTGGCCATATGTCCTTTCCTTGGTACTATCTCTTAAGAAAATGGAACTACTGGTAAACACATATGTCAGACAAGTACTCCTACGCCTCCCATAATTAGTTGCAAGTCGCTCAAAATATTGAATGACTGGCATATGTTGAATCCAAGTCACTATGATTGAATATGATGAAGCACATTTCCTACTGTTGATCAATGCTCACATGTGAACTGGAATTTTATTTCGAAGTGTCCCACTTGCCGAGGAAAACACGCGGAGGCTCAAGCTCTATAATATTTTATTCTTTGAATAGGAAATAAATATAATTCGAGGGATAATTGTACAATATGGGATGTAAAATATAAAAATTCACACACGTGAAACCAATCATTAAGGAGTGTGATAATCGGGACATGTCGCATAGTGTTAGAGAATCACAAGGGATATGGAATAGGTCGGGTACAATACTTAACTTTTCTCAGTCTAAACGAGGTAATAAGTTTAAGAATATAAAGGTGATCAACCGAGCTATGGATTGGAGATAGAGAATTCCGTGAGATTGAGGCTATGTGTCTAGTTCTCATCGTCATAACTATGTCTTCAATAGAGAGGTTTGGGTTTCAAAGCCAATAATGTGCACTTCCATTAAGAGTTCTAATAGATCACTTCATTCTAAGGAAGCATAGAAAGTATTTTTGTAGGAGTTGATTCAGGTTTTCAGTTCATATGTCCTTGAGGTTCCTACATGATAAATATGTTATGAATATATATGAGGCGGCCAATTCAACATGGAATGAGGGAAGTTGTGTGGTAGTCCCAGCATTTAAGCATAGAAGTGACATTAGATTAAGTATCAAAGAGACATATAGTGAAGTATGTATTGACAATGTGTTAATGGAATGCGTTGGAGTTTCATCCCTAGCCTATGAGATTTTACATCGAAGAGAGATTCTATATTTTTACAAGATGGTTTGAATATTAATTGTTGTTTTCTTGCATGGGTGGAATCTTATGACATGAAATTGCAATTTTTCGTTCAAGGGATTCCTTTTTACCATAACTATTTCATCCCCAAAAATTATGGCTTCCTTTCTCTTTGTCCTCAATGAAATTAAATATCCTAATAAATCTACACAAATAGTTTGCACAATTGCCATTTTTATCGACAAGTTGTACTTTCCTTGAGAAAAAAAAAAAACAAAAAACAAAAAGGGTATCATTTTAATATAAAAAAATCCCTTTAAATCATTTTCTTACATTAACAAAAAAAAAAATCAATGAATAGGACATACTACAAAATAACAAGTTCAACAAGGAATCTTAGAAAAAAGCAAAGATGAAGATAGAGAAACATGGATAGTGGTAGACACAGATTGAAGGTGCACTTATGTGAGTGTGGCCTAAAGAATATTTTATATGTAATGCAACAGAATATAAATTGAAAATGACCTAAAATATATCTAACACAAGTATGGAATTTCTATTCTAAGAGTGAGCATATGACTATTTGATCTCTAGATTGCTTAATAATCCAGGACTCCAACCTTTTATACTCATGCAAAATTTTATAGGATCATTATTAATAATCATCTAATTCTAAAATTTGACTTAAAATCATCCACCATTCTCTATCATATAATTTAAATGTGTGTTCAATAATTTTTCCATCTTATAGGCCTTTCTAATTTAATCTTCAGTTTAAGTCACAAATAATATGCTCATTGAAAATGATAAGGACTTTTCCTCTTTTGAAATAAATGCCCATTTTAGATCAAAATAAAAGTATGGAAATAACAATCGATTCGGAACATAAAGTTGTGCTTATTGTCATTTATGGAATGTTTGGGGCGTTCATGAACATGTTGGCAATGGCTATGTAAATATTCTAGATGGTGTAACCACAATAACAGTTACGCTAATGTCTTGTGTCGAGAGAGGGAGTTATGTTGAGTAAATATTTATAAGTGGCTTTATAACTGACGCATTGGAGTTTAGAAGCTCCCTTTGACTCTTTTGTTTTAGACCAACGAGAATTTTTTCCATAGCCCAAGATCTTCAATATATTTATGATGACAATCTACACATCAAATCAATTCATTGAGGTAGTCCATCGTGATAGGAGAATACTCACTCATCCAAGCTGTCATTCACTTTTGTTAAGCATGAAAAGGGTATGTAACTTAGTTCCAGAACAATCAGTTGGTTGGTTCTAGGATAGGATTGGTTTCTATTTTGCCTAATCCTTCATAGTATTAATTAAAATATGGAAAAATAAATTATGATAACTAGGTTAGCATAGGAAATTTTATCAATATACCCATTTTCGTGATATACCTAATGATATTAAAGGAAACCCCACTTCTCATGGATAGAGAAAATTTAGTGTGTAAATTATACCCTACCACTAATTTTCCTTTTAGTTTTCCACAAAAATAATTCACCAATTCCCATTTTTGTAAATACAATTCACCCTAATTATATTCATTTATGTGTGTGTGTGTTTGTGTGTGTGTGTGTGTGTGTGAATAAACTAAACATTTCAAATCTTAATATTTTCACAAAATTATAGCCAAACATTTTGTAGTTAGCATTTAGGAATTAGTAATATACCCCAATACCTTTACATTGTAACCTAAGTATGGATCCTTAAATTTCTATGCTCATGCATATGTTTCAAACATGGATTGAACCCAACAATGAGTAGGCTCCCAATATTTTTGAATCCTTTTCATTTGAGCTTCAACATCAATATAAGTAATTAACATTTTCTAAAGAATACAACACACACACACGGTATCTCTCTCTCTCTCTCTCTCTCTCTCTCTCTCCCACACACACACACAACAAGATAATAGAATTATTGAAGACGGTGGGGTGTTAGATAACAACAACTTGCAATAGAAATGGAAGGTTTCCACAAATACTAATATATGCCTTGATGCCTATCCTTCTAACATGGATAGAGGGAAATTTTATGAATCATAATCATTTGTGGTTAATAAGAACACATTGAAACATAACTTGGATGAAGGTATTGGAATTTTATTCCTAGAGGAAGGGCATTAGAGATTTTATGTTTCTTTCCAAAAACCTAGTGACATTGTCATGTTTAAATTTATTTATCATGATTATGCATATAGGTTTTTTGCGAGTAAAAAAAAATAAATATTTGATTATCCAAAGCCATTATAATTGTTCGATGATAAATATTCCATGATTCTCTCTCTCTCTTCTATTCTTGTTGCACCTAACATCATTATACTCTTTCCCACCATATTCTCTTTCTTTATTTATGTTTATTACACCCAATATCATGAAATTCTTTTAAAGTTTCAACCTGATATATTAAAATCGAAACATCTAGAAATGAATGTGATTCTCTTCTCATACTGGCATGGTGAACATATCATCATGCACATATTTAGAACTGAACATTATCATAATACACGTACATATACTATCTTTTATGTTTCAAATAAAATCAAATGAGAGGTACAATTTCAAAGTGTTCCTTGCAAAGTCAAGGATGAGTGTTGTAACCACTAAGGGATGTACTCATATATCTTATACCACATACTTATGTTGATGTAGAGTTAATACCACACATTCTTCTAACTAAAAGATAAAACACAACCAAAGGACACAAACATTGTAACGTGACATTTGAAAAGCATAACCAAATAACCATTAGCTTGTTCACAACAATTTGAGACTTTTTTTATAATGAATTTGACATTTTTCTCTATGATTTAGCTGCTATTAGAGTTCAGAGAAGAATTCTCCTTTTTCCTCTTTCTAGGAGGAGAGGTTTATTGTGTCGTGGTGGAAGTGCTCATGAAGGGATGATCATGATTTCTTATCTTCTTAAGTACGCACGAGTACATGCAATTTCTTACTCTCTTATTTTCATTATAAACATGTTAAGTTATATGATGGAACGAGCCCGTAACTATGGATTAATGTTGATTAACCAATGATTACTTTGTGATCTGGGTCAATACTAGGATATTTGTTTGTCACATTGGTTTGGGAGTTAATGTTGGTCTGTTGGCTATACCTGCCTCGATTTTTGCCTTCCCATTATTTGGTGTTACCAAAACCCTCGTTTCATTTTATTTGGTCATTTCTTTCTTTGCTGGCTGCTGCGATGAGGGTTTGTGCTCGGCCTGTTCGCGACTATATAGAGCTTGGCAGCAATGCTTTGTATGCGCCCAGCTATGAACTCCTCCTCCTCGTGGCGAGGTATCTCCTCCCACACTTGCAGTTTCATCACCTGGCTGCCTAGGCACTGTATTGAAGGCTTCATCTGCGAGAGGGTTTATGCCATTCCTCTGTTGGATCTTTAACCTTCTTTTTCGTTATTATGCTTTCCTCTATTCCCTTGTCTTGTTATGTTACAACTTTTCTGTTTAAGCTTCCTGTTTTGATTCTTTAGTTGATGTATGACTATTTTCACAGTGGCTTCCTCAGCTTCGCTTGCTCCTGGCAAGGTAATTTCACCCCTCCATGCAATAGTTTGTCTTCTTCATTTTTCTTCAACACTAACGGCAGTCACCCCTTTGTCTGCAGGATTTTCACTGTTGACTGTGACTCAGTTAGGGTTTTGTTCCTCCAATGCTAATACTCTTAAGGTAAGCCATTTCTTCTGATTTTGCTTGTCGCATTTTATTTCGAGGTTGCTCTCGGCATTCGCTTAACTTACATGCCCTGTTAGCTCTCTGTGGCAGGTTAGGGTTTTCCCCAAGCTTGCTCTTTGAAATAGTTACAAGCAATGGCTCCAGTAGGGTCATTCTATGTTACTGTTAATTAACTTGTAGTATTATTCCTCTGTCTAGACATTGGAAAAGTCCAGTATTTCTTTGTTTCGTTGTCTTCTTTGTCAAGCGACCTTGGCTCTGTCTGTATGTAATCTCAACTATTGTTCAAGCTCTAGAAATTTGTAGTTTATTCGCTTTTTCTGTTGTGGCCGACAAGGGTCCAACCTTGGCTTTCGGGGATTGGCTGTTTTGTATTGTCTTACTCTGTTTTAGTCAAGCACTCAGAACTATTATTGATGTATGCTAGTATTATGGTTATAAAAGAGGAACTAACAAGAAATTATGTGTAAATGGGTTACCTCTGTTTTGGATTTCATTCTTCAGCAGTTGTATTCTCCCTCTGTTGAGAATTGGTTCGTAACTGTCGTTTGCTTTCATCTATTTTGGAACTGTTATTATTATTACCGGAATTCTGTGTTGGGAACGCTCATATGGCTTCTTTGTTGAACTTAGTAGCTATTTCTCTGTTTAATAAAAAGAAAATAATAGATGGGAACGCACAGTGCTATTTAGTTTACACACACAGTCATTAGAGGAAAGGAAATAAATGTCATAGACAAACTGTTTATAGATGGATTCAGATATTCGGATGTTTGAAAATTATTTTCTCCTTTTTGTATTTTTGTTCTCGTGCATTGAACCCCTTAAAAATGTATTACATTGGTTTTTGTATTGTATTCACAAAGTTACTTGAACTGTTCCCAGTTATCCTTTAGTTACTTTTATAGTTACACAATTGATAACTATTTTGGGTTTCTTGTGCCGTAGGGTTTACAATATTTATTATTTTTTTTAAATGAAAAGACAGCTATAAGATAGATTAATAAAAAGACAGATCAATGTGACCGTAATGACCCTAACCTAACTGTACTATTCCTAATATCCCTTAACTAATAATGAAATAAAAGCTAGTTCCTAGACACTGTTTTGATCAACAAATGTAAATGAACCTGTCCTCCTTAGCTGAGACCAAACACCCAGTCATGGTACCCTTAGCTAGATGCTCCTGCATCATTATATATAATTATAACTTTGAACATCAAACTTAATTTTTATACTTGCATTGTGAATTATGAGTTCCATTGAGTATTGTTTTGAGTTTCAAGTAGAGAAATGGCTTTACCTCCCTATACATATGGAATCAAACTCACCAAATGCTTTGGTATATGGTAGGATACATGATGAGAGGTTGTATAGTGATTAGACACAAGTTTGAGGATTTTGATGTTAATATTAAGACGATATCCATATGACAAGCGCCACCCATAAACTTAATGTGCACACCAATTTTGGTCAGGAACGAAGTTAAAGTAAAATATCTTTCAACACTTCGGAACTTCAAGATAACAAAGTTTGTGTTGATTTATTAACGTTTTTAAGATTCACTTAGTGTTTTATCTCATGGATTTGAAAATTTGTTTTATTGGCTTCATGGTTTCACTAGTCGTAACCTAGTTCTTGCTATTTATTCATGTAGCTTTTGGGTGTGGTTTCGTAGTTTAAATATTTTAATTTAATTAGTTTATGTTTCTCATTTTATAATTAATATTAGACTCTTCATTATTTTGCAAAATGTTTTTGAGCAGGTTGTCATAGTAGAGATACATCGGTTTTCAATCAGGTGAATCCATGGAGGTTGGTTGCACTTTTCGGCAAGCACGCAAGGGGAAAAGCACAAAAAATAATCTCCATTGATCATTTTTTAAGTGCTCGATCAAGCAATATCTTAGCCTTGGATTGAGAATTTGAGAGCTTAAATAATATTGCTTGATTGAGCTATAAAAAATTCCAATCGAGCTCTTATGTAACCTATGGTTAATTGGGCGTCCAATCAGGTGTCCATCTTCTTTAGGTGGGGTTTTCAATAAGGGAGCACATTCGAGCTATATATCGGTCAAGCTCTCTTTTCCACCACTCTAATCTTTGAATGCTCGGGAGTCGCACAAGAAAAATCGGGGCTCGATCAAGACATTTCAATGGAGGTCATGTTTAAATGCTTTTAATT
>APFE030993226.1:0-13816 GCA_000404065.3 Pinus taeda
GTCCAAATGATCTGAGCCATTGACTAGAATCTAATATGGGCCATTGATTACTCAACTGGAGGATTATAAGAAGGACTTTGATCGGTATTTCGAAAACACATCGGAGAGAGATCAAGATATTGATTTTCTCAGAGAGGGCAATGCAAAAGTTTCTAGAGAATCAATCAAGGTGATTTCTTGCAGTGAGAGGAAAGGCTAGTATATTAGAGGAAGCTTTCCAGATCCAGGGAGTGCAAGGCAGAGATGAGATTCAGTGCAAGAAGTCGGAGGTGTGAGATCGGAAGGCCTCGAAATCAAATTTCCAGTAAGTAGGAGGTCAGCAGAGGGATTGATGCAGAGCCCAGCCAGAGAGACCCAATTCTGCATAGGGATGACGTAGAAGCTGCGTAGAGGCAGTGCAGGCCCAGTCAGCAAGCCTCTGATTAGAATCAAATCTCCTATAATAGTGTGAGATTTCTCTCACTAACCTTTTTGCCAATTTCTCTCTATATCGGATCGCTAGTTGGGCATCCAACGAATTGTATCCAGAAAACTACTGCTTAATAAAAGAAAGCGTCAGCTGCTGCAACGATTTTCCCACATTGGGTTTTTATGGGGACATTTGTCCAAAAATAACGGTGTCATGTGTTGTGTGCTTCTTTCTTGCTTAGTTTCTTGTTTCTGTATTTAATTTAATTGGTGAAGGTTGTAGTGTATTAGTTTCAATATTTGTTGTAGGATGCAATAAATAATTTGTTCAATAATTTAACAAATAGAAGATACTTAATCAATTGCTGGAGTAGAAATTTGGGTCTCCAAATTTTCACAACACCAACTCTCTATGAAAGGAAACAGACAAACAAAAGCGATTGGAGAAAATAAGGAGGACGGTGACAATTTGAAGCACCATTGAATACAAATGGTGGCAATGCCCATGCAAAGAAAGTAAGGTCATCAAAGGTGGAAGTGTTCTTGAAATACCTATGAATGTAGGAGGCAATAACGACAAAATGTATCTAACTATGGTGAAAGTGTTGTGAGGACTAGTGAAGCATCAACAAAGATGAGATCTAGAAAAACTAGCACAACAACAAATGCTACAAGAGGAAAAACTAGCATGAAACAAGAAAGGGGATGAGTTTTGACGATGCTAGTGAGGTATCAATGAAGAAAGAAATCCTTAACACGAGTTCATAGCAAAGGAAGGAAAGACAAAATGAGAATGAGTCACTCGAGCTATCCCACTTCATTATTGGGCTGCAACGTAGACTACCAATCAAATGTTCTTGCGGGGAATTACACATATTCTCAATTGTTACTAATTCTTCTCAATGCCATGAATTTCTTAAATGCATAAGAATTATTTCCACAAAGGTTCCATTTCCATAATTCAATTCAATGTAGCCATGGTATGATAGAAACAAGCCTAACTACCATGGAGAGAGAATATTAGCTAGTATATGAAAATAAATGTCAAGATGCAACATAAGAAAACAATACCTGCACTTACCTAAGAGTTTTACATGCAATGCTAAAGCTATAACACCCTCCTCCCACCTTTACCCAAGCTAACCGGTCCACCGGGGTAAACATGTGTTCAAGTGTTACTATGATATGATTCAACTCACCAAGTATAGTTAAGGAAGTGGAATTGACTAAACAAATCCAAACTGATCTTCCTAAGGAGCTACAAAACCTCCAAGAGTCAACCAACCCCTCGAGGTGTCCAACCCATGAGCAACTTGATTTTTTGTTGAACTAGATCCCCAGTCACTCCTATAGCAAGCCTTCCCTGCGACTCAGACCCTCCAGCTGCTCCCATAGAAAGGTGTCCATGCGACTGTGGCCTTTGTAAGGTAGTTCTATGCCAGCGACCCCGGATTTTGAGCCACGTTTTCAAGGTTAGGACTCAGGCCTCTGCCTAGGACTTCATGAAACTTCCAGACAAGGCTACTAACACAAAAAATTGAACAAGGCTACTAACACAAAAAATTGAACAAGGGCTTGATTAAGGCACTAATCATTGAAAAGGTGATCACCAAAAATCACATTCTTTCACCTTCTTCTACGTCCAGCTAAGTTGGGGCACCTAGGGCATCAATTTATAGAAAAACTAGCCCTCCAAAAAGTTCAATCTCCTAAGGTCTCCTATGCTGGTGATTCCTCAAGCTCTCCTCCAATTTTGAAGACATTCCGTCAGTGGATTTGGGAGAAAAGCCAACCCTAGCTCTGGGATCAAACTTCATAGGATCAAACCAACACCTTCAAGTGAAAATTGTTTCTTTGATCCTCTCCCCACCTTGTTTAGGTTAAGAACATCATTGGTTCTTGTACGCATTCCCCCTATCCTAGACTGAGTCCACTTGGTCTCGTGTGGTCCAATTCCTTTGAAAGACAATTCTTCAAGAACCATTTGGGATACCAATTACAATAAGGATTTTAGGGATTGGGAATTTCCTTCATAAGTTATATCCCATAAACCTAACCCTTGAATTCTCCTTTCATTTCCCTACAAGACATTGTACTTTTCTTAGAAAGCAAGCAAGCCTTATCCTTCTAACTCTTCCGGGAAAGGGATTATTTGGGTCACTCCACATCATTTTGATGACTTATCCTTCATCAACAACTCCATAATATATTGGGCCTCCTCCCATCAGTGAAAGTTTGTAAATAGAAGGGAGCCTTAGCTGGGGTGACAGTGGGCTAAGTCTCCATTTGTTGCCCTTGGCCTAGCATTTCCCCTTTAGGTCCCCTACTAGTTTGAGTGGTAACACAGTGCTTGAATTTATTTTAGTTTTTGAACAAGAAAAAATGCCCAAAATATCTCACTAATAGCATGGTTGCGTAGTTCTCATCGATACCTCTTCAATCCTACATTTTTCTTAGAAAAAATCCTCCCGGGTGAGAAGTTATGGCCAGTTGAAAATGAACATTAATGAGCATGTTTTGGGTGACATGTGGCCACCTCTAGGTAAGCCACGTGGCTGTTGCGACATTGTCGATGGCATTAGCATTTTGACACTCAATGATTCTTGGATCTAGGTCATATGGGCATGGTCTTATGGCTTATGGAAACGTTGGCTCTGGGAGCGACGACACATTCGATCAAACAATGAACTAGTTTTGATATCTTAACTATTTGTGAAAAGTTCGGTAAAATGATCTGATGGTATGGTTTGAAATCAATGTAATACATGACATGGTTTGTAGTGGTTTTGAGTTTTTTCTATTCGTTGTGGAATTTTGGCTATGAATTCGTAACGGAGATCTGGTCATGTCAACTCGTTGGAAGGGTTTCAAGCCATTATAATTTTGTTGCGCATGTTTTGAATATGGAGTGTAATCTCTTTCATGTGGAGGTCCCGTGACAATATTATGATTTGGTTTCATTACAACCCATCAACAAACTAGCAGAGATCTCATATATTGAGCGGAGCATGAAGTTTTGGCAGAGGTAAGTTTCGGCAAGAGTTTAAATTTAGAAAGGGAGTTCATATGGAAATATTATATGGTGGAAGCATATAATATAGGTCAAGCCTGATTATTGATCCAGTTGGTCAAGCCTCATTATTGATCCAGTTATATTTGGTTATGGTTATGTTTAGATATTTCATGGCTTGTTGCTAAAAATATTTTAACATAGTCTGGGTTCTATACATCGAATTAATCACTCAATGCATGCAATCGATTGACACGAGAAATGATTGCATGATGCAATAATAGGTTATCCTGATTGGCTTAGACCTTGATAAATAGACGCACCATAAGTTGATGTAAGAATTTAAGACAATATGAATCATGACCCCACTCTAGGCACGTTGATACATGGCCTAACAATACACAAGACTTGATACAAATATAAGAATGCCCAAATATAAACAAGCATAAGTAACAGATTGCATAATAAATAAAGTACCTTTTGATGAGAAGCCCCCCTTCCAACTTGTTCTCTTGGAAGATGAGTGAGGTAAAACATGACTGATGTAGGTGGCAGAGGTTTGAATGGCACGTCACATCGACTATAGTGGCTCTCAGGGGCTTCTAGCTATCGGTTCAAAGAGATGAATAAGGAAAAAGTTTCTCCTATGGGCCACTCACTTTTGGTGGGTAACAAAATCAATGAGGACAAAAATATCTAGCACACGTATGTTGCTTCTCAAAGAATGAGAGAAGAAGAATGAAAAAGAAAAGGAAAGGAGGCAGAGAAAAAAGAAAGAAAAGGGGAGAAGACAATAGAGCTGTAATAGCAATGTCGGGCACAAAAACTTTAGAGGAGGGATACTCTGGATTGATGATTACACAATCCTATAGCTGCAGTCTATAGGATGTACCAAGCAATGCCAATATTCAAAGGAAGTGACAGGAGAAATGAGGATGGTAACCAGTCCCATCTAGGAAGAAGTTATCTCAAGTTGGGCCCTACTTGAGACAACAATCTAAAGAGAACCAATCACTAGTGAGGTGACCAAAAATATAGGAGACAAAAATTGAATAGGGAGAGAGAGGCAGAAGGAGAAAAATGGAAAAGATTAATGCTCATCATTGCTATGAATGATTAGCAGGTTATGTAAGGATTTCCAAATCTAATAAAAAATCCCTCATCCCCAATCTTTGTTTCAAAGCATTGTTACATGGATTTATTGTATGCAATATGCCAACAAGCGAGTATGAGCAAAGAAAAATGAAATAGGAAGATTTGAAAATGAAATAGGAAATGAAATAAATATCCCTGGCTAGAATTTGATGACTTGTTGGAGTGAGGGGAAACTATGAACCATTTCATCACTTGCTTGATGCAAATTGATCATTCTTGGAGGTTAATCATTTTGGAGAGTTTTTATTCCCACAAGTATGGGTTATTTTGGCATTTTTATTATGCTTTTGAGCTACCTCAAGATCGACTAACATATTTGTATACTTTTGTAATGTTGATTCTGAAATTAAATTGTTACAGGTTTATTTATTCTACAATTATGACAATTTGGGAGGCCATGTGACGCATGTGATTTTTGGGAAATACTTGCGAAGGGAAAAGAGGCTGAAATGTTTTGTTGGCATAGCGTGGGGGCCACCCACATGAGGAAATACACACCACCTTAGAGGGAAGTTCGAATGACTAAGGAGGGAAAGTGAAAATGCTAGTTGGAGGGGGCCCACATGGGAAAAGAGGCCCATGAATTATAAATAGAGGAGGCTTAGCCTCATTTGGCCTCTTTTGGACATATTGAACTCACTCTTAGTTTCTCTAGCTGTGTAGCTGGGTCACCCACTGTTTAGCACGAGTTCTCCAAGCGGATAACTCACCCTCTCTTCGGTGGACCATGAGTGCCACCCTAGTGAGGTTTCTTTCTATCATTCCAGGAGATTGCAGGTGGATATTCAGAGCTCCCAATGCAACCATCATTCAGTCAGTGCGTACTCTAGAAAGACGCAGTAGTGGAATACGTAGGAGATCATTCAGTGGCCTTCTAGGGAGCAATTGTCGGAGGAGTTTTCGAGAAGGAAGTACAGGGGAAGACTATCCTTTAGGAGGACTTTGGGAACTCGAGATTTCCATTTTGGAGCAGTGTGATTGCTAGCACTCAGGACCAGTGCAGGAATTGATCACTGGGCACACGTGGGGGATTTGTGGGTCAGTTGTGGAGCGAGTATTTGACGGGAGAGATAAGGGGAAGTTCAGGGAAGATTATCTCAGCCATTTTGGTGTATTTTGTAGGGCTTATTATGGATTTACAGGCAGGCCATACACTTCAGCAATTGGAGGAGGGCGTGACTCTTGGGAGGACGAATTTCTGAGGTCAAAACCAGGCCAAATACTTTCTGGGTTTTGGTGGGTTTTGGTTGAGGAGCTTGGGGCTAATTTTGTAGAATTTTCTCGGCAGATCTGGGGGGGTCAAACAGGGATGCCAACTCAGCCAAAAGCTAGAGGAACTAGGGAGAATTCAAGCCAAAATTTCGACGTCAACATTTGGCCAATTCCTTCATGAGTTGTTCTATGTATTTGGTGGAGAGGCCCGAGTTAATTTCCCAAAATTTTCTGAGCATCGAGGTGGAGTTTCCTATAGCATCTACGCCACAGACAACACAGTTTCAATAGGGCAGCGTAGGGCATCATTGTACCAGTGATTTATGCCATCTCAACTTCACATATTACCACCTGGCCTTGATCACGCTTGCCATTGAGGCAAGCCCAAGTGAACTACTTCCACGTTATTGTACTTTTCTCCCAGATTATAATAAAATGGCTCAGTTGTTGGTTATTCCTGCACATTTTATGGGTGTGCACTGAATGTTTCAATATTATGGTGTTGTTTTTATTGTTTGCTTTGCATAGCACTATTTTTCCTAGTTTGAAACATTACAACTTCAAGCAATTTTTTGGGGATTTTCTTGTAAAATTACGAAAAAGTGACATATTTACCCTCACAAAATAGAGCGTAGTCACTTTCGATTTATAGATCGAATTGTCTTGTGAAGGAGATTTTTGCATGGACAAACTTTTGGTATTCATGAATTGATTCCTATTGGAAATGTGTAAGTTTATTGTCACATTTTCTTCCATTTTGCATGCTATATTTCTGAAATTAGGTCTTCTATGAATGCCATATTAACAAGTGCAATATATTTTCTTGAAATATTGATCCTTCATGGCATGTAAAATTTGTTTTGCAAGAGTCCATCAAGGGAACTTGATTAATGCATCCTTTGACATCAAAATATTCCATATAGTGAAATCACTAGTCATTTCTAATTGAAGAAATTCAATCTTTCACCCTCTTAATCAAAGGCCCTCTGTCATTGACCTTTCACTAATTGTTTCCATTGCCTAACTAGATAAAGGCTCTAAACTAATAGGTGTTCATGATTATAAATCTTCCTTTCTTCTTTCATTTCATGGTAGCTAGGGTTGGTTTCGGTTTAGCTTAAAATATACATTTAACCACAATTTTATGTCCATACATTATTGCCCTATTGGAAGGGATTGCATTTATAAATAATAAAAGGAAAAATCTAGCATTAATTGAATATTTTAACCTTAAAATTAGGGCTGATGTCTTGGTATTTATTGTTTTCTTATGCATTTTCAGCCATTTGAAACTATTGTTTAATTAACCCTAGCTTGCCTCATTCATATCCTATTGTTCCTTCGATGATCTTATTCCTTATAGGCTATTTGCTAGAGCTCTTATATCCCATCGTCTGCCTTAAATTTGCATATCTCACAAACCCTAACTTAAATCAATGGAAATATGAAATTGCATGAACAACTATAGAATAATCTCCAAGTATGCTAGACTAATATGTGCCAAATACATAAGAGGGCGGTCCATGCCTGGGTATAAGAAAAATGTTTTTCTATACATGCGACAACCTTTATAACATCAGAAACATTTTATATAGAAAGGAGTGATGAAACTAAGGCTCCCCTAGATCATGTGTATTGGTAGATCCATAGAAAGGCCCTTGCATACCTACCCAAGTCATAAACGACGAACATGGTGTCAAATCAATGTCACTAAAATATAGTCAGATAGGAATGTATGAGAGGACTATCTTGAAGATGGGTATTCAATAGACAATGTGATCGACCGCAAAGGGACTAGATATACCACCTAGGTTAAACACTTCGCAAAACTCATTCAAGCATGGCCCAATATAATACATGAATACAACGAGGGCAACACTTTTGGATCAAGTAGTGAATTATGATTAAAATCAAATGTCTTAAAATATCCTCTACTTACGCCTATCGGTAAGGGTTTAACATGATCAATACCTACACTTACACAAGTGCTTGCGATACATTACAAGAGCTTATTTATACCACACCATTATAAAAATGAGAGTCATCTTGGAGAGGCCAACAAGCTAGATTTGAATATTGCCTTACAATTTTATAGGGCTACCTTGAGGAGTGAAGGTGACACCAACTCTCTAGGAAGGGCAGAGATGAACAAAAGAAAGAGGAGAAAATGAGGGAGGCAGTGACATTGTTGATGCAACATTAAATACAAATGGTGGAAATGCCCATGCAAAGAAAGAAAGGGCATCAAAGGTGGAAGAATTCTTGAAATACCTGTGTATTTTCAGCTATTTGAAACTATTGTTTACTTAACCCTAGCTTGCCTCCTTCATAGCCTATTGGAACTTTGCTAATCTTATTCATTATAGGCTATTTTCAAGAGCTGCTAGATACCATCATGTGCCTTAAATTTGCATATTTTACAAACCCTAAGTTAAATCGATGGAAATATGAAACAGCATGAGCAACTATTTAATAATCTCAAAGACTCCTACAGTTAAATGTGTCAAATACAGAAGAAGGGATTCCATGCTTAGGTATAAGATAAATTCTAATATTCCTAATGGAAAAATTAAGTGGATAACAATAACATAAGAGGAGGGTCCATGCCTGGGTATAAGATAAATGTTTTTCTATACATGCGGCAACCTTTATAACTTGAGAAATAGTTTATATAGAAAGGAGAGATGAAACTAAGGCTCCCCTGGATCATTTGTATTGGTAGATCTACCTAAAGGCCCTTGCATACCTACCCAAGTCATAAACAACCAACATGGGGTCAAATTAACGTGACCAAAAGATAGTTAGATAGGAATGTAAGAGAGGACTATCTTGAAGATGGGTATTCAAAAGACAATGTGATCAACCGCAAAGGGCCTAGATATATCACCTAGGTTAAACACTTCACAGAACTCATTCAAGCATGACCCAATATAATACATGAATACAACAAGGAGAACACTTTTGGCTCAAGTATTGAATTATGATTAAAATCAAATGTGTTAAAATATCCTTTAGTTGCGCCTAGAGGTAAGGGGTTAACATCCTCAATACCTACACTTACACAAGTGCTTGCGATACATTACAAGAGATTATTTATACCACACCATTATAAAAATGAGAGTCATCTTGGAGATGCCAACAAGCTAGATTTGACTATTGCCTCACAATTTTATAGGGTTACCTTGAGGAGTGATGGTGACACCAACTCTCTAGGAAGAGCAAGAGATGAAAAAAGGAAAGAGGAGAAAATAAGGGAGGCAGTGACACTGTTGATGCACCATTAAAGACAAACGATGGAAATGCCCATGCAAAGAAAGAAAGGGCATAAAATGTGGGAATAATTCTTGAAATTCCTGTGCATTTTCAGCTATTTGAAACTATTGTTTACTTAACTCTAGCTTGCCTCCTTCATAGCCTATTAGACCTCTGCTGATCTTATTCATTATATTCTATTTTCAAGAGTTGTGATATACCATCACGTGCCTTAAATTTGCATATCTTACAAACCCTAACTTAAATCGATGGAAATATGAAACAACATGAGCAACTATTTAATAATCTCAAAGAGTCCTACACTTAAATGTGCCAAATACATAAGAAGGGAGTCCATGCTTGGGTATAAGATAAATTGTAATATTCTAATGGAAAAATTAAGTGGATAAAAGTAACATAAGAGGAGGGTCCATGCCTGGGTATAAGTTAAATGTTTCTCTATACCACTGTTGATAATATCGGCGATATTCGAAAATATCGCAATATTTTCGGCAAAACGATATATCGCCAAGAAAATAGCACGATATTTTCAAAATATCAGCAAATAGCGGCAAAATATCGGCTATGTTTAAAATTTGAAAAAAAATCATTTTTTATGCTTGCCGATATTTGCCAATATTTTCGCTAATATTGCCGATAAGATTTTTTCTGGACCCTCGCCGATATTTCGCTGATACCGATATTTTCAACACTGCTCTATACATGCGTCAACCTTTATAACATGACAAAACACTTTATATAGAAAGGAGTGATGAAACTAGGGCTCCCCTAGATCATGTGTATTGGTAGATCCACCTAAAGACCCTTGTATACCTACCCAAGTCATAGATGACCAACATGGTGTCAAATTAATGTCACCAAAAGATAGTCAAATAGGAATGTAAGAGAGGACTATGTTGAAGACCGGTATTCAAAAGACATCGTGATCGACCACAAAGGGTCTAGATATACCACCAAGGTCAAACAATTCATAGAACTCATTCCTCGCTAACAGGGAGTGTTGATTTCTAGTAGCATTGAATGTGCTCTAAGCCTCAAAATTTGAAGGGAGGCTTAGACACATGTATTCCAGAATACCTAGAAATCATTTTGGGAAATTCAACCCAGAGACAGTTTTATTAAAATAATTAATTATTTTTAATGGATGCCTAAGTCTAAACATAGGAAATGAAAATAATTAAAGGGTATTAATAAAATTAAGGGCGAAACTTCTAGAAGAAGAAGGAGATCGAGTCAAAATGATCTGATCCATTGATTAGAATCTAATATGGGCCATTGATTACTCAACTAGAGGATTATAAAAAGTACTTCGATGGGTATTTGGAAAACACATCGGAGAGAGATCAAGATATTGATTTTCTCAGAGAGGGCAGCCCAAAAGTTTCTAGAGAATCGATCAAGGTGACTTCTTGCAGTGAGGGGCAGGGATAGTAGACCGGAGGAAGCTTTCCAGATTCGGGGATTGCAAGGCAGAGACAAGATTCAATGTAGGAAGTCAGGGTGTGAGACCGGAAGACCTCGAGATCAAATTTCCAGTAAGTAGGATGTCAGCAGAGGGATTGACGCAGAGCCCAGCGAGAGTGACGTAGTTCTGCGTAGGGTTGACGCAAAAGCTACGCAGAGGCAGCGTAGGGTCAGTCAGCAAGCCCCTGATCAGAATCAAATCTCCCAGAACAGTGTGAGATTTCTCTCACTAACCTTTTTGTCAGTTTCTCTTTGTATCAGATACCTGGTTGGGCATCCAACAAATTGTTTCCAGAAAACTATTGCTTAGTAATACAAACCCTCAGTTGCTACAACGATTTTCCTGCATTGGGATTTTCTGGGGACATTTGTCCAAAAATAACAATGTCATGTGTTGTGTATTTATTTCTTGCTCAGTTTCTTGTTTCCTCATTTAATTTACTTTGTGAAGGCTGTAGTGTATTAGTTTCAATATTTGATGTAGGATGCAGTAAATAATTTGTTCAGTAATTTAACAAATAAATGATACTTAATTAGTCGCTGTAGTAGAAATTTGGGTCTCCAAATTTCCACAACACCAACTCTCTACGAAGGGAAAGAGAAAAACAAAAGCGATTGGAGAAAATAAGGGAGACAGTGACACTATTGAAGAATCATTGAAGACAAATGGTGGCAATGCCCGTGCAAAGAAAGTAAGGTCATCAAAGGTGGAAGAGTTCTTGAAATACCTATGAATGTAGGAGACAGTATCAACAAAATGTATCTAACTATGGTGCAGGTGTTGTGAGGACTATTGAAGCACCAACAAAGATGAGATCTAGAAAAACTAGCACAGCAACAAATGCTACAAGATGCAAAACTAGAATGCAACAGGAAAGGGGATGAGTTTTGATGATGCTAGTGAGGTATCAATGAAGAAGGAAATCCTTAACACCAGTACATAGCTAGGGAAGGAAAGACAAAATGAGAATGAGTCGCTCGAGCTATCCCACTTCATTATTGGGCTGCAATGTAGACTACCCATCAAACCTTCTTGTTGGGAATTACACATATTCTCAATTGTTACTAATTCTTCTCAATGCCATGAATTTCTTAAATGTCAAGATGCAATACAAGAAAAAAATACATGCACTTACCTAAGAGTTTTACATGCAATGCTAGAGCTATAACACCCTCCTCCCACCATTACCCAAGCTAACAGGTCCACTGGGGTAAACATGTGATGAAGAGTTACTATTATATGATTCAACTCCCCAAGTATAGTTAAGGAAGTGGAATCGACTAAACGAAACTAAACTAACCTTCCTAAGGAGCTACAAAACCTTCAAGAGCTAGCCAACCCCTCCACATGTCCAATCCCTGATAGAACTTGATGTTTTGTTGAGCTAGATCACCAGTCACTCCTATAACAAGCCTTCCCTACGACTGAGACCCTCCAGTCGCTCCCATAGAAAGGTATCCATGCGATTGTGGCCTTTGTCATGCAGTTCTATGCCAACGACCCTAGATTCCGAGCCATGTGTTCGAGGCTAGGACTCAGGCCTCTGGCTAGGACTTCATGAAACTTCCAGAAATGAAATATAACATTGAGACAAGGCTAATAACACAAAAAATTGAACAAGGGCTTGATTAAGGCATTGATCTACCAAAAGGTGATCACGAAAAATCACATTCTTTCACCTTCTTCTAGGGCCAGCTAAGTTGGGGCACCTAGTGCATCAATTTACCAACAAGCTAGCCCTCCAAAAAGTTCAATCTCCTAAGGTCTCCTGCACTGGTGTTTCTTCAAGCTCTCCTCTAATTTTGAAACCATTCCGTTGGTGGATTTGGGAGAAAAGCCAAGCACTAGCTCTGGGATAAAACTTTGCATTAGCATCCTCAAGGATGGTACCTCATAGGATCAAACAAGCACCTTTTGAACCTCTCCCCACCTTGTCTAAGTTAAGAACATCATTGGTTGTTGTACTCATTCCCCCTATCATAGACCGGGTCCACTTGGTCCCGTGTGGCCCACTTCCTTTGAAAGATAATTCTTCAACAACCATCCAGGGTACCAATTACAATAAGGATTGTAGGGATTGGGAATTTCCTTCATAAGTTATATCCCATAAACCTAACCCTTGAATCCTCCTTTTCATTTCCCTAGAAGACATTGTACTTTGCTTAGAAAGCAAGCAAGCCTTATCCTTCTAACTCTTCTGAGAAAGGGATTATTTGCGTCACTCCACATCATTTTGATGACTTATCCTTCATTAGGGACTCGACAATATATCGTGTCTCCTCCCACCAATGAAAGTCCATAAATAGAAGGGAGCCTTAGCTGAGGTGGCAATGGGCTAAGTCTCCATTTGTTGCCCTTGGCCTAGCATTTCCCCTTTAGGAATCCCCTTTAGGTCCCCTACTAGGTTGATCGGTAACAGGGTGCTTGAATTTATTTTAGTTTTTGAAGAAGAAAAAATGCCCAAAATATCTCACTAATAGCATAGCTGTGTAGTTCTCATCAATACCTCTTCAATCCTATATTTTTCTTAGAAAAAATCCTCCCGGGTGAGAAGTTATGGCCAGTTGACAGTTAGTATTAATCAGGGAAAAAATTAAAAGGAAAAGCTATAGGGCCAAACCCAAAATATTATTTTTTTAAACATCATGCAAGTTTCTTGAAGATCCACCATTGGATAGGCAGATCAATTGCCACAAGCACATGGAGTTGTGCATTAGTTAACATAGTTAGAAACCATACAAGTCTCATATCAATCCACTGTGTCCTCAACAAATTAATGGTCAGATGAAGGAAATGATGCTTGATGTTTAACCAGTCCAAGCAAACCAATAGGATTATGACACATGGCAAGGTTATATTAGTAGACGATGTTAGCATGTCGATGAGGAGCCACCCGAGGCTGCCACTTGTCAGACAAAAATGGAAATTTCAGCTATCTAATGAGCGTGACATGTGGCCCCCTCTAGGTATGCCACGTGGTTGTTATGACATTGTCAATGGAATTAGCATTTTGACACTCAACGATTCTTGGGTCTAGGTCATATGGGCATGGTCATATGGCTTATGGAAACGTTGGCTCCGAGTTTAAAAATTCGGTCTTATGGTCGATTGGGACAACCATGTGACCATAACAAGTCATGCGACTACAAGTTGAATGCAATGGAGGAGCGACAACACATATTCGATCGAACAATGAACGAGTTTTGATATGTTAACTATTTGTGAAAAGTTCGGTACAATGATATGATGGTTTGGTTTGAAATCAATGTAATACATGACATGGTTTGGAGTGG
>APFE030993234.1:3304-14123 GCA_000404065.3 Pinus taeda
TGGATCATTCCTTGCATTATTTCCTTGGGAAATTTGGCCCCTATCATTTAGGAATTTCCCACTATTTAATTGCGTAATTCTCTAGGGTCCTTCCTCTAACTACATGCACCACCTGTATGCATTGGAATATGCTACAATTGATAGTACACTACCTTGGAGTCTCAATATCAACTAGTAATTTGAATTATCTACATGCAACAATTATTTTAGGTTGATTGACCAGTTAACTGGTTGATCATTAAGTGTGGTTGAAGTTCCACTTCCACGATTTGACCTCCACTAGTTCTTTCGAAAGTTAGAACTTGTTAAACTGACAATAACTCTAAGTGAAATAGATTGCTATAAATTAGAAATCAAGCTTACTGAATTGAACTCAAGCTTCCCCAACTTGAATTAACTTATTTAACTAAGTGACAAGTGCCATGTCACCTCAGTTAACTACCTAGAAGATTTTTTTTGAAATAGAAATTCGACTTTTCTCTAGTTTGACCAAGGCAAAGTCAAACTAAGATTTTCTTGCTGCATTTTCAACACTTCATCTCAACAAGAATTTGGATTAACAACCACCCCTTTCCTGCACCTATGGAACTCAAACTTCCCTCTTGACAAGGCCTTCATCAAAATACCAATGTCTTGTTCCTCTATTATAATGTACTACAACAACATAATCCACCTCTGCACACAATCCCATAGATGGCGATAATGGATATCAATATTATTGGATCAATCATGAAAAATAAGATTTTTAGAGAGTTTGATACAACTTCAATTATCACAATAAATCATAGTAGGATCCATCATCTAACCAAATAAGCCAACACATATCTTTCTCATCCATATCACCTAACATGATGCTTGACTTGCAGCCATGTATTCTACTTCTGCTAAGATGAGTTCCATTGATCTATGCTTCTTGCTCTATCAAGTAACTGCTGCAGACCCAACAATGAAAATTCTATCTGATGCACTCTTTTGGTCTAATGGAATTCATGCTCAATCTACATCTATGAAGCCACACAACTTTACTCCCTCTATCTGTCTGTACCAAATGCCAAATTGGGTAGTGCCTTCGAGGTACCATAGAACATGCTTAGCTTCCATCCAAAATAATTTTCTTTGCCTAACCATAGCTTGGATCAACTGGTTGACTGCAAAGCACATGGCTGGTCATGTGTTCACAAGATACATGAGTGAACCCACCAACTGTTGGTAAAAAGTTGCATCCACTTCCTCACCTGAAGTGGCATCCTCTTTCCTCCAGTTGGTTGCTAGAGGATTCTCCATGGGTTTTCACTTGTCCATGTGGAACCTCTAAAGTATCTCATTGACATACTTTATCTGAGTGACAAACAATTCCCCATCACCTTGCCATACTTCCAATCCAAGGAAGTAGTGAATGAGGTCCATGTCCTTCATCTTGAAATCTCTTGCAAGATCTGATCAGCTGCTCATCACCAGTCAATATCAAGTCATCGGCATATAAAAAAATAATTAACAATTTACCTTCTACCAAAATATAATAGAGGTTTGCATCTTCTTCACTTTTGGTGAAGCCTAAACCAGTGAGATAACTATCTATCCTAGTGTACCAAGCACGTGTTGCTTGCTTGAGACCATACAACACTTGCTTGAGTTTGCATACATGAGCCTCTTGATCAAAATTATTGAAGCCTTCTGGTTGCTCGATATACAGTTCCTCCTTAATAACTCCATTGATGAATGTAGTTCTCACATCCATCTGTTGGATCTTCCACCCCATCTATGCATCCAAAGCAAGGATTGATCTGATGGATGAGTACATTGCTACAGGAGAAAAGGTCTCCTCATAGTTAATCCCCTCCACCTGAGAATACCCCTTGGCCACAAATCTCACCTTATACTTTTCTATGCTTTTGTCTGCTACCTTCTTCACCTTGAAGATCCATCTCAAACCCACAACTGATTTGTCTACTAGTCTTGGGACCACTTCCCAAACATTGTTCTTCACAATGGATTCATACTCCTCCACTATTTCATACACCCATATAAGTTTCTCTATTGCTTCATCGAAAGAGGATGGCTCAGTATATATAGCTCAATCATTAGATCCATGTAGCTAGTGCACTGATCTAGTGACTTTCTCTACCTGCACTGATTTGAAGGAGCACCCACATTCTCCCTCACATATTGCATAAGTCTCTCAGCTTCTCTGGTTCTCTTCCCACCTTCTCTGGATGGTTCTGTTGAGTGAATGTTTCCACTTTTTTCTCCTCAACTTGTGGCTGCTCCACAACATCCTGATGCTCCTCCTTTCGAGCTAAAAGCTCCTCCTCAGGTGGGATCTGATGCTCCCTCTCAAGAGAGCACTGCATGGCTTTGTATTCATCAAATTCTACATCCATTCGTACAACTATCATTCTAAGGGATGGAAAATACATATGGTAGTTGTGGGGAGTTTTTATGTAACCCACAAATACCCCCAACTCTTCTTTCATCTCTAGCTTCTTCCTTGATTCTTTGGAGACATGGAAATAGATAGAGGCTTCAAAAAACTTGAAGTGTGACACATTTGACTTCCTCCCCGAGAAAGCCTCCGATGGTGTGATCATGCCAAGAATCCGATGAGGACTCTTGTTATGCAAATAGATAGTTGTGTTGCATGCTTCAACCTACAAGAGCAGAGGTAGGCTTTGGTCATGCAACATTTCCCGTGTTTCTCCCACAATGCTTTGGTTCTTCCTCCCAGCCACCCCATTATGTTGTAGGTTATGAGGTGCTATCAACTCTCATTGAATGCCTTCTTTTGAAACAGAAAATTTTGAACTCATTCGACACATACTCACCTCCATTATCACTCCTAAGAGCCTTCACCTTCTTGCCCGTTTCTTTCTTCACCAGTGTCTTGAACTCTAAGAACTTGGATAAAGTCTCATCCTTCTTCTACATGAAGAAGATTCAACACTTCCGTAAGTAGTCATCGATAAATATGAAAAAATACTTGTGCCTGGCAGTGGAGGCTATCGAGAAAAGTCCAGAAACATTAGAGTGGATCCTTTCAAGGATTTCTTGTGCTCTACTATCTTGATCATGGAAAGTGGATTTTGTGTACTTCCCCAAGGTACACCCTTTGCATGTGTCCTAATTCTCTATTTCTCCTTTGGGGAGGCTTGTGGTAATCTACTACATGATTTTCAAAGCGCCATGATGCAAATGGACAAGCATTTTATGCCAAAGTTGACCAATATCATGACTCTGCACCTTCTCCACCTTTGTGCTCAATGCAACACAATCCTCCACATATAGCTTGTAGAGATTCTTCACACGAACCCCAGTCTGCTTCACCTATACCATGGAAATGTGTCTAAGGAATTCCTTTCCTTTGCTGAAGGTCAAATCATAACCACAGTCTTCCAAAACTACAATGGAGACAATATTCTCCTTTAGACCTAGAAAAAACATCACATCCTTGAGCCTAAGAGGGGAGTCTGACTCCCTTTAAAAGGTGATTGTACCAATCCCAGTCGCATTTTACCTTCCATCATCTCCCATCTTGATGTGCATCTAGAGATCCTTCTCCACCAAATCACTAAAAGCATCTCTATTCCATGACATCATATGGAATTAGGCACCACTGTCGACATACCACACGCTTCCCATCATTGTGCTGGCCATGCATGCAATGAGAGTAAAATCAAGCTTGAACTGTGAAACCAAAGCTTCACCTACCGCTCCTCCTAAGTGTAACAAGCATGGTGAAAATTCCATGTAATAAAAATATTAAAGGAGAAATAATAACCATGGTTGATGGGACACTTATTCTAAGAGAAATTTTGGGCAAAGCATCCTAGTGTGGGTGTTCATTTGGTTATTAATGGCTAAGGAATTTGGAAAAGGCAATGGCTAAGGCTTTGGAAAGGCAAAATGAAATTTTGGCACATTTATTTATGGAAATAATGGAAATTAGGAGAAAAGGGAGGTGAAAGGTCACAGGTTGCATGTGAGGAGGAAAATGTTGGAAAATGATGGAAAACAAATAAAATAGAGGCCTCATTCATAAGAAGGCTTTTGAGGATCAATACCAAAACTTTTGTTAGCTCAGTTTGGGAGTTCTCTCTCTATTCTCTCTCTTATACTCTTGGATATTTAGAGTTTACTTGGAGAACTCTTGGAGAGTGTGGCACACTTGGATTTTTGGAGCAAGAAGGAAAAGGAAGAGCAGGAAAGTGCAAGAGGACATAAGTGTCAACAACTACAGTGGATTTGGCTTGCAAGTACTGAGTTGCATGTATGATTTCCTCACTAGTTTTGGCATGCATGTCATATGCATGTGGATTATTGGTCATGGTCTACCACTGGCATGGAGGATTGCCTAGATTGATAGTGGATTGCCTAGCCTTTTGATTTCCTAAATAGCCATGGATATTATGGGTTTATTTCCTTATTTTTTTTCATTGGTTCTCATATTTCCTATAGCTTGGGTTGAGTTATTAGTTCCTGGAAGCCCTGGTTGGACAAATGCTTTGGAAGCCCGACAATAGCTATGGGTTGAGTTACTAGTCCTGGAAGCCTTGGTTGGAACAAATGCTCTAGATCCCTGGAATGCTTGGGTAGAGACCAATCTGATGATGGTTTTGTGATGTCTAACCATGAGGTGGAATCATGGTTTGATGGGTTGAGGTGGTTTTTGTAGGAATTTACAGGGTAAGTTCCTCAGACAGAACACCAGAAGGACACCGCTCACAAACAGATCACAGATCAATACACCAGTATTTTGACGTGGTTAAAACCCTCAGAGAGGGAAACAGTCCACGGCCTGCGCCAACGTGGCTACTACAGGCAATTTATTAATAAAAGAATGAAAATTTACATAAGCTTCTCTCATGCACGGTGAACCTACAAATGACCCTCCATGCGCTTTAAATAGAATTCATGGACCAATCGGGTGTCAAGCCACGGATCAAGTGTCGGTAATACCGAGGAGAGAATGAACCGTCGGATCACTAACTATCGTGACCGTCGGATTGTAAGTTACAAAATGTACAACGGTAAAGAAACACACTTTACCTAACTCTATACCTAACTCTATACTAGACCAAGTTGAACTTAACTATTTCCTATGTGTTGGAATATCTTAACAAAAGGAACAGTGGAAATCAACGGTGTTGTTCCTTTTTTGAAAGGGAACAACAAAATCAAACAAGTGTCGTTCCTTTGGAAAACGATCGGCAGAAATCAAACAATGTTGTTCCTTTCGGAGACAGCAAAAACACACAAGTGTTGTTCTTTTTAAAAAAAAGGAACAACAAAAATCGCAAGTGTTGTTCCTTTTGGAAAAGGAACAACAAAAATACTCAAGTGTTGTTCCTCTTGGAAAAGGAACAACAAAAATCAAAAGTGTTGTTCCTTTTGGAAAAGGAACAACAAAAATCACAAGTGTTGCTCCTTTTGGAAAAGGAACAACAAAAATAAAAAATGTTGTTCCTTTTGGAAAAGGAACAATAAAAATCAAAAGTGTTGTTCCTTTTAGAAAAGGAACAGCAGAAATCACAAGTGTTGTTCCTTTTGGAAAAGGAACAACAAAAATCACAAGTTTTGTTCCTTTTGGAAAAGGAACAACAAAATCAAAACATGTTGTAAAAATATGTACCAAAAATAATTCAAGCAGTTATATACAAATTGTAAAGAAAAGTAAACTTCTTAGTCAGTTACAGGTGGAGGAGACTTGTCTTCCTCCTCTAAAATCTCCATATCTGAATCTTGGCATAGTTGTTGACAGAAGGACTCTCGAGTAAGTGGTTTACGATAAAGACGGACTCGATGGCCGTTTGCCTTAAAGGTATACCCAAACCCATCAATAGTAATCAGTGTGAGGGTACCATTGTCATGTACTTTTTGAATTTCATATGGTCCCAGCCAAGGAATCTAGAGTTTCCCGGGGAAGTCCTGAAATCTAGAGTCATATAAAAGAGCCCAGTCTCCTTCATGGAAGACTCTTTTTTGATGAGAGCATCATGACCTTTAGCTCTCCGCTGCTGTATCAGGGCAGTGCGTTGAAGTGCAGAGAGCCTAATTTCATCCAACTCATTAATCTGTTGCAATCGATTAGTTTGTACCTCAGTTAAGTCTAACCCAACTTCTTGTGTTGTTCGTAATGTCTGGATTTCAAATTCTATAGGAAAGATGGGTTGCTTTCTGAACATTAGCTGGTAAGGTGAGTGGCCGGTGGTGCTTCTCCATGTTGTTCTATAAGCTCACAGTGCTTCTGGTAGTCTAGCAGCCCAATCAAGTCTATGTGATGCAACTGTTTTTTTTAGTATCATTTCTATTATCTTGTTGCTTCTTTCTACTTGCCCATTTGCCTGTGGGTGATATGGGGTGGTCATTTTATGCTGAACATGATAATTTTTTAGTGTTGCCGCTATTCTATTCCCAGCAAACTGTGGCCCTCCATCTGTGATTATCTCTCTAGGGAGGCCATAGCGCACAAATAGATGGAGCAGGAACTGTATAACGGATTCTTCTGTAGCTCTGGGCAAGGCTTCTGCTTCAACCCACTTGATGACATATTCTGTTGCCACTAAAATGTATGTTTCTGGTTTGATGGTGGGTTGATTGGTCCTACAAAATCAAGGGCCCATCGCTAAAATGGTTCGATGACTAACTATGGTTTCAAAGGCATCTCATCCGAGGACTAGGGCATCCCACTCTCTGGCAACTATCACATGCTTGGACAAATTTCTTTGCATCTTTAAAATTTGTGGGCCAATAATACCCTGTATGTAATACGTTATGTGTAGTCCTGTGATCAGCAAAATGTCCACCGCATGGTTGGTCATGGCATGCTTTCAATATATCAAAAATTTCATCTTGTCGAACGCATATCCTGATTTGCATGTCTGCCCCTGTGTGAAACAAATAGCCCCCAATCCAGGAAAATTTGGTACTTCGCTGGACAATCTGTTTCCGTTCATTAGGAGTTAGATGCTTTGGTAACTTACCTACTGCTAGGTAATTGGCGACATCAGCATACCAGGGTGTTTGAACAGCAACATCAAAGAGATGCTCATCCGGAAACTGATCTTCAACTGCTGCTGCATCGACTGGCTTTGGCATTCTTGAGAGGAAATCAGCTATTGTGTTTTCTTTGTCAGGTCGATCCTTGATTGTAATGTCAAACTCCTACAATAAAATCAGCCATCTGGTTATTCTGCCATTTGTGACAGGCTTATTTGCTAAATATTTTATAGCAGAATGATCTGTGTACAAGATAACGGGATATCCAGTGATGTAATGTCTGAATTTATTGATAGCATGTATAAAAGTTAGAAATTACTTTTCAGTGACAATATAATTTAATTCAGCAGGGGATAGATTTTTGCTAATGTAATAAATTGCATATGGTTTTCTATCCTCCTCCTGGCCAAGGACCGTTCCAATGGTTGTGTCTGAGGCATCATATGATATCTGGAATGGCAAATCCCAATTTGGTCCCCGAAGGACTGGGGCTGTAGATACGAGCTTTTTCAGGTCATTGAAAGCACGTTCACATTTTTCTGTCCAAAGGAAATCAATATTACCAGTTAGTGCATACAATGGTGTAGCAATACGTGAATAATGTTCTATAAATCTTCTGTAATAACCAGAGAATCTAAGAAAGCTACGTACCTCTGTTTGAGTAGTAGGAGTAGGAATGAGCAAAAGTATTTGGATTTTGGCTGGGCCTACCTAAATGTCGGCTGCTGAAATATAGTGTCTTAAAACCAGTCCTTCTGTCATCATCATGTAGCATTTTTCATGGCTTAAACAAAGCCTGGTAGCTATGCAACGTTGTAGGAATTTTTCTAGTGTTTCCAATGCTATATCAAACTCCTCTCCATATGGAGTAAAGTCATCCATATATACTTCCAGTCCTTCATTTATTAGATCTGCAAAGATGCTAAGGATGGCCCTTTGGAATGTGGCAGGGGCATTACAAACCAAAAGGTAAAACTCGGTAGGCGAATGTTCCCCAAGGACAAGTAAAAGTAGTTTTTTCCTGATCTTCAGGGGCAATCTGTATTTGGTTATACCCACTGAAGCCGTTGAGAAAATAAAAGAATTTATTCCCTGCCAAAGTGTCCAATACTTGATCGATGAATGGGAGAGGAAAGTGAAATTTCTGCGTTGCCTTATTTAGTTCTCTGTAGTCCACGCAAATTCTCCACTTCCCATTCTTTTTCGGTACCACCACAAGCGGAGAGACCCATTTACTATCAGAGATAGGGTAGATGAAGTTAACATCTAAAAGTTTTTGGAGCTCAGATTTTACTACTTCTTTTAGATGAGGATTTAGTCTTCTCTGAGGCTGTTTAACAGGTTTTGCATCATTTTCTATGTAGATGTGGTGTGTACACAATTGAGGATCAATTCCTTTCATATCAGGGTAATCCCATGCAAATGCGTCTTTATATTTTGTTAAAATATGGATGAGTTTTGTTTCTTGTTCTGGTGTAAGGTCGGAGTTAATGTTTAAGGTCTTCCCAGGTTCGATTTCCACAATTTTACTATGTGCAACTGAAGTGACAGGGATTGTGTGGTCATGCACATCTTTCAAAGGTTCCTCCTCTACTTCGTTATCAAATGCTGCTTTTATCATATGACACTGGGTACGAGATGTGAGTTCAGTTTGACTAATAAAGTTGTTGATGGCATCATCTTCTGTTTGATATTTCAACTCTAATGCTTCTTGTATAGTTAATGGAGATCTGATGTTGTGAGTAAGATATGATACAGGGTGTCTATTAGTTTTAACTATTGTGATGCTTGGCTGCGCTGGGGGATATAGTACTAAATTCTTGATATTCGTCCCCTTAGTTATGATCATGTTCCCTTGCCGACAGCCGATATAGGCATTAGTGGTAGCGAGCCAAGGTCTTCATAAGATCAATGGATGTCCATCTAGTCGGTTTTTAGGGTTTATAATTAGAAAATCAATTATTCCCAGGAATCAACTGAGACCATGAAATCATGCAGTATGCCTTCCAGCCTAACCACATATTGATCAGCCAATTCTAGCAAAGTTGAAGTGGGTTCTGCAGATGTAATACCTAACTTTTGGCAAGTGGCAGTTGTCAATATATTGATTGCAGCTCCAAGATCAACTAAGGCATTAGTTAAGGTTTGGCCATAAATTTGAACAGTTACTATTGGGTTTCCTGGATCTTCATACTTAATAGGTGTTTCCTTTCCTGATAATAGGTTAGATAAAGTACCTACTACTTGAACTCTTGGATTATCTATTACATTCATTCTCAGTCTTTTTATGCACAATTCCTTAATAGTTTTAGCGTATATCGGGATGTCTTGAATGGAATTTTTATGTACAAATTTTGTAATTCTCCCAGAATGTCGAAATTAGGTTGCTGTAAAGTCGAGCTATGACTAAACGTTCTGGGAACGGTGGAGAGGATGTAGTTGCCTGCTTCCGAGTTTGTTGTCCATTTAGATCCTCTTCTTGTGACAGATGTTCTCTAGATAACTGATCTTCAATCTGAACTGTTTTATTTCCCTCTGTTTGAATAATACGCCCAGATCTTAGCTACAGATCATTGCACTCCCTCAGATCGGGTCCTTCTTCTAGTGTTTCTAAAATTTGGAGTGCTTGGACCAGTATGTTATTTGGATTGGGATTGGGCTAGGCTGGGAGTTGGGGTCTCAGATTAGATTGGGGGTTTTGCTGTAAAGCTGGCAGTGTAGGTTGAGGGAAAGGAATATTTCCTACTGGCTGCTATGTTGGTCTCTGCCAGTTAGTCTGCCAGACTGAACCTTGTGAAGTGGGCAGAGTCCATTGTGGTGAGTATGGGTTGTTTTGCTAGTATGGTGGGGGGTAAGGAGGATTCGACCAACCAGATTGGCTTGTTTGATTTAACCACGGGTTTGCCAAAGGGTACGACTGTGATGACCAGTTTGGAAATGGGGGTTGAAACTGACTTTGCCATGTATTATACTGTTGAGTATTGTACAGTGGATACTGAAAAGAAGAGGCTGGGTCTGAAAACATACCAGTTTGTCGCGGCTGCCATTGACGACGCTTGTTGAGTAGATATACTGCCTTTGGTTCTTCTTCTGCTTCCTTATATACCGCTTTCAGTCTAGGTAATAAGGGACAACTTTCGGTAGAGTGATCCCTTGTACAAATGGCGCATCTCTGAACTATATCTAGTGGGCATTCCTTATGGCTATGCTTCTTCTTGCATCTGGGGCAGAAGATTGCCAAATTCTGTTCTGCCTCCATTTGTTTCTGCTTAGCCTGCAAAACGTCCAGTTGTGTAGTCAGTGTTCCTAGTATATCAGTTTTAAAATTTTCAAATAAATTTCCAATTTCCACACGTGTTACTCCTTCTGATGAAATTTTGTTTTCTCCTGTAAATCGATCATGTTTTGCTGGTTTGATTCATGTACTGCCTCTCGAACTCCTGATACATAGATCAATTATATCAGCAAAACTTTCCTGATAAATATCGCCTTTCCCCATAATGTTTAATGTTTCAATCCATTGTTCTTTCATGCCCCTTATTAATGTTGTTTTCAACACGTTATCAGGCAAAGGCAGCGATGCATAAGGGGATATTTGCATATTATACTGTAAACGTTCCACATATTCTTCTAATGTTTCATTTGGTCTAGCTATCATCTGAAATATTTCATCTTTTAATTCTCTAGACCTACAGTAATCTTGATATTTCTTTAAAAAAGATTCTTTCATTTGTTCCCAGTTATTTATAACTCCACCACCTAATCCCATAAACCATCTTAAAGCTGCCCCTTTCAAAGTGGAGGGGAACAATTTTAGTTTCTGGGG
>APFE030993241.1:0-11000 GCA_000404065.3 Pinus taeda
ATTAATAATTTAATTCATCTTATTACTGTATTGTTTGTTTGTTTGTTTTATGTTTTACTATTTTGTAACACTATTTTGGAAAACTATTATACTAATCATTATCATTATTTAATTCATGTTATTACAATATTAATAATTTTGTCACTAGATTCATTTTTATTTGATTCTCTTTTGAGTTTTGTTTATTTTTCTTCTTCCCCTTCTTTTTACCACCGGATTTTGATTTGGCCGTAGATGGTTCTACGACATGGATATCGGCAGGAATTTCAACAGAAGAGTCTCCTGCCGGGGAATTTGGTAAAGTTATAATAGGAGAAGAATTCTTCGAAGATTTCTTCTTACTTTTGGTACTAACTGAACCAATCATACCATCAGCGGCATGAGACCCTGAAGGAGTTGCAGTTATTTGATTGTGTTTCGGAGGAGGAGGATATTCAGGATAACCTAGAATTGGATTTGCATTGGGAACATTATATCCTCCCAGAAAACCAAGATTAACCAGACCAAACTGGGGTTGTTGAGGTTGCTGATAAGTATAGCCAGGGTACAACTGATACTGATAAAATGGGTTTTTCACAGTAGGACCAAATTGATACTGTCCCTAGTATGGTCGATAATTGAATTATGGTTGATAAGTGAACCGAAGCCTGAACTGTAGGTCCTGACTGTGGTAAAGAGGCTTGAGGAGTTTGCACTCATGTAGGAACAGTAGAAACTGGAGCTGTCAATACTCCAAAAGTAGGTGGGGTAGATTGAACAGAAGATGCAGTAGTTGCAGCAGTAGTTTGAGGCAGAGTTCGAGGTGAACTAAGCCCAGGCTGATGAACTACACCCGGCGCAGATGTTTGAACACTAGGCTGGACAGGTTGCTGGGTTGGACCAGAAACTAAAGGTTGTCCAGGTTGACTTGATAAGTACACATTCGGCTCCAAAGTCTATTGAGATGGATCCCACACCATGTTCATTCTGGGGTATGTACCCATAAAAGGTTAAGCATATTGAGGACCATAACCGGGTTGAGCGTAGGGTTGATAATTGAGAGGTACATTTCCAGTTCCTTGTACAAATGGTTGACCAGAAGGTGGTTGGAAACCTTGAGTTGGGTATTGGCTTTGAGGTTGATAACCTTGAGGCACGTACTGAAACTGGGGTTGACCTTGAGGTATATATTGATACTGGGGTTGACATTGAGGTATGTACTGAGTCTAGGGTTGACCTTCAAGTATGTACTATCCTGATGATATGTATTGTCTTGAGGTTGCCCCCCAGGTAGTAACTAACTACCTTGAGGTTGCCCCCCAGGCGGTAATTGAATACCTTGGGGTTGTCCCCAGGCGATAACTGACTACCTTGAGGTTGTCCCCCAGGCAATAACTGACTTGTAAGGACCCAACTAAAATAGTGAAATGTCCCAAATAATTTTTTTTTTCTTTTTTTCTTTTTTACACAGCAATTACAACCAGAAAACAACCACAATAAGCTTTCAATTTAATCAACACATACATCACTGATGTTCATTCAGGAAGTAACACCACATTATATGCTTTAAATCTAAGATCAAGTAATAACGAAATACACATGTACCGTACGCCGGAGAGGCGCGATTTCGCTTGATCGGTTGTCGCGAGTAATTCCTTGTTGCTGGTCCGTCTACGAGTATATGATGCCGCACTTGATCCGAACAAGACCCACCGTTTAAACTCCCAACCTACTCCTTGGGTACTCTTCTTCCCCGCGGACCCCCGAGCTACAATGGGGTTGTACAATGGAGGAAGAGTCTAGCTGGCAGAGGAGAGCAACCATAGCTCAAGAGTCCCCTCTCTAAAAATCTCTGCCTCACCAAACTCACTATAGCTTCGTAGTCACTACCTTCACAAAATATCATCCATCCAACAATAGGGCTCCCAAAAGTCCCTTCTACCATGGCCTACCCCTTCTTTTATAAGATTTCTCATAAATGACACTTGGCATGTCATGCATAATTATAATATTTTTTTCTTTTTAATAGCTTGATTATTCACCCACCCATGTGTCATTCTCTCATCAAGGGTCACCCAAAATTATTTACTTATCTTTTTAATTAAAACTAATATTTTCCTCACTCACAAGATTCCTATTTCTACTCCTAGATGTCTCTTTATTCCCCCCTTTTATTCCTTCAATTGTGTTTATTACTTGGTGTCAATTAATGAGTCAAGATTTTATCCCCAATCTACTTCCTAAATTAACTCAGGTTATCTCTTAGAGGGATATTCTTATGTTGGTTGATTCCACATGGAGCTTCTCTACATTTCTCTAGTTTAATTTATTTTTCTTAATTTACTTCACCTTCCTCTTTTCTTAATTAAGTTTAATTGGTTTAGGATTAATCTTTATCCTTACAATATGTTTGTCTTCCCCTTTTTTTCTAATTAAACCACCTCATCTACCTAGCATTTCCAACATGGGGATGGTAAAATTTTTTAAGGTACTCTATTTATTTTTATTTTTATTTTCCTATGATCCTCCTTCTTCCAAGTTTTATTTTCGATTTAATTTCCTTGGTTTCTAATCATCATTTTCCCTTAGTGTAACTCCCAAGCTTTCATTCCTTACTTATATTTATTTATTATCATTTATTTTTAATGATTCCAAGGGTGCCAAGTTTGGTTGTGCCCTTCAAGAACTTCCCTAGAAGTTCCAAGGGTGCCACACCTAACAGTTTAATTGTGATGCGTGCCAAGTTTGGTTGTGCCCTTCAAGAACTTCCCTAGAAGTTCCAAGGGTGCCACACCTAACAGTTTAATTGTGATGCCAAGGGTGCCAAGTTGGTCGTGCCCTTCAAGAATTTCCCCTGAAATTTCAAGGGTGCCACACCACTTTCCCTTCAAGCATCCAGTGACTACAAGGGGAAAATATCGTGCAACGTCATAGACCGCTATCGTCTCTCATGTTGCCTGCTATAGTGAGACTAATGGTGCCGGGGATCAAGGAATCCGCCTTGATGCGCGCCCCCCAATAGGTTCCTCATGAGCGACCTGACTTTGGGACCTGCCCTCATGGAATCATGATCTTCAAGGCGAAGGTGTTTCAACTCTTCCAGCCCAAGTCACGGCAGGAGTGCTAGTGGGTGAGATCAGGAACTCTGTCCCACCCCTCCCATGTAGTTCCATCCACCTGTACAACCCCATCACCCAAATGTGATTCATTCAGCCAAGCAACTCATCTGTGCCTGCAACCATTAACATATCATCAGACTATAGATAACCATATATAGAAGGTTTCAAAATCGATTAGAATTTCAAAGATAAAATAATATAAATTTTCATCAAACCAGGTATCGTCAACTCGTCATGTGCGAGTGCCTCTGGTGGTTTTCCTGCCATACTCAATAATAATCAGTAACTAGGTTTTTCAGTGTTAGTCATTGTCATAATAGCATTAATTACCATCACCTGGTCATTCACATCACCCTTCATTGTGAACCAGAACTATTGTAAGTAGCTAACATAGGGGATACCTCCATCATGGCTAGCATCATCATAACGTTAATGGAACCATACATAAGGTCAAGGCTATCATCATCATAACATCAATAGAAACATGTATATCCTTTACTACTATCACCATCATGATATCAATAGAGAATACACATAACCATTAATTATATCGTAATCATAATATTAATAGAGAACATACATAACCATCACATTGGATGATAATAGTGTCACGTTTCGGGATCCTCAGCCTGAGTTACTCATAGACTAAAGTATGCAAGATAATGTCATATAAGAGTCAGGAAACTAGGGTGGGCACTACATACACCCCCTCTTAACAATGGACTTCGTCCCGAAGTCCTTAGAACATAAAGGAGAAACGACAACACATAATCTTAGGAACCCTTCCTGAAATTCTTGCCAACCTTCTGGTGGGGAGGTTATAATTTTCCCAAGGTATCTATACCACGAATTCCGTTATAACTAAAGGACTATATCTGTGATCATTGCAACCCATAATTATTTATGTATTTAGGAACAATCAAAACAAGAAGCAGGACGATCACAATCAATATTCATCTCATGGTACAAATTAATATCTGATGCATTCAACCAAGTAAAGTCATTCACATACTGTACCCATGAAGCTTCCAATTATAGTAGTTCATTTCAAACTACGTCTATATGACCCTATAAGAGACAATGTTGGGGATAATATGTAACAAAAAGTGATTTGTATGCTCATCATTGCATCTGTCGATGTTCTTTGTCATAAATGTTTGTAATAATATTGTTGTAAAAGAAAAGAGCATACGATTATTATTATTATTATTATTATTTATTTATTAATTTATTTTAGGTATGGTTGCGAATCATCTTCCAATCCTATTTCAAAAAGTCTCTTTTCAAGCTAATATACGGTATTGATAATATATAGAGGTATTGCTTGAGTATCGAACTCACTCGAGCAATGTATGAGACCCTTAAAACAAGCTCTTGCTTGGTTTTATATTTCACCATTTTTATGCTTTCACCTAAATTTTCCAAAGTGGACTTATGGGACATAGGTCTCAAGTTCAATTTTTACTGATGATAGAAGGTACTCTTGCAGCAGTTTAGTCAACTGCATGAAATAGTTGCTTAATTTAATTTATTTACTGGCGTAAGACTTATTGATCACTATCTACTGAATATTTGGCCAAATTATCCGCCAAAATGATTCTCCACATTTTCGCATACACCTGACATTATCAATGTACACAACCCTTCAGCTGTGAACTAAAAATAAAAATTTCACTACTAATACTGTTTCAAAAACCAAGAGAAAAATGCTTTATGCTAATCACCAATTTGGGAGGTTTCCTCTTCCATACACTACTGAAGAGGTGTTCCCTTCAAGGCATCGTGATCACCAACCCGAACTTAATGGCTATCACGGTTTGGCTATGATGGTTTTCATTAATCGGTTATAAAAAGGAGAGATAAATAAAAATATATTAGACACATAACAACACACTTTATAACAAATTTATGGGAGACAAAATTTATGTGGTTCAATAATGGTCAGACCGTTTATCATGTCATTAGCAAACTCTTCAGCATTTTTACAGTGTTCTCTTCCTTTTTACTGTAACTTCACAATGACCAAAAAAAATGTTACAATTCATCAGGCCTTTAAATAGGCTACATAACATGAAAATACCATAAACAAAACCATGTGTATCCAAAAACTGGAACCCATAAACCCAACAGTAAATTGACTTTATGATTGAATCAAATTTACCTTAATTACCCCAACCTAGTCAACGTTAATCAACACCCCTTACATAGTATACTGGCTCTTAAGAAAAGTCGTGTCACTCTGCAATGGCATATTGATTGAAAACATGTCACTTATGAAAATTCAAACCATTGTAGGGACAGTAAGGACAATAGCATCTCCCCACTTTCACTGACCCAACTCACCTCTTACGACTTACTTTAAAGTAAATAATCTGATGATCAAATATTTCATGTGATCACCACGTATGTAGATTCCACATGATGGTTCTTGAGGATGAATTCCATGAGCGTCAACAATTTTATAGGTAAAATTCTGAGTTCCACGCTTTTGAAGCATTGGACACATCCTAATTGCGTAAAACCTGTTACTGTGACAAGGTATTTGTCCACTTACAATTGGACTCTCCTTTAAGACTTCAGTGCATTTAGATCATCTATTTGTATTAGTATGCAAAAGAAAGATTGATATTTTCTCCAATTTTCTACAAAGTTTGTGCTAAATGAGTGATCTATGAAGCTAGCATAAAGGTCCAAGGCATGGGCCACACCCTTCTTGCCGGAAATGAAAATGAATACAATAATTCTCAGCTGACAAAAATCCCACCATTCTTGGTCATATATATGAGAATCCAAGAACCCATCCAGTCGTACGTTAAAAAAATGTTCCACAAAAGTAAAACATGATCCTATAGTAGTACCTAGATAGTGGAGTCATCATAGGATGTTGAACAGTCTGCAAGTAGGAAAAATAAATGAATACTCAATAACTATTGATCTGAAATTGTAAGTGTTAAAATATAGAAGGAAAGCCATTTACAGGGAGAGTTGTGGCATTAAGTAATAAAATGCAAGACAACATATTAAATAAGCTTTCTGAAGAATTGCCTGCTCTGCTCAGTCGTCAAGATATGCATCTGTTAACACATGTACCCAGCTACAGACCCAAAACTACAATGAATTCCTCTCCACCTGTACCTATTCTTGTACAGCCTTATTATCTAAACTCAAGCACTAATCCTCTTCCAGGTCTGCAATAATCACACACCTAATTTTACTTGCCAGTTGCCATAATACCAACAGCAAGGAATATACAACAGTGGCCCATAACCTTCATTTCACCTTTTCATTCTATTCCAGGGAGACCCTTTCCGTTTCTTAAAGCATGTCATCTTCCTTGCATGGGCAGAAGATGCAACCTTTATAAGTGATTGGTGCTGGAAACATGCCATTCCATGCCCATTACATTTCAAAAAAAAGGGCCTGGAATTGAGACGCAGTTTGATCAAAACAACCTTGCAGCAGGCAAGCAAATCCAAGGCAGAGTCTCATATACACGGTCAGAATATGCCTTTTAAAAACATCCAAACCAATTAGGCTTGCATCCTTGTGATTTATGCATTCTCCTCCTTTGAACAGCTATTAGAATGAACACTTTACTCACAATATACAATAGAAATATCTTTAATAAAACCACAGTAATTCCTCTTTTCCCAGGTATATGTCAAATTGTGGGAAAATTCGGCAAACAAAATACAAGAAAATTGGCCTGCTAGATGTTCTTCTCACTCAGTAATTATTAGTATTTGAATAAATATATGAAGCAGCAAGATGAAATTGCTCATTATTGAATTTCCTGTGAAAACCTACAGAACTGCCAGAAATCAGTCTTTTGGTAATCACATGTACATAATCCCGAAGGATCATTCAACACCTCTGTCCACTCTCCTCTCCCTTATTTCAAAGATATTACACATTCAAACATAGAACACATGACATGAACAACATGAAGACTGACAACACAGAAACAACACAATCCACAATATAGACCTCGAAGAGATGGCCAACGCCAAAAATAGGAACAATGCCAAAAATTACCAACCTCACTCATTTTGTGTCATGCACTTCCCATAATTCGAAACGCTCAAAAGAGATGGAGCTAAACCCATAAAGAGGGTCCATTCAATGGATGGTGAATGTCTAAAATTTTGATTTTAAAATTCCACCTTTCTATCTTTGACATTTTTCCCATAACTATACAATTTTGGCCAGAGCGATCTCGAGACACTTATAACGCATCTAAAAAAAAGTTATTTACCCCCCATCGGTTACTTGTAAGAACCTTTGGATGATGTTATTGTAATCAATAATGTCATTCTTATAATCAGCTTGCATAGTTACTTTAATTAAAATTTAATGATGGTTTATAAAACCATCACCTGCCACAGTTTCCAATTGTTCAAAAACCATCACCAACCACAATTTCAAATTGTAAAATGATGCTTCAAATTTAAAATTAAATTTACTACATATTTTTGAGTAAGGATTTAAGTTCAAGTTATATAATATGATGATTTTTACATCCACTTAGGCTATAACATAATTGGTATATAAGTAAATTAAAATTATTAATTAAATAAAATAAGAGAGACACAGGCTGAAGCACTCTTAGACATGCATGAAATGGTGCGTTTAACCATATCACTGTATTCCTGAAGATGTGTATGCCGGAAGCATTCCACACAACGAAGGGCATCCAGTGTAATGACAGAAAGCTGCTCCTGAAAGTCATTGGAGCTTGCGGAAAAGTCTTTTTTTTTTTTTTTTTTTGAAGCAATAGATAAAAACATCACAAGTATGAAAAATGCATCTTCTGTTATTTTCTTCATTGCGTCATGATATTTACGGTTTCTATCCTCCATTTGTTGAGATGAAGTTCAGTTTTAAATCCTAACTGCTGGTCATACCAATCAACTATAGGAGCTGAAGGCTGAGTTCTCGTAAAGAAAGGAGACATATATGTTCATTGTATCTCCATATCAGTTGATAAAGGAAGTTCTGTAGCTTATTTCAGTCATCTCAGAGTGCTAAATACGAGTAATAAAAAGGGCCAAAGTCTCACCTCTTTGCTGGTCTATAATTTCAAAGCCAAATCTTGAATTGGAGCCTCATTACAAACTAGATAAACGTACACCACAACAATTACTCTGCTTTAATCCAGGGTTCTGCCCAGAAATCATGCTAAACCACATCAATTTGGGGTAACAGTTCTGTTTTTTTTTAAGTATCCAACAAATAATATAATTTAGGTAATTTGCTACATAAAAATGGATATCCAAAATAATATTTTATTGTATAGATGGAGATTTGAGGATTTAATCTATAAAATTATTTAAATGAATAAAAGAAAAATAAATTATTTTAAAGTTTATCAGGCTAAAAGTAGTTTTTGGGTTAGATTGTTTCTTCTCTCTTTGATGTATTTGTTCTTTTTCTGTGAAACTTCCAAATAAATGCTCCTCTTTCTGTGAAGCTTTATTGTAAGGACCCGATGTATTTGTTCTTTTTCTGTGAAGCTTCCAAATAAATGCTCCTCTTTTCTATGAAGCTTTATTGTAAGGACCCGATTATGCTATATACAATTTTTCTTTTTTTTTGGCATAATCAAAATATAAATTAAAATAAATGCTAATTTCATTTCCTGAACGCACAACATATACATCATTCTCTGTATAAAAACTTTGAGTCTTCTCCACCGATTTTGGTAGTTTAGTCCATGAAGATTTACTTCTTAGTAACAAGCTGGCGCAACAAATCCCGCCGATCACTACCGGGACAGAGTAGTGAGAGTATGGCTCTTGTGCAGCTCAATGGCTTCTTTGCCGTTCCTTCTGCAACTTCTTTGCGGACAATTTCGTATAGGAATTTGTATTCAGGTTTACCAGACCTGCAAATTTCCTCCAGTCACTGAGAATAAAATATTATTATTCTAACAGGGATTCAGTCGACAGTTACAACAAGAAGCCTTACCAGTTCTTTGAAAATCAATTTTGTAATCCACAATATCATTCAAAGAGCTTACATGTCAGTGACAGATATTTATCGAGTTGTCAACCCCAAAAATACACCCATCCACTACTCATATCTACTCTTATAAATTTGAACATATTCAGAATTGTGGAATATCAGGGAATCTCTTGGACAGCAGCAATTTCAAGCAATTTAACTCTGCTATCCACGGAACTCCAAACTATTTGATCTACATCCACTATTGAATACCTATGATTATAAATGTGAATTATTAGAATGGTATATTTCTGGAATATCATGGAATCATCTTAACACAATCTGTTCAAATAATTTAATTCTTTGGTATTCATGAGATTTCAAAATATTTCCAAAATATGCGATATAGGTAAAGATACCCCACCTATAAGAAAAGGGAAAGTATACTACAACGCGCCAAAAATTCGATTATGCATGGGTTCGATTCTCATTTGTAACCAAACTAACCCTAAATGTCTGCCTTCAGAAAGTTCTCTCTCCAGGAAGTGCCTGAAGCTGTACCCATAACTAGCTGCTAAACAGAAATACAGGTAATTATGGAGAGGCAAGGCGGAAAAATTCTATTACACCTTGAGGACCTGTATATATAAAATATAGCTAGCTATTACCACAGCTAACCTAGATTAGATTTTCCACTAGCAAATTTCTGAGTACCACAGCTAGCGTTAAGTCTATTTTGGCTAGGTTCGACTCAAAGCTCTCACTGTAACTCTAGCTGAATATCCCTTAAAATAGACTTGGGAGTTTCTGTTAAAAAAAAAATGCACATATGAATTTTCTTGAAGCTGAAACAAATAATCTCCCTAATAAAACTGTTTACCTGAATATTTCCCTCAATATCTGATCTTATAACGGCCATAGAATGTCCGAGTTTATCTGCAACACAGGGTTTTTCTTTTGTTCTGTAAAATGCCTATCAGGTTAAGTAATAAACTCATACACAACAAGAGAAGGATCCCCTTAAGGAGAAGAATGAAAAGCTAATGGCAATGAAGATTTGAAGAGTATAAGCGCTACATACCAAGAACAGGCACTACTGTTCGACATGTTTCGATGAAATAATTACTCAATCGCTTGTTATGTCACAATTTACAAAACAGCTAGCGTGCTGAAATAAAAACTAAAGATTCTGAATTGTTCAGGGATTTATAAAACTGATAGAAGAATATGAATCGAAGGAATTGATTATCGAAGGCGGTGATTGAAAATAGTGGATAGCGCAAAGCATCGGCGGCCATTGTTGTGGCAGCTTCGCAGGAGGAAAACAACCCATGGGTCGCCTTACTCCAATTAGAATATTTGGTGTCATGACACGCGTACACTATGGCATGACACGACTCAGAATTTCACAGTTCGGTGACAGACCAGCTTCCAAAAGATTCGGCTGACAAACTTATTTCTGGTGTGAATGGTTTTCCCACCATTTTAATGTCCCTTGCATGTGCACTACGGTCATACTTTTCATGTGAAAAATGTACGCTCCTCATTTCTGTTTTACTCCATCATAATCCTAACTTAAGAGTCTTGGAGAGTGAACCAGGCCACCAACCCTATTTGATCACCTAAATATAAAGACCATCTGATACCGTTACCGTCTGGATGCTCAATAGGAGAGGTTACTCGTAAAATTTACAGACTGATCCGTTGTTGGTTCCCATTATAAAGACAAGTTCAGCGGGAATCTGAATCCAAGGCTTACTGTCCAGTCCCACAAATAATTTTGAGATCCGTATTGATTTACAACAATTTCTGTCAGTACATTTCTGTCTCTGTGGTTATGAAAATGCCCTTAGTCGTGCGGAAAATAGTGGAAATTTTGCTAAAATTCAAATTTTTAGAAATTTAATTTACATAATTTCAAGAATATTATTCAAACACTCCACTCTTATTATCAAATTA
>APFE030993245.1:5081-20653 GCA_000404065.3 Pinus taeda
GATGAATAATTGCCCAAAATGTTATTGTTGAAAGCTACAGGGTGATTTTCCTATTCAAAATCGGTGACTGTATGGGTCATATGTTTTTCTCGGTCTATATTTATTTGATTTGGCTTGCCTTTGTAAGGAAGCCACATGTGTGACCAATCAGTAGAAATGTACCCATGCAATTTTTCAGACTAGTCTCTGCTCAAAATGAAACCGTAAAACTCAGGTATATCGGCTATAAGGATATCAATTCTTTGTACTATTCTTGGATCAGCTGACAACCTGATGGTTACGGAATTAATTTCTCCAACAACCTGTACCTTAGTCCTGTCTAATTGAACAATATGGATAGTGGACTTTTGGGGTTCTATGTTCAGTTTGGAGCAAACTGAAGCTGGCATTATGTTAGAAGATGCCCCTGAGTCAATTAAATAGTTGTGCAGGTTTCTATTATAGATTTCATAGGTTAGGAGAAATGGTGGAGTATGAGAACTTGACCTGTCGCCAATTAGGACTGAATCTGTAGCTTCAACCATACCTGGAGGAGACTGACCTGAATCATTAGCAGCCTTTGAACTAGGAAGAGGAGTAGAAGGGATAGCATTCAACTCTTTAAGGAGTAATTTTTGCTAATGCTTTAGCTTGCTAAGCTCAAACATGGTTATGTTGGCTTTGGTCTTTTTCATGTCCTCAACAATGTTGTACTCCATGGAATCGGATACCACTAACGTCTTAGAAGTTGAAGGGGAAGTTGAGGGCTGGTTTTGAGGGGCTGCTGTAGGTGGTTTCTTTGGAGGTAATTTCTCCTTTGTTGTAGCAGCACCTGCACTCCTTTTCTTTGAAGTTACCTGGGCAGGTTCAGGAGTACCTTTACTCCTGGTGGTGACTGGGAAGGCTTCTTCTTCATTATCTGTATCAGGATTGGGGAGTATGAAATCCCACATTCCATGACACTTAGCTACTTCTTCTTCATTGTCCGATGGTGGGGTTGCTTCTTCTTATTCTTCTTCCTGGTCTGAGTCGGCATTAGATATGACATTAGGTGGCTTTGTTTCCGTTTTCTTGTAAGTCCTAAAAGGTCTTTTGCTTGATGTTTCGGCCACCTACTTTTTTATGTCAATCATCTCGTTGGACAGTGTTTTCAGGACCTTTTGTAGTCCCTCCATATCATATGGGTCTTTTGGGTTTTTTTCTTGGAGTCTTCTTTAAAAGAAACTTTTTTGGCTTTTCTGTCTTCCAAGGCAGCTTTCTTTTCTAAGGAATTGATGCGCTTCTCCACATGAAGTGCTTCTTTCATGTTTTCTGCTAAGGTAGGTTTCCCAGCTCGATCTACGAAAATAGCTATATTGGCAGGTAGGGCAGTGATATACCATTCGCTTCATATTTGTTCACTTGGTTTGGAAGCTGTAGGGATTTTGTTAAGGAGCTTATTGAAACGGGCATTAAATTCCTTGATGGGTTCCCTATGTTCTATCCTTAAGTTGGAGAGATCATTTATTAAGGTTGCTAAAGACCTATCATCTCCATATTTAGTCAGAAACTGCTCTTGGCATGTATCCCAGTCGGTAATAGATCCAGAGGGTAGAGAGAAATACCAGGATCCTGCTGATCCTTGCAAAGTATAAGGGAAAATTCTGACAACAACATCTTCATGGGCTACCCCTTTTAGGTTGACCGATAGCATGAAATTATTAATATGTTCTTCGGCCTGAGTTCCATCATCTGGGTTGAACTTAGGGAGCCATTTTTCGGGTGCATCTGGTAAAGGATGCAATGGCGCAGGCATATTGACCGCGCCCGGTCTGGTCCATGGATCTACCATTGTAATAGTACCAAGGGTTGATACTACTATTGGGGTTCCAAATGTATGGGAAGAAGATGATACTGAAGGATGAGCCGATTGCGATGTTGAAGCTTCTGTTCCCTGGTGGACAACAGTATGTAGTTGAGGAGTGGGTGGTCGACTTTGCAGATGGGGAGATGAGATGGATGATGTGGATGAAAGTTCCCCACTATCAGATTCTTTAGTGTGTTTCTTGGCTCTTTTCCTTTCGGGTAAGGGGAACTGTATGGGTTCGATACCAAGTTTTCCACTTTGCAGTCTGGTAAGTGGTTGGGATAAATTGAACTGCGAAGTGGCACTGCTTTGGGATACCTCAGATCTTTGTGGCGAGATCGAGAAAGTCTGAATTTTTTGGATAAGAGACTGGACTTCAGGAGATTCAAGACTCAATTGTTCTGATGGATGTTGGGTGTGAGCAGTGGTGGTTGATTCGTGTTGTTCTTGATTACGTGTTGGAGAACCAGCATGCGATCGAGAATGACTAGGAGAATTGGAGGGGGAATTACTCTTAGAATGGCTTGTGGGTTTAGGTTTGCTTGCCATTCATAGTTGGGGCCCTCCTTCTAGCGCCAAAAATGTTGATGCCTCGAAAATCGTTGCACCAACATTGGGGGAAACCACCCGGTCCGGACCTTAGTGCAGCTCCTTTTCCGTTTGGGGTAGTGGCTCCGACTGGGGATTGGGACCAGTTTCCCAGAAATAGATAATGGGATGAATGAATACTTTGTAGATAATAGTAGCGATAGGTGGATGACTAAAACTATTGACAGGTATGTAAGTAAATAAAACTATCCCGGGAATCTATTTGAACTTCTAAAGCGTAGCTTTTGATGTTCTATATCTAAAAATACAATTATATAGATGACTGCATTCTCAAGACATAGATATTAAATTATTCAAGATTGTTGTACCTAAATAGTTAGGTACAGCGATTAAGGCGATACTACTACACTTTATGGGTTCATACCATTAATGCATACATGATTAAAAATAAGGCATATCATTTGAACATCCAATAGTGGTATGAGCAAGATTTCCTGTTGTTATGCATGCATACAATTAATGATAGCAAAAATAATTACGTAGCGAAATCATATACACAGAATGAATTCAAACAAAGGATAAAAATACCATTTGAATCGTAAGCCACTCCCGATATGAATCACTATGTATAGCTTCTACTCCAACGCATAAACAATCTTTAAATCAATGACAGTAGTGCACAATTGAATCAAGAAATTTCTCCATTAAAGTAAAAGCAAGTGGTCGAGTTTCATAAAAGAATAGAGGCTGAAGCACAATAGTGCAAACTTCAGTCTGTTAAGTCTTATACAAAATTTTACGACCCTTTCTAAATGCATGAAAGGGTCTATAAATACTATGCTAATTTAAAATATCTACAAAAACAGAAAAGCTAACTAAGTTGATGTCAATAAATTCTTGTTGCTATTTTTGCTGGCAATCGGAGGAGCTGTATGATGAATCACTCTGTCGGCTGTTTCCCCTTAAACCTGAGTTGATTGATGGCGAGCATTGGCTCAACTTCAGGAGGTTTGTTGAGCCTGGAACTGAGTTGGGCAGCATAGGTGGAGTCTTGGATATCGGGGATTATGCATTGAATGGCATCAGTTAGGCATTTGAGAGCTGATCGTTGCTCATGTGGCTTGATTAGAAACCGCCAATATGCTTCTATGTCTAAAGAGTTAACCGTGGTGATTGATCTTGCTCTTCCCTCTAGATCAGGGTAGCATGTTTGTTCCAATGTATTTGCAGTAGTAATTTTGTCAGGCGTGCATTGGGAAACAATATTGGCCAAATATAGAGTATCATTTACTAGATCGGCCAAATTACCAGCGGTTAATGTACATCTTGATGTTGCCCTTTCTGCCTTTAATATTTGTGTCTGCCATTCTGTAAACAATATATTTTTATGGACTTCCAATATCCGAGGCAAATTGGCTTCCTTACCTGACTTTGAATCTTGCCATTCAAGATAGTTTGAGATATCTTCTTCGGCTTGATTATATTCTTCTCTAATCTTTTCTACCTGCTCACTTACAGTCATAGCTAACTCACAGAGTGGTTCCGCCTGAGAGAGGGATTGTGCCAAGAGTTTAACTTGGGATACAAGCGCTTTGTTGATTATCATTGCCTCTTTTTTGAATTCTTGTATTTGCGCATCTCCCTTGGTGGCTTCTAACTGTGTTGTAATTTGAGCAATATGTTCATCTTTAGCCTTTAAAGATTGCTCATTTGCCGCTTTTAGCTGCTCTAATGCCTCTGTCAACTCACTTTGTCTCTGTATGGCTACCTGGGTGATCCTTTGTTTCTCCTCCTGCCATTGCTGCATCAATTGGCTGTTGATTTTCTGCTGTTCCAAAAGCTGCTCGCTTGCGTGCACTGTTTCTTGTTGGTGTTCTGCTAATCGCTGCTCACCTTGTGTTACCTTTTGTCTGATATCTGCTAATTCCGTTCGAAGAGTGAAAATCTCCTGGTCCTTCTTCTTTAAGAGAACTGTTACCTCTGATGCCTTGTCAATAGTGGCAGCTGAATAAGCTCCTGCATATTGTGATAACTTGGTTAGTTCATCAGAAGGATCGAGTTTTTCCCTCCAAACTACATTGCCCGTAAGTGATTGTTCAGGGAAGAGGGAAGGTTGATCAATCCTCTGCCTCTTTCTTGATCATTTTACTACGGCTTTATGCTTAGGGCTGTAGAAGACGTTTAGTGGAGGAATGTCTTCTACCAGGAGAGTAATTTGGTCGCTGGTACCTTTTGGAATTATTCTACGTTCATAACTTTGGGTGGGCCGGTGGTTGTGGTCAAAGCCTGGGATGAGGCTTCTTTCTGTATGCCGCTGCTTTTAGGAGTCTCGGTATTTTGTGAATCCTTAGTTCCACCGATGATGGTACTAAAATGTTGCCATTCCTTTTGCAGCTCGGGGTCTGTGACAGTACCCTTATTATTATCGGTGGTATTTTGCTTGGACTGGGACTCCTTTAGCAGTTGTTCCTGTTTCTCCTTCTCTTGTTGCTCATGTTCCTTCTGCTGGATCTCTTCCTGTTCCTTTCTCAATCTATCTTCCTCTTCCTTTCTTAAACGTTCTGCCTGATCTTCTTCTTCAGTTTTTCCTCTTGGTTTTTCTTCTGTTGTTCCTCCTGCTCATTGGTTTTGGTTTTTAGTGTAGCAGGGGGTTCTTTCTGTCGTTGCTGACCAGGCTCGCTTGAGGACGGCGGTTGGGTTGGCATTATTAAGTTCAGGGGTAGAGTTTTCAACCTCTGCTCCCTGAGCTTATTGAACTCAAATAACCCTTCGTCATTATACCTTGTTCTAGCAAGCTCTTTAGCATGACCAATTGATTCCACAGAGATAAAAATATCATCAAAAATATCTTCTTTATGCTCAAATGTTGATAATTTGGCATGTTCTAGAGCGGCGTGTGCATATTTTTTTGGGTCATATGCTCTATTTGGTAGTATAGGAAGGTTTAGGGCTTGAATTTTCATGGCTTCCTTTTCTGCATGTTTCAAATCATGCAAGGTAAAGACTCCACCTTTGAAAGGAAAAGTTGGCCAGCCCCTTTTTTGCCTTAGCCTAAGAGTCTGTGTAGTACTTTTGGCTGAAAGTTGGTAGGCAATTTCTCGGGCCAATAATTTGTCAGGAACATATAAGGGAAGGACATGGGGTTTGGCTTGACTGCCATAAATCCTAACATACGTAAAATATTCTTCCCCAAACCAACTACCCACTGATGGCAAGTCAAAAGAGGCTAAGTAGGAGATCCTTGGAATGGGCTTATTAAAAATGGCATAATAGATAGGAATCATGAAACCGTTACAGATATGATACAAGTGATTCTTATGAGACGACTTCCACATTTTGCGATGGTAAATATGGATGGGGGAGGGGTTTTGTGCGGTCCATCTCCAACCGAGAATGGGGAATTCAGAATTAAAACACAAGGTATCCAAAATATAAGCACTGTAATAAAATGGAGGGATTATCCTCTCGCTGACTCTGGTTTGATTTCTATATTCTTTAATAGCAAGGGCAAGCTTATCCGAAAGGATAGTGGCCCAATCCATAATCCAACTGTTGACTGCCGCTTCCATGAGGGGAACCATTTCGATAGTAAAAATGGCTGAATCATGCAAACCCCATAATCTACACATCATTATAGCGGCATAGCAATAAGGTGAACACAAGGAGTCGACTGAGTACTTACCAGAGGATTCATGTTTGTGCTTACTTGGATTCTACCTCCAATCTTTGATAGGTTCAGACTCAATTTCATTCTCACTTGCGAATTGCTCCAGAAATGCGCTATTGTAAACTTTCTCTGGCATAGGCAAATGATACATTTGCCTCAAATCCTCTGGCTTGAAGGACCCAAAAATCCTTCCATCGTTTGCGACGAAAGTTCTGTCTGTGATAGGAATTTCTTCAATCGCCCATTTGATAACATCGGTGTATGGAAGCATTTGCTCTCTAGCCGCTATCCTATGTAGGAAGGAGTCGGCTAAGTCCTTGAGAGTACACTCTGATTTTTTGATAGAATCTGCAGTGGCTTCCTCAATCACCTGCTCAGGTTTTTCGGCTTCTAGCAAATCATAAGTCCCTTGCCAAGTTGTTCTGGCGAGGCCCGCGCACGTTGTATCTGATATCAAACCCTTCTTGCTATTCACTATTAGTTGTGGCGCGGCTAGTGGATCATTAACGCCTGCAACCTTCTTCTGCTTTTTTCCCATTACGCCCGAATTGCTTGCAAAATCTGTATTCTGCACAGAAAGGTGGTTTTTGGCGTAATACTGAGATAACAATGAAACTCACAACTGATAGTAAGATAGAAAGGAGAACGTTGATATAATTCGTTTTTATTAAAACACCGCGGATGCGATCTATAGGCAGATCTGAGGGGATGGATTCATTTAAGAGATCGTATAGGACCTGCCACCTTATCAATGCTCATTAGTGAAATATTTGCCGAAAGATCTTTTTAAATCATGCAATGGACGTATTGGCGGCCGAGCGGGAATGATTATGTCTTAATTGTCATTAACTCAGGCTTTCCAATCACTTTAACGGTTTTTTTTGTTGAGAACTGTGCCTTATCTAATCGGATCAGGCAGGGGCGCGAGGATAGATTTAACAATGCTTTAAGTGTTGCCGATGGCCGATCGCCGATATCGGATCAGGGAAAGGCTTATGCGCATTAAGGATTTAACAAGAGAAACCACCGATCGCCGATTGCCGATATCGGGTCGGGGAAAAGTCTATGAGCAATGCTTGATATACGAAGGGAACCGCCGATCACCGATATCGCCGATAGCTTTATTGGGTCGGGACTTTATCGATAAGCATGATAGTGTTGCACAAGGGAATGCCGATTGCCGATATCGCCGATAGCTTTATCGGGTCGGGGGAAGGCTTTTGATTGCTTAGCGCATACATATTTGCTTTATTTCCAATGTTTTAAAGAGATATTGCTTCTTTTGGATTTATTGGACTTCTATAAAGTAAGAGCTATTGACATCATCTTTATTTTGAGAGGGACCCATTTCATATTTTAATGGTTTTGTAAATAATAATAAATATGAAATGGGGGGTTGTTTTGCAAGGCACAACAATTGGCGATTCACTGGGAGAACCAGTTATCTCTGGGAAAAATCAAAAGTACATTGAAGTTTTTTGAAATAGAGTTTCAATCATAAGGAAAATTCTGATATAACCAGGCATCTATGTATTCTGTACATTACAGAAATAATTTTAATATCTTCCTCCTCTCGAACATTTTTAGAATTGGTACATCAAAAGTTTCATATAAGCCTTGCTTGGTTTATAAATAGTAGAAATAGGGGGGCTTCTCCAAATCAGCTTTTATAGTATACTCGCCTGTCATAGGTAGAGCCTCTGCTGCCGGCAAACGTTTATAGTCTCGACAGGGATACCTTTTGACCATTTGATTGTCCATTGTCCCATTCAATCAAGAGTGTGATTATCAAAATGAATTTAAAATATATTTTCATATTTTGTTCATTTTTCTTTTTTGTCTGAATTCTTGTATAAGATAAAAAGCCATTGTCCTGGTTTGGTGGCCAGCTGTTGACAATGCCACTCACTGGTAGTAGTCTAACTGAACAAGCTAGCTCGTGATGAGACTCCTTGTCTTGAGATTTCAAGCCATTACCCTGTTTTGGTAGACAGTATTGGTAATATCAGCTAAGCTATTTCCCTATGAATGTGGTAAGCAGGCTTATGATAAGACCTCTTATCTTTAATATCTTTATATTTTAGAATTACACTCTGAAAAATCATCACCTTTAATTAATGGGGTGGGCAATCACTTCTCTAAGAATTGATGGATGACAGGTTGGGATTTAAAGATGCTGATATTGAATTGACTGCTATTTCTAATATCAATAACCATTTTGGACGAATTTGAAAACAGAAGTGACCCTTAATACTTTCATACTTTAAAGAGGAGTTAATCAAAATTAATCTGTAATTTCTGAATACAAATGATATCTAATTTCCCAAAAATATTCCTTTTTGGTCAGAAATTCTATTGTTTGAAAGCAAGTACTCGTGATAGTTCTATAAGACAACCAATTAAATATAGTAAAGGGCCAATGGAATATGCCTTAAAACTTTATTTTCTAAAAAAACTATAAACTAAGAAATCCTATGAAAGTAAAGGGAGAAGGGGTTACCTCCTCAATTGAAGAATTTTTTAAGGATTAGGCCATTTACGGGGAGAGACTCCCTTACACCTATTAAATCTTGCAATAGAAAGGTTGAATGACCTATTTTCTCACAAATCTGAAATGGTCCAAGCCACAACTTTTGGAACTTGGTGTGTTTATCTTTGTCTTCATGGGCTTTATCCCATTTCAGAACTAGATCGCCAACTTGGAATTGTTTAGAGCCCGATGAGGCTGAATCAAAAGCTGTTTTTATGATTTGCTGATGCTTGGCATGGGTATCCTTGGCCTTGTCTCTTTCTTCTTCTAGTTTAAGGATTTGATCGTATCTAAGCTGAATGGAAGAGGAAGGAGTTTGTTCGATGAATTGCACGAGGGCTAAAGAGGGTAGGACAAGATTTGTTGGTAATATTGCTTCTTTCCCATATACCAGATTAAACGGAGAAGTTCCTATGGAAACCTTCTGAGTAATCCTATTAGCCCATAATGCAAAGACCAATGTTTTATGCCAATTCCTATGATTTTGTTCGATTGTACGTTTGATAATCTTGATCAGATTTTTGTTAGTGGATTCTGCCAAACCATTACCTTGAGGGTAGTAATTAGCAGAATATTTTAACTTGAATCCTCTTTTAACAACAAAATCAATTATGGAATTTCCCGAAAAATAAGAAGCATTATCAAATACAAGGGCAGTTGGAACACCAAACCTGGTGATAATGAATTGGTCAATGAATTCGATGATTGCTTCAGAATTTGTTGTTTTTAAAGGAATTGCCTCCACCCACTTAGTGAAATAATCGGTAGCAGTGAGAATGTACTTGTGCTGCTTTGAAGAAGGTGGATTGATTTCCCCGATGATATCCAGTCCCCATTGATCAAATGGTTGTTCAATGTTAACCGGTTGTAGAGGGAAGGCTCATTTTCTTTGTCTTCCACTAGCAATTTGGCAATTGAGGCATTTCCTTACGTACTCGTGGGTGTCTCTAAAAAGAGTTGGCCAATAGTATCCAACATGAATAATCTTGTGAGCTGTTGTGTCAGCTCCAAAATGTCCTCCTACTGGTCCATCATGTAACTCCTGCAACACTTTTTGGGCTTCATATTTTTCAAGGCATCTTAGCAAAATAGAATCATAATTCTTTTTGAAAAGCACATTATCAACAAGTGAAAAAGTCTTTGCTTTTAATCTGAGGGCCCTTTTGCTTTTGTAAGATAAATGAGAAGGAGCATAACCATTTTTTAAATAAAATATCAAATCTGCATATTGAGATTGTGAATCAGTGTCACTTATCTGATTGATTTCTTCAGTTGGACCAGTGTCGCTTGATTCAGGAATGTTGGAAGCTCCTGCCAGTATCCTGCAAAAACCTTGACCTCTAACAATTTTTGCTGGCCTAATGTCTAAATCATACTCTTGAAGTGCTGTGACCCAATTAGCCCTTTTTTCACCCAATTCTCTTTGCATTAATAGTTGCCTAACAGCTGAAAAAGGAACTATTACTTTAGTATGGGTTTTTAGGAGGAAGGGTCTGTAATGTTTGACTACTTTGAACACAGCAAAGGCTTGTTTTTCCACATCAGAATAGTTTAATTCTGCACCTTGAAGATTTGAGCTAAAAAATGAGATAGGTGCTTCCAAGTTGTGATCATTCAGTTGGGTAAGTACGGCTGCATATGAAGTATCGGATGCGATAGTGTACAATGTGAAAGGATTAGAGAAGTTTGGAGTAATCAAGGAGGGGGCATTGATGATGGATTGCTTTATCTGATCAAAAGCTTACTTTTTCTATTAATCCCCACTTAAAGGACTGCATTCTTCTTAATCCATTGATTGGAGGGTAAAATAATATGAGAAAAATCAGGTACAAATCTTTTAACAAAATTTATCTGACCAAGGAATGACTGCATCGATTTCTTGTTGTGAGGGAAAGGGATCTCCGAAATCTCTTTGATCTGATCAGGATCAATATAGATGCCATCCCGAGATACAATAAAACCTAGGAGTTTCCCTTGATCAAGAGCAAAGAATGACTTTTTGGGGTTCAGAGAGATTCCATACCTTTTACACTTTTGAAAGATCTGATTTAGGTCATGTAAATGATCGGATCTCTTTTTAGAAAACACAGTTATGTCATCTAGATAGATGACTACTGATCTATTAATCAATCCCTTAAAAGCAGTGTCCATAGCTCTTTGGAAAGTCGCTCCTGCATTTATAAGTCCGAAGGGCATCTTTTGATATGCATATGTCCCCCATTTTGTTCTAAATGTTGTTTTGAGTTGGTCATCAGGATGAACCAAGACTTGGTTGTATCCTGAAAAACCGTCCAAAAAAGACATTAGTTCAGAACCTGCCACTGATTGGAGTATTTTCTCCATAGTAGGCAATGGGAAATTGTCCTTCAAGCTCGCTCTGTTCAGATTTCGCAAATCAATACAAATTCGAATGTCGCCATTCTTTTTCCTAACAGGCACCATATTAGAAACACAATTGGAATGTCGGACTGGGAAGATAATCTTGGCTTTAAGGAGTTTGTTAAGCTCTGATTTAATCTGACTTTCCAAATTGGGGTGTATTTTTCTTAACTTCTGTTGAATAGGTTTTTGATCTGGAAGCATTGGGTATGCTGAATAATAGATGTGTCATAAGTCTTTAAGTCATCATATTTCCAAGCAAAAACGTGTTTATTTTTCCTCAACAGTTTAACAAATGCTTCTTTCTCTTGTACAGAAAGTCCTGATCCTAAATTTACATTCTGAGGAATTTGATCAGTACCCAAATTAACTAATTCAAACCTAAGGGTAGAACTTTGGATCTTTGTATTGGTTACAGGTTTAAACCTGTCTTTTATATCATAAAGATCCTCAAGTTTTACCATAGGCTTAGGAATTGCATTTTCTTGAGATGTCTCTTTAATTTGGGAGTCGTGTTCGTCTTCTTCAATGATCTGGTTGTCATAATACTTTTCAGAAGTCAAGATTGTAAAATATCATTATCATGATTAAATACTCTCCAATTAGTGATATTGTCGGGAATTGAAGGTCTGAAAATCAATTCTACAGAAAATCTATTAGGGCTGTAGTCTTCTGAAGGTAGGAGCCTTGAGGCTACATTGGCCAGTAGGTCAGCAGCTGAATTCTCGGATCTGGGGATAGAGGAAATATTAAATGCTAAGAAATGTGAAGTAAGGTCTTGCACAAGTGATTGGTAATGTTTTAGATGATTGGAAAGGCAATGAATTGCATTTCTAACCTGTTTAACAATGATTTCCGAATCACCAAAAACCTTTAAGTATTGCACTTTAAGGCCGATTGCTTTATATAAACCCTGGACTAGGGCTTCATATTCAGCTGTGTTATTAGTGAATTCGAATTCTAACCTGCAAGACAGCATTGTTCTTTCCCCATTTGGATTAACCAAAATGCAACCTGCTCCTGAGCCTTCATTAGACTTAGAGCCATCAAAGTACAAAGACCAAAATAAAGGGGTATTAATAGTGGTATTTACAACCTTCTCATAATCATTGAAACATCTAGACTTGTCTGTTTTTGAAAAATTTTCAATCTGAGATGTGAAATGATTGACGGAGAAAGGGGAGGGTTGGGAAACAAAGTTGCCAAAGAACGACTCGGATGAATAATTGCCCAATATATTATTGTTGAAAGCTACAGGGTGATTTTCCTGTTCAAAATCGGTAACTGTATGGGTCATATGTTTTTCTCGGTCAATATTTATTTGGTTTGGCTTGCCTTTATAAGGGAGCCACACGTGTGACCAATCAGTAGAGATGTACCCATGCAATTTTTCAGACCAGTCTCTGCTTAAAATCAAACCATAAAATTCAGGTATATCAGCTATAAGGATATCAATTCTTTGTACTATTCTTGGATCAGCTGACAATCTGATGGTTACAGAATTAATCTCACCAACAACCTGTACCTTAGTTCTGTCTAATTGAACAATATGGATAGCGGACTTCTGAGGTTCAATGTTCAGTTTGGAACAAACTGAAGCTGGCATTATGTTAGAAGATGCCCCCGAGTCAATTAAACAGTTGTGCAAGTTTCTATTATAGATTTCATAGGTAAGGAGAAATGGTGGAGTGTGAGAGCTTGACCTGTCACCTATTAAGATGGAATCTGTAGCTTCAACCATATCTGGAGGAGACTGACCTGAGTCATTAGCAGCCTTTGAACTAGGAAGGGGAGTAGAAGGAACTGCATTTAATTCTTTAAGGAGTAATTTTTGCTGATACTTTAGCTTGCTAAGCTCAAACATGGTTATGTTGGCTTTAGTATTTTTCATGTCATCAACGATATTGTACTCCATGGAATCAGATATCACTAACGTCTTAGAAGTTGAAGAGGGATTTGAGGGCTGGTTTTGAGGGACTGCTACAGGTGATTTCTTTGGAGGTGCTTTCTCCTTTGTTGTAGCAGCACCTGCACTTCTTTTCTTTGAAGTTACCTGAGGAGGTTCAGGAGCACCTTTACTCCTAGTGGTGACTGGAAAGGCTTCTTCTTCGTTATCTGTATCAGGATCGGGGAGTATGAAGTCCCACATTCCATGACACTCAGCCACTTCTTCTTCATCGTTGGACGGTGGGGTTGCCTCTTCTTCTTCTTCTTCCTGGTCAGAGTCGGCACTTGATATGACATTAGGTGGTTTTGATTCTGTCTTCTTGTAAGTCCGAAAAGGTCTTTTGCTTGATGTTTCGGCCACCTGCTTTTTAATGTCAATCATTTCATTGGACAGTGTTTTCAGGACCTTTTGTAGTCCCTCCATATCATATGGGTCTTTAGGGTTTTTCTTTTTGGAGTCTTCTTTAAAAGAAACTTTTTTTTCTTTTCTATCCTCCAAGGCAGCTTTCTTTTCCAAAGAATTGATGCGCTTCTCAACATCAAGTGCCTCTTTCATGTTTTCAGCTAAGGTAGGTTTCCCAGCCCGATCTAGGAAAATAGCTATATTAGCAGGTAGGGCGGTGATATACCATTCGCTTCGTATTTGTTCACTTGGTTTGGAAGCCGTAGGGATTTTGTTAAGGAGTTTATTAAAACGAGCATTAAATTCCTTGATGGGTTCCCTATGTTCTATCCTTAAATTGGAGAGATCATTTATTAAGGTTGCTAAAGACCTATCATCTCCATACTTAGTCAGAAACTGCTCTTGGCACATATCCCAGTCGGTAATAGATCCAGAAGGTAGAGAAAAATACCAGGATCCTGCTGATCCTTGTAAAGTATAAGGGAAAAGTCTGACAACAACATCTTCATGGGCTACCCCTTTTAGGTTGACTGATAGCATGAAATTATTAATATGTTCTTCGGCCTGAGTTCCATCATCTGGGTTGAACTTAGGGAGCCACTTTTCAGGTGCATCTGGTAAAGGATGTAATGGCGCAGGCATATTGACTGCGCCTGGTCTCGTCCATGGATCTACCATTATAACAGTAGCAGAGGTTGATCCTACTATTGGGGTTCCAGATGTATGGGAAGAAGATGATACTGAAGGGTGAGCCAACTGAGATGTTGAAGCTTGTGTTCCCTGGTTGACAACAGTATGTAGTGGAGGAGTGGGTGGTAGACTTTGCAGATGAGAAGATGAGATGGAGGATGTGGATGAAAGTTCCCCACTATTAGACTCCTCAGTGTGCTTCTTGGCCCTTTTCCTTTTGGGCAAGGGGAACTGAATGGGTTCGATACCAAGTTTTCCACTTTGCAGTCTGGTAAGTGGATGGGATAAATGGAACTGCAACGTCGCACTGCTTTGAGATACCTCAGATCTTTGTGGCGAGATCGAGAAAGTCTGAAGTTTTTGGATAAGAGACTGGACTTCAGGAGATTCAAGACTCAATTGTTCTGATGGATGTTGGATGTGAGCAGTGGTGGTTGATTCCTGTTCTTCTTGATTACGTGTTGGAGAACCAGCATGCGATCAAGAATGAATAGGAGAATTGGAGGGGGATATACTCTTAGAATGGCTTATGGGTTTAGATTTGCTTGCCATTCATAGTTGGGGCCCTCCTTCTAGTTCCAAAAATGTTGATGCCTCGAAAATCGTTGCACCAACATTGGGGGAAACCACCCGGTCCGGACCTTAGTGCAGCTCCTTTCCGTTTGGGGTAGTGGCTCCGACTGGGGATAATGGGACCAGTTTCCTAGAAATAGATAAATGGGATGAATGAATATTTTGTAGATAACAGTAGCGATAGGTGGATGACTAAAACTATTGGCAGAAATGTAAGTAAATAAAACTATCCCGGGAATCTATTTGAACTTCTAAATCATAGCTTTTGATGTTCTATATCTTAAAAATACAATTATATAGATAACTGCATTCGCAAAACACAGATATTAAATCATTCAAGATTACTGTACCTAAATAGTTAGACACAGCGTTTAAAGCAATACTACTAGACTTTAAAGGTTCATACCATTAATGCATACATGATTAAAAAATAAGGCATATCGTCTGAACATCCAATAGTGGTATGGACAAGATTTCCTGTTGTTACACATGCATACAGTTAATGATAGCAGGAATAATTACACAGTGAAATCATATACACAGAATGAATTCAAACAAAGGATAAAAATACCATTTGAATCGTAAGCCACTCCCGATATGAATCGCTATGTATGGCTTCTACTTCAACGCATAACAATCTTTGCATCAATGACAGTAGTGCACAATTGATTCAAGAAATTTCTCCATTAAAGTAAAAGCAAGTGGTCGAGTTTCATAAAAGAATAGAGGCTGAAGCACAATAGTGCAAACTTCAGTCTGTTAAGTCTTATACAAAATTTTACGACCCTTTCTAAATGCATGAAAGGGTCTATAAATACTATGCTAATCTTAAATATCTATAAAAACAGAAAAGCTAACTAAGCTGATGTCAATAAATTCTTGTTGCTATTTTTGCTGGCAATCGAAGGAGCTGGATGATGAATCACTCTGTCGGCTATTTCCCCTTGAACCTGAGTTGATTGATGGCGAGCATTGGCTCAACTTCAGGAGGTTTGTTGAGCCTGGAACT
>APFE030993245.1:23522-34893 GCA_000404065.3 Pinus taeda
AAAATATAAGCGCTGTAGTAGAAGGGAGGGATTATCCTCTCGCTAACTCTGGTCTTATTCCTAAATTCACTAACAACAAGGGCAAGCTTATCTGAAAGGATAGTGGCCCAATCCATAATCCAACTGTTGACTGCCGCCTCCATGAGGGGAACCATTTCTATAGTAAAAATGGCGGAATCATGCAGACCCCATAATCTACACATCATTATAGTGGCATAGCAATAAGGTGAACACAAGGAGTCGACTGAGTAATTACCGGAGGATTCATGCTTGTGCTTACTTGGATTCTGCCTCCACTCTTTGATAGGTTCAGACTCGATTTCATTCTCACTTGCGAACTTCTCCAGAAATGCGCTATTGTAAACTTTCTCTAGCATAGGAAAATGATACATTTGCCTCAAATCCTCTGGCTTGAAGGAACAAAAAATCCTTCCATCTTTTGCGACGAAAGTTCTGTCTGTGATAGGAATTTCTTCAATTGCCCACTTGATAACGTCGGTGTATGGAAGCATTTGCTCTCTAGCCGCTATCCTATGTAGGAAGGAGTCGGCTAAGTCTTTGACAGTACACTCTGATTTTTTGATAGAATCTGCGGTAGCTTCTTCTACCACCTGCTCAGGCTTCTCGGCTTCTAGAAAATCATAAGTCCCTTGCCAAGTTGTTCTGGCAAGGCCCGCGCACGTTGTATCTGATATCAAACCTTTCTTGCTGTTTACTATGAGTTGTGGCGTGGCTGGTGATTCAATATCGCCTGCAACCTTATTCTGCTTTTTACCCATTATGCCTGAATTGCTTGGTAAATCTGTAATCTGCACAGAAAGGTGGTTTTGGCGTAATACTTGAGATAACAATGAAACTCATGACTGATAGTAAGATAGAAAGGAGAACGTTGATATAATTTGTTTTTATTAAAACACCGCGGATGTGATCTATAGGCAGATCTGAGGGGATGGATTCATTTAAGAAACCGTATAGGACCTGCCACCTTATCAATGCTCATTAGTGCAATATTTGCCGAAAGATCTTTTAAATCATGCAATGGGCGTACTGGCAGCCGAGCGGGGATGATTATGCCTTAATTGTCATTAACTCGAGCTTTCCAATCACTTTAACGGCTTTTCGTTGAGAACTGTGCCTTATCTAATCGGATCGGGCAGGGGCGCGAGGATAGATTTAACAATGCTTTAAGTGCTGCCGATGGCCGATATCAGATCGGGGAAAGGCTTATGCGCATTAAGGATTCAACAAGAGAAATCACCGATCGCCGATTGCCGATATCGGGTCGGGGAAAAGTCTATGAGCAATGCTTGATATACGAAGGGAACTGCCGATCACCGATAACGCCAATAGCTCTATCGGGTCGGGACTTTATCGATAGGAATGATAATGGTGCACAAGCAAATGGCCGATCACCGATATCGCCGATAAATTTATCGGGTCGGGGATTTGCCGATGGGCGCGATAGTGTTGCACAAGGGAATGCCGATTGCCGATATCGCCGATAGCTTTATCGGGTCGGGGGAAGGCTTTTGATTGCTTAGCGCATACATATTTGCTTTATTTCCAATGTTTTAAAGAGATATTGCTTTCCTTGGATTTATTGGACTTTTATAAAGTAAGGATTATTGACATCATCTTTATTTTGAGAGGGACCCAGTTCATATTTTAATGGTTTTGTAAATAATAATAAATATGAAATGGGGGGTTGTTTTGCAAGGCACAACAGATAGTAAATCAAATTTTTATTGTTGAATTCATCTTCCTGAGCTAAAGCCATCCCAATGGTGAAATGAGAAGCAGTGAGGTAGAAAATGTAATCCTGGTTGTAGTTGGGAGGATGCAGTAACAGTGCACGGGTTAACACGTGTTTAAGTGCATCAAAAGATTTACCATCAATCTCATTCCGAAAGAATGGAGTATTCTGTTTCAACCACCTGGTAAAACCTTTCATTATCTCGGTGTAGTTAGGAATGAAACGATGTAAAAAGTTTATTTTCCCTTGCAAACTTTGCAGTTGGTGAAGAGTCGAAGGAGGAGGTAATTTGATGATAGCTTCAACCTTCGAGGGATCGACATGAAGGATAGCTTTTGAAATGACAAATCCTAGTAAGTGACACGTTTATATGCAGAATACACATTTGTGTGGATTCATCCTAATTCGATAATGCCTACATCTCATAAACATAGCTCGTAAATGAGTGAGATGATCAACTCTATGTAATGAATGGGCAGGTAAATCATCGAGATAAGGCTGCACAATGTGTTTGATGTCATGAAATGCATAAGACATATCCCTTTGAAAAGTTTCTTCAACATTCTTCAATCCAAAGGGTAATTTGCAATAATCAAATATCCCCCATGGACAAATGAAAGTTGTTTTAGGTTGATCAGTAAGGAGTATGTTGATTTGATTGTAACTAGAAAAACCATCCATAAAGGAGAACATTTCATTGCTGGCATAGTCATCAATAATTTGATCGATATAGGGGGTTGGATAATTGTCTTTAGGACAAGCTTGATTGATATCCCTATAGTCGATACATATTCTTATCGTCCTTATTTTTTATTAACAGGAAAAATACTTGATACCCAATCTGTTAAAGGAATTGGATAAATGAAACCTGCATGAAGTAATTTCTCAACTTCTGCTTTGATAGCATCAGCTTTTCTTGGATGTGTTTGACGCAAACGTTGCTGGATAGGTTTAGCATATGGGTATGTTTTAATTTCATGGACAACAATTGATGGATCGATTCCTGGCATTTATTCATATGACCAGGAAAACACGTTGTTGAATTCTTGAAATAGGGCTTTATAAATTTGGATTTCATCGTCTGTACAAGAAGCACCTATATGAATGTTTTCAATAATTCTTGGGTTAACTAAAACGTCAATAGGAACCATTCGAGAGATATTTCCCCAATTTAACTCAGAATTAGAATGTTGCAATGGATTCCATGGTTCTTTGACATAGTTAGTAGTAAAAATAGATGAAAAATCATTTTCAAAATGATCAATCTCAAGTAGAAATGAAGATTGGTGATGAAGATATTCCCATGGTAAATCATCAACAAACAAAAGTTCATGAATCTTCTCATCAGTATGAATAGGATTAGAAAGTGTTGTTGTAGCTGAGGTTGACATTGAAAGTAATTCCCGACGGACCACATTCATTGGATGAGTTTCGGTTGAACAAGAATTAGAAAATGACTATACAGCCTAATATGCAATTTCAAAGGGACTCAAAGGCATCGCACCACCAAATGAATCGACCTTAGAATCAGAAGGTACGCTCGAAGAATCATAAAAAGCAATAGTGCTTGATGAAATCATATGAATAGTTGCAATATAAGGTGATATGTTAGGAGGAGGGAAAGAAAAAGTTCCTAGTAAACCAGAATCTTTAATCAAACCTACTCCAACATCCTTGTAAGGGATAGTTGTTTTACCGACATGCTGAATACTATCAGAAGAGACTGGGTTGGATCAAAAATAAGTCAGTTGGTCTATCGTAATGATCTTTCCATTATTATGAAACTTGATAAGCCAAAATACCGATGAAACAATAGCAGTCATAGCATAAGACCAACTGCGACCCAGGAGAAGGTTGTAATCTAGAGGGGCATCAATCACTTCCACATCAAGATTTACAGTTTTGCCTTCACCCCCTATAGGTAAATCCTACAAAATACCCAAAGGATGGAACCCTCGGCCATCAAAACCCTTTAGAATTGTTGGAGACTGATTTAGTGTGGGAGAACCTAGCGATCTCCAACACTAAATCGACATAATACACATAGAAGCTCCTTCATCAATCACAGTCTGAAAGCAAGGTCTATTTTTGACTAACGCTAGAATCTAGAAAGCCATTTGATGAGGTAGGCGGGGTGTTATATTCTCTAAATCGAAGATTATTAGGTTCGAATCCTGAATATCAACAGCTCTTATAGAAAACAATAGTAATTTACATTGTGCTGGGCACGATTGCAGTACTTCCAAAGCCGACATTGTTGAAGAGGAAATATCTAATTCTTCAAAAATTTTATAATTCTGAGCAGCTCTCGCATGTGGATTTAAAGCTGACTTACAAAGTATACCTTTAGCAGGCAGTTTGATTACTAAGTCAGGGTTGGGTTTCTCAATTTGTAGCAGATTAGAACCAGGAGGAGTTGTAGTTGACGTGTTTGAGTTAGAAGATTATACTTATTTACCACCGACAAGATTTTTACTACCATAATCTTGTGATCACATCACAATCCTGACATGAGACATCATCATAATGGGTTCTTTGAGTCATTCGAGGAAGAACCAATCATCTTACTGTCTTGATTAGGAAAAGGATCATTCAAGATAATAGGCATTTGAGAACCTTTAACGATTTTTGAAACCTCTACTCGATGTGGGCAGTCTTTGGTAAAATGATCCTCATCACAAATGAAACAAGGACAGTGAGGTTTACGTTTTTCGTCAGTAGATTCATTTTTATTTGTTTTCTCTTTTGAATTTTGTTTGTTTTTCTTCTTCCCCTTCTTTTTACCACCGGATTTTGATTTTTTCGTAAATAATTCTATGACGTGGATGTCGGCAGAAATTTCAGTGGAAGAATCTCCTTTCAGGGAATCAGGTAAAGTTATAATAGGAGAAGATTTCTTTGAAGATTTCTTCTTACTATTAGTACTAACTGAACCAATCATACCATCAGTAGCATGAGACCCTGAAGGAGCTACAGTTATTTGACCATGTTTTGGAAGATCAGGGATGTTTTCATGTAAAGTACCTAACTGCCTATAGACGAGGTCAAGGTACTGAGCCTAAGTAATAACTTGCTCCTTAGTGACAACCCCTACCTTAGCTACATCTTCAATGATTTTAGGTAATAATGATTTAATGAACCATTCCGCTAAAATTTGATCTAGAATGAAAACTTTTGCTAAACATCTTCTACATCGCCATTCATGAATATGAGCAGAAATATATGTGAAAGTGGATTGTTTCAGTGAATTTAACAACTCCGTGCCATTTTCGTATCTGACAGGAAACCGAAAATGCATTAAGAAACAAGTGGCCAACTGACTGAAATTATAAAAAGAGCCTCGTGGTAACTCAATGTACCATTTGGCAACAAGACCAATAAGAGTTCATTGAGAAAGACGTAATTAAATTGAATCATCAATGATGGAATTAGATGCACACTAGAGCTGATAAGTCATTCCATGATTTGATGGATCCTCTCCTGACTTACCTTTTAACTTTGGGATATCACTGTATGACTTATTAGGCATTGGTGGCCAATATGGAAGATAGTAAATTGGATCGTTCGTAAGGCATGACAAATCAGGTAAATCCAAAGTTACAATAAATGGTAACTAACGGTTAGGGTCGGTAAAAAATTGAGTAACAAGACCAACCCCAGGAGGAGGATATCCAGGATAACTTGGAATTGGATTTGCATTGGGAATGTTATAACCTCCTGGGAAACTAGGATTAACGAGACCAAACTGTGGTTGTTGAGGTTGTTGATAAGTATAGCCAGGGTACGGTTGATACTGATAAACTAGGTTTTATACAGTAGGAGTGAATTGATACTATCCCTAGTACAGTTGATAAGTGAATTGTGATTGACTTGTGACAACCATACTTGGACCAGCTTGTCCTGCAGGCATCTGGACCGAAGTTGGAGCTATAGGTCTTGACTGTGGCACAAAGACTTAAGGAGTTTGTACTAATGCAGGGATAGTAGAAACTGGAGGTATAGATACTCCAGAAACAGGTGTTGTAGGTTGAACAGAAGTTGTAGCAAGAGTTTGAGGTGAATTTTGAGGTGAGCTAGGTCCAAGCTACTAAACTGAACTAGGTGCAAAGGTTTGAATAGTAGGTTGGACAGGTTGTTGGGTTGGACTAGAAACCAAAGGTTGCCTGGGTTGACTTGATAACTGCACATTAGGTTGCATAGTCTATTGAGTTTGAGATGGATCCCACACCATATTTATTCTGGGTATGGACCCATAGAAGGTTGTGCATATGGAGGACCATAACCTGGTTGAACGTAGGGCTGATAATTAAGTGATACATTTCCAGCTCCTTGTATAAATGATTGACCAAAAAGTGGTTGGAAACCTTGATTTGGGTACTAACCTTGAGGTAGATAACCCTGAGGTGCGTATTGAAACTGGAGTTGACCTTGAGGTATGTATTGAAACTAGGGTTTCCCTTGAGGTATGTACAAAGTCTAGGGTTGACCTTGAGGTATGTACTGAGTCTAGGGTTGACCTTGAGATATCTACTATCCCAAAGGTATGTATTGTCCTAGAGTTTTCCCCCCAGGCGGTAACTCACTACCTTGAGGTTGCCCCCCAAGCAGTAACTAACCACCTTGAGGTTGCCCCCCAGACGGTAACTGACTACCTTGAGGTTGAGGAATTGGAATACTACGAGACATGATAAGTATTTCTTCTGTGTTCAACGCTTGAGTTCAATTATTACCAGTTGATAACTCATGTTCAATTGGTTAAGGAGATGCTGATGAAAAAGTACCAAAGAGTGACTGGTACCCCGAAGGAACAGAAGAACTGCCATATAAAAATGTTTCTGGTGTTTGGGAAAACATAGATGATTGTCTTGACATAATCGGTGGAGGATAATAACCCCTTGGTGTAGGATGAAAAGGAATTCGAGGTGGTGAAAAATGAAGACCCGGGTTTTCCAAAAAAATTGTCAATGATACGTACCAAGCGTCACTCCTAAAAGGACTGTAGAATATTGATTCACGCTCCCTAATATTTAAAGTTGGTTGGTTTTCAGGAGATGTTACGTCTTCGTCTAGACTGACAAGTTCTTCAATAGAAATGAGGCCAGAAGGAAGATTTTGAGCAATGATTTTTCCTACTCTAGGTGAACCGGACCACTAGAAGTTGGAGAAGCAAACCCTAAAGTCGGAGTAGCAGTAGGTTCAGTTTCAGGCTCAGAAAGTTTAGGTTCTTTAGCTAATTCACTGGTAGGAGAAATACTACTAGTAACTTTGGAAAATGAAATTGGCTAAGGAATATACTCTGTTGTTTGAATTTAATAATCAGGATGAACAATTAAAGATGACTCATCGACTTTTGGTGATCCAACTCTACTGTCACTAGGTGATACAAGAGCTCATAGCCCTTCAAGCTTACTTGGTGTGTACTCAAGAGGTTTCCCCTGAATTCTACGAGATTGTCTCAGTAATTTAGCCATGATTAAATATTCAAATAATCACACACAAACAAAGAAAATTTTAATAAAACCACCTAAAGAGTTCAAACCATGCACAAACAGTATCTTCCCGTACTAATAGCACTAGTTGGTGATGAAATCCAACATTGTAGAATTTTAATACATAAAGGGTGGTTGGAACAATTACCCTGACAACCTTCTTAATGAAACAAACTGGCACAAGTTTCTTCACAAAACCATCTCGAGTGAAGAGAACCCCTTAGAGAGTCCAAGTGAGTCTAGTCGATGTCTACTCCAGGTACAGTGAGACCCATCCTTCACCATCACCTTAGGAAATAATCTTAAGTTTATGGACACAATGGTTACCAACAACAACAAATACGACTGGGGGAACAGTCTACGATCCGATCTACGTGCAAGGGCAGAGTAACAAAACTCAATCCCCTCTAAGGATCCTTGACATGATCAATCTAAGATTTACCAACAAGCAACCCCAGGCTCCTTGATAATGGTTAATCTAATTTTTACTGTTTATAATATGTGTAAATATTCTATCTTTCTCAATGAAACAGACTTGATTGTCTCAAAGGTTCGGACATGATCTCATGATTGACTCCTTTAAGAGAAGCTTCCTAAAATGTATCAATTACAATTGGATTTATTTCCTACTACAAGATATAGCTACTTGTTTTTTTTAACTATTTTGGAGGGTTAATTACTCCCTACTCCAAGATACTAGCCTAAGCTATATTGGTGATAAGGGCCTTAGAAATAGAAATGATTACTAGATCAATTTTAATTAAGCGTTGCTTTTTGTAGGTTTTAACCTCGTACAGAAATTACCTGCATACGAATTCTAAATCACAGGAAAAATAAAAATACGAGAGCATAACACATAAAACACATATACGTAGAGATTTCCCACTGGATCATAAAACCGAGACAACCAGCTTGATTTTTCATTATGTTCCTTTCAATGTTACAATACATATTTATACATGTCGAAGCATCCAATACCATGGACTGAAAACCATCGCGTCCAAAACCATGGACCGAAAACCATAGGTAGGTTTGCCCAACCTAATATAGGGTCCAAAATACGTTAGTCATGGAAAGAATATAACATAACCCAACAATCTCCCACTTGTTGTTTTCTTTCAACAAGGGGCCACAGGAGAGCTTAGTTATTTTTCCAGCCCTAAAATGCCCATTGTTTCTCTACACCAAGAGAACTTCTTAGAGCTCACAGATTTTGTCAATGCATCTACAGTATTCTTGAAAGTGTCCACCTTTACCAGCAACACCTTTTTGTCTTCTATCATATCGCTCACAAAGTGATACTAAACATCAATGTGCTTTGTCTTTGAATGATAATTCGGGTTCTTTGCCAAGAAAATTGCACTTTGGCTATCACAGTCTATCCTTATAGCTCCCTGTACTAACCCCAAACTTGAACACAATATCTGCAACCAAACTACTTCCTTGCTTGCATGAGTGGCTACCATGTATTCTGCCTTTGTAGTTGATAGTGCCACTACAGATTATTTCTTACTCATCCGACTAACTGCACCTCCAAATAGCTTAAACACATACCAACTTGTAGATCTTCTCTGATCCAGATCTCCAGCCCACTTTGCATCAATAGAGCCACGAATATCCAACACTTTGTCCAATCCTGGTCTTCCTTGGTAGCATAAACCATAATCACTAGTGCCACGGAAATACCTGAAAACCTGCTTCATTGCTATCCAGTGCTCCTTCCTTGGTTTTGACATAAACCTGCTTAATACTCCCACTGCATGTGCAATGTCTGGTCTAGTACAGACCATTGCATACATCAAGCTACCAACTACACTTGCATATGGAACGCGGGGCATGTCCTCTTCCTCTTCTTGTGTCTTGGGACACTGTTCAACAGATAACCTCACACTTACAGGAATAGGAACCTTCACCGATTTACTATCCTGCATATTAAACCTCTGCAGTATTGTCTCGACGTACTTCCTCTAGTTTAACCAGAGCTTCCTCTTTGCCCGATCTTTTTTAATTTCCATGCCCAAAATATAGTTTGCAACACCGATATCTTTCATGTCAAATTTGGAGGACAATTGGGTCATCAAATCTTGGATAATTTCTTTGTCATTTCCAACCAGCAACATATCATCCACATATAAGACCAGATAAATAACACCGTCACCAACTAATTTAAAATACACACAGTGATCTGCTTTGATTTTGGTGAAGCCAAGTCCCTGTATAAATGTATCAAGTTTCTGATACCACATCCTTGGTGACTGTTTTAACCCATATAGAGAATTCTTTAACTTGCATACCATTTCTTTCTTACCCTTCATCACAAAGCCTTCAGGCTGCTTCATGTAGATTTCCTCTTCCAAATCCCCATGAAGAAATGTTGTCTTCACATCCATCTGTTCTACCTCAAAATCAAAAGCAGTAGCAACAGATAAAAGTAATCTAATAGAGGTTACCTTGGCAACAGGAGAAAAAATATCACCAAATCAATTCCCAGCACCTGGGAATAACCTTTTGCTACCATCCGAGCTTTTTATTTCTCCACCTTCCCTTCTGCATTTGTCTTCTTCTTGAACACCCATTTACTACCAATGGGTTTCCTTCCAGCTAGCAACTCCACCAAATCCCAAGCCTTATTTTTGTGGAAAGATGCCATTTCATCAACCGTGGCCTCTTTCCAGAGTTTTCCATCCTCTTAATCCACTGCTTCCTTCACATTTCTGGGATCATCATCAGTAACAGACAAAACAAAATTTGAACAGAAAGCAGATGGACTATACCTTTCTGGTTGCCTTCTTTCTCGAACTGATCTTCTCACAGCCGGAGTTTGTGGCTCTTCATCTTCTGATTCCTCCTCTGTTGCAAGTCTGATTCTTCCTCCTTTAGTTCAAACTCTATCTTCACATATTCCTTTGGTTGGACTTCATGTTTCATAACATATTTCACCTCTCTGAACACCACATCTCGATTGTACACAACCTTCCGTGTGACTAGTTTCCATAGCTTATAACCTTTTAAACCATCCTTATACCCAATAAAGATGCACTTTTCAGATTTACTATCCAACTTGGTTCGTTTCTCCTTTGGAACATGTAAATATGCATCACATCCAAATACCCTCACATGTGAAAGAGAGGGTTTCTTATCAGTCCATACTTCTTGTGGAGTCTTATCCTCCAGCACTGATGAAGGTGACCTGTTGACCAAGTAACATGCAGTATCCACTGCCTCTGCCCAGAATTCCTGTCCTAACCTGGCACCACTGAGCATGCTTCTTGCCCTTTCCATCAATGTTTTTTTCATTCTTTTTGTGACTCCATTTTGCTGAGGTGTATATGGAGTAGTCTTCTGCCGTGCTTTACCACACTTCTTACAGAATTCTTCAAATTCCTTGCTGCAGAATTCTCCACCATTATCTGTCCTCAACACCTTTATCTTCTTCTCTGTCTGATTTTCCACCAGAGCCTTAAAGTCTTTAAACCTATCAAAGACTTCAGATTTCTTCTTAAGGAAATATATCCATGTATTCCTTGAGAAGTCATCTATAAATGATACATAGTACACAGACTTACCCAGTGATGGAATTTTCACAGGTCCAAACACATCACTGTGCACAAGCTCTAATATTTGTTTCGTCCTCTTACCACCAGAGGGGAAACTCACCCGATTCTGCTTCCCATATACACAATTTTCACAGAAATCAAAATCCAGAGAGCTATTACTCATACCTTCTACCATACCTTTACCATGAAGTATTCAAAGGCCCTTCTCTCCAATATGTCCAAGCCTTTGATGCCACAACATGGTCTTCTCTCCAAAGACCACTAGATTTTCTGCTCCACTTTCAGGAACCACAGAACTGTTGTACCCATCAATAACAGTGCTACCTTGCAGCTTGTACAGAGTTCCAATCCGAACTCCCCAATCAATACCAGTGCTCCCTGAACCATTTTGCAGGTATCCTTCTCGAACACTATTTTTACACCTGCATCATCCAGCTTGCTTATAGAAATCAGATTTCTGGTAATGCAGGAATATGTAGAACACTTGGAAGTGTTCTAACCCTTCCACCTTGCAACTTCAACTTTACTTTTTTGCGACCAACGATTCTAGCCTTCCTTTCATCCCCCAAGAA
>APFE030993245.1:35387-52521 GCA_000404065.3 Pinus taeda
CTTTTTTTTTTTTTTTTTTTTTTTCTGTACTGGGACCATCCTCGTACAGACAAGGCATCACCATTCTAGTTGTCCATATTTTTCCATCTCATGTCCTCCATCAGCAAGGCTGAGACTATTTCATCAAACTGCAAAGCAGTTTCATTGCTACCTATTGTAATAACCAGACTATCCCACGAATCTGGTAGAGAACAAAACAGACTGATGCACTTATCTTCATCTAAAATTTTAATATCAACAGATGATAACTAACTTAACATAGTATTAAATACATTTAGATTCTTTGTCACTGAGTCTCCATCTTTCATCCTCATGTTATACAGCTTTTTCCGCAGGAATAGTTTATTCACTAGAGACTTAGATTGGTACAAAGTCCCTAACCTTTCCCATAGAGCCTTCATCGTAGCTTCCCCTGATACATTCAACAATATTGAATCTGAGACACACAATCGTATTATGCTATTTGCCTATTGATCCAACTTCTTCCATTCTTCATCGGTCACTCCCATTGGTTTAGTACCCGGATCGACCGCGATCCACTGATCTTTATCCACCAACAGATCCTCCATCTTGAGTTTCCACAACTCAAAACTCTGACCATTGAACTTATCAATCTTTACCTTTCTGTTGCTCGCCATCTTCTTTCACCACCAGAATCAATCTCACAGATCTCTCACTGAACAGGGTCTACTAGAGGCCCGAGCAAAACCCCTCAGCAATAAAGGTGTCCACTTGAAGCCAGAATAGTTATGGTACCAAATGTAGGTTTTAACCCCGTACAGAAATTAGTTGCATATGAATTCTAAATCACAAGAAAAATAAAAATGTGAGAGCATAATAGATAAATCACATATACCTAGAGATTTCCCACTGGATCCCAAAATCGGGACTACCAGATTGATTTTTCGTTATGTTCCTTTCAATGTTACAATACATATTTATACATGCCAAAGCATCCAATACCATGGACCGAAAACCATCTCGTCCAAAAACGTGGACCAAAAACCATAGGTAGGTTCAGCCAACCTAATATAGGGTCCAAAAAATATTTTCCAGGGGGGCTACCCGCCCCCCTCAAACCCCCCGGATAGGGGGGGCTTCCGCCCCACTTGTGACCCCCCCGTTGCGCAATCGACGCAACGAAGGGGGGGCTCTGCCCCCCTTCTAACCCCCTGGTTCACTACGTAGCTTAGTCGTGGAAAGAATATAACATAACCCAACAATTTTATGGGTTGTTCTTTAAGTAAATAGGTATGGAAATGAAACTTTGATGGTGTGAAGACTGAACTCCAAAAGCACTAAAAAGATGCACCTAAAATTATAACCAATTCGTTTTTATTTCAACGAAATTCTTGCTAAAAGAAAGAGTTTGAGAATGCAATTCTTTAAGAAACAATATTTTCTTTCAACATGGAAATAAAATAAAATCTTTTTGTCCTTTTCAATAAAAACTCAAAATAATACTATTAATTAATGCTCACAAACAATCCCTTTCTCTTTTCAAAACTCGAAACTAAAAAAAACAATTTGCTTCAAAAGAGATCTACAAGTTTGAAAAAACACTCAAAACTACAAAATCTATTCTTGAGATCTAAGAACTTTTAATAACCTAAATTGAATAAAAAGCTTCAATTATTTTTGAGGACATTTTACTTAGTTGTTCAGTAAAATAAGGATTCATTTGTTCAGAATAACAAATCAACCAAAAACATCCAGATATATTTTCTTTTTTAAAAATGAAATTCAAAACTTATAACAAAGCTTATTTAAAGTTTTGCAAGGAGAAAACTAAGTCTATTTCTCGCAAAGGACAGATTTCACAACCAAGTCAAACTCATCAAGAAGACAAAAAGACACCAGGGTAATCTAAGGTTTCTCAAGCTTCTAATCTTTGAGTCACTACAGAGACTAAGTGAAAACCACTACAGGCATGCAAAACTTCTAGAAAATCATCTAAAACAAAAACATCATTGGAACTCAATCACAAGATATTTTTGACAAGAAGGATGTAGATCTGGGCAGACAGTAAAAACACCAAATGAAACCTAAACTTAACTAGAAGAAAATATTTTAGTTTTTTCAAAAAATATTACAGGGTCTGCAGGCTTCCATAAGAACCAGGTGTGGTCCCACTCTGTTCACTAAAGGAAACATGAAGATATGCCCACACTGTCTATAAAGAGAAACTGTGATCCCCTGAAAACTTTGAAAAAACAAAAAAGAATCCAGATGCTAAAAACTACCCAAGCCAACATACATCAATCAAAAACCCAAAAAAAAAAAAAACAAGTTTCTCAAATCAAAGACAATGAAAAACCAAAAGACTTTCCCCAGCGGAGTCGCCAATTTGTTGGCTGGATAAATCAATCTTACGAACAAGACTAATCTCCCTAGTATCAAAAGATATTCTAGCAATAAACAGACAAACAAATCTATCTTTCTATAGACATATGTGATTTATTAATAAATACTATAGAGGTGTTAAGACCCTACCTCAAATCCAACGCTTGTTCATAGTAGCCATCTTCCAATTCTTCGAAAGAGTTACTCTTGAGAACCTACAATCACAAACAAATAAACATCAAATATCACCTGCTATCATAAATCATGTCTATTATGATGATCAAGGAATCAATAAAATAAACCATAAATCAATAGCTTATTGAGAAAAACAAACTTATTTGTATTAATTTTGAAGTAGAAGAACCTTATAACCTTTTCAACCTTGATGTTGAACAAGCTCTTCCTAGGGTTCGAAATAGGAGTTTGCTTTACTTTGATAAGCCTTGCACTCTTCCAAATGAGATCATAGAGGTATGTAATCTCTCCTCATTAAACCTCAATTAAGAAGACTAAGTTCCAACAACATTTCACCTCAAAAATATTTAGCGTCTAACTTCTCCAGTAACCGGCCCAATGCTTCATTTTATAGTGTAGAGGAGGAGGTTACAGGTCCATCTATGAAACGATAGAATCCTCCTGACATCAAGGGGTTAGATCCTTAAGGTATGGGATGCATGAACCTTAAGAAAGCAAACCTACCACCTCAAGGTTCCTTCCAGAAGCTTCTAGAAATGACTGAAAGTGAGTTTTTAGAATATACTCGTACCTTTTTAACTTTTATATGGATCCACACCCATAACACAAAGACAGAGTAGTCAGGTGTGCAAGAGACATGACCATTAAGTGCATGACCATAGGTAATGCAAAGAGAAAGTGTGGAACCAGAGTTTTAGAGACTTTTGAGGGCTTTCTCTTATTTCCAAGGCTTGATATGAGGAACTGAGGCTCAAGACTTGCAAAGGAGGAAAGTATGAGTGGTAATGGACTCACACAGATTGTAGAATGTCAAGGTGACAATTTTTAGTGCAACAATATGCTAGAATAGAACCAACAATATGCCATCATACTTCCTACTTTGAACCTGTTAGCACCTAAATCCGCCTCAGGCTGAAGGAAGGAAAAATTCAGGGTAACCACAAACCATGCTCAGTCTAGTAGCTAGCCCTACCAGAACAGGAGAGGGCTCTCTCCAGGTCACACTCAGTGAATAGATGAACGAAAAGGACTGAGATGACTTTCAAACAAACTATTTATCTTAGGCTAGTAAGTGGAAATGATAATAAGGAGTGATTTTTATGAATGATTGTGTTTATGGGATGTTATGGGACCACTAGACATCAATTAATAGAAAACTTAACATGAAGGCACAGATTATTTCGAGAGGCAAGGTAGGCTGAAAACATAGCAATTTATTTTTAAAATATGGTGGAATGGAAAGATTGATTAAGAAGGTGAAAAGGGCATGGGCGACATGAATCCTTTTCAACAGAAGAATGAACATTGTATATGAAATTTTCCCACAGGTAGAGCAATAGAATTGAATTCTACCTGATCTCACTCAAAAAATTTCATCAAAAAAGGATACGAAATGAAACTATGGAACATAACAAAGAAATGGAGAGAATGATTCAGAAGGTGAAAAGGGCATGGACAACATGAATCCTTTTCAACAGAAGAATGAAACACTACACGTGAAATTTTCCCACAGGTAGAGCAATAGAATTGAATTCTACCTAATCTCACTCGAAAATTTTCACAAGAAATGAATGCGAAATGGAATACAAAACATAACAAGATACATATGAAACATAAGAGAAACACTTGCTATACTCACAACCACAGGAATCTCATGAAACATTGCCACTGCCTTTCATTAATTCTCTGTAAAAATATACAATGCAGAAACAAAGTTTCTTTCCCACAGTCTCCCAGAAGTTACAAGCCAACCAACCCTTTGTAAATAACTTGCATACAATATATAGAATGTGTGAGGAAGAGATAGAACGCCCACGGGTTGGGAAGCTACTCAAATCATTTCAAAATGGAGATGGAGAGCCAACCATCAGCTACAGGTGTAGCGCTCTCAAGCATGACATTTGGCTGGGGTGACCCTTTTCATTCTTTCGCCACTTGGATGGATTCCCATATGGAGAGAAAACTCTTTAAATGCCACTTTTGGTGCCAAAAAAATGAAGTGTAGATGACTGGGCCCACTTGGAGAAGTTGCGACCCGAAATTTCGTGAAACGGGAGCAAACTAGGCAAAATTTCCTTTGTGCGCCGTGCGCTTTTCTCTATGCATCATGCTAATTTTGGGCCTATTTGGGGCACTTGCGGATGTTTGAAATGTCCCCAAGTGGGCGTGCTGGAAAGCATGGTCTGTCTACTTTCTAACCCCACTAGAATTTCTAAATTTGAAGCTCATTTACCCCTCCAAATCTTCATTCTCCCAAGACTGCTTTTTGTGTGTCCAAAAAGTGGCAGAAAGGCCATTTTTGGGTGTTTTTGACCTTTAGGAGACCCAAAACTTATCAAAATTTCTAGCCCGGACACCAGTAGATGTATTTTTCGATGCTGAATCTAAAAATGTAAACCTTTTCTCAATTGGAGTGATATAATTTTACGTCGTGCAGGGTGCGCAAAGCATAGGGAGAAAATCCATGTTTTCGCCCAAAAAATTTCCCTATGACCAAAATTTGCCCAAATTTTTTGAGATTTGGGCTGGAAGTTCTCTATGGGGTGCTTTGCTGAGTCAAGGAGACCTCAGCCAGGATCCTGAGCCTAACTTTCTCTTTTCCCTTTTTTCCCTTTTTGTGGCTTTCCTCAACTTTGCTTTTAAACTCCTTATTCGGGCTCTCAAACTCAAGTTTCGTGCCCTGTAATGACGAGCCATGTGTCTCAGCAGTGTGTTGTCTTTGTTGGCCTTGTTCAACATGTTTTCCAGGTGCATGTTGAATCTCTCAAGAACAGACTCATGATCATCCATAACATGTTGCTCCAATGAAGTGAATTCAATCCTCCTCTGCTGGGCAGTTAGGCGATCCTCACGGATGTTCTGCTGCTCCATGATCACATGTTGGTCTTCCAGATGTTTGTTCCTCTGCTCCAAATATTTGATGACCCATCTGGCCCTCTCAAAATTGAGTATCAAGTCTTTGATTTCTGTATCCTGCTCTTGAATAATAATCCTAAGTTTGGCATTTTCTGCCTCAGTCTCCTCATCCTGAATGAGGATGACACTAGTCCCTTGAGCACCTTATGGCTCACCCGAAGGCCCCTCCTCATGCATTGGCTCCTTTCCTCTGTTCTGTTCTTGTGTCGTTGATGCCAAAAGCAAGGCCCCTTCCACCCTAGGTGGAGATAACACTCGCTTTTCTGAAGCAAACAAAGGCCTGGTGCCTTTCAGATAGCCTCTCTGATATGTGATGGAAAATGGCACCACAGTGGTCTCATGTCACTCATACTGATGAGAAGTACCCCCTATCTCATTTTTTTCCTCTGATACTACTTGTGGAGTACTGAAGAAGTCACGGGAGATGAAGTCCTCCCAAACAATGACTTGCAATCCCAACTGATGGTCCACCAAAATCTGGATAAGAGCAAAGTTATATACGATATTAAGCTGCTACCGAGGGGTCTTGTGCTGCGTTAATTTTCTCATCCTCTCTATGTTTGTGCAAATGAAAAATGGAAGGTTCATCATATGCACCCTGGTGAAGTGCATGAGTAACCTGATGTGATAGGCATAAAGGTGAGAAAACCTCCCCTCACAACTAAAGTATTTCATGATAAATCTCATGAGCGGAGCATAATCATCTCTCAGAAATCTAAATGGGAAAACTCTCGTGAGCTGACTCATACAACTAGCTTTTATATAAGGCTAAAAAAATTCCCTCTCCACCTTCATTTTCTTGTGCCACTATTCTCCAGCATTCGGTATGCCTGTTGCCACTGATATGGTTTCGGGTGTCAATGTGAAAGTGACCCCTGCCAAGATAGACTGTCCTCCATGTAGGTGAAGTGCAAAGAGGTGGGCCAACTCATGATGAATTCTGACATTTGCCACCCTCTGACAAAATTCGAAACATGCCAAGTGTTGGAAACAAGACATAGCAAGAGGGCATGCCTGCAACTCCGTGAGGGTGTTTGGTTCATCCCTGACATGTCTGCCACTCCTAGGTCTCTGGGGAGCCTGTTCTCTTGAAGTTGTATCACTATGGATTCCCCCTCATAATCTGATGATGCCATTACTGCTGTTTGTACCCTGAATTTCTTTGCTGCCCTCTCAATCCACTGAACTGATAGATGCTCTGCAAATCTCGTGATTTGATAGCTTTCACAAAGATTTGAGATGGTTTTGCATTGTTTTTGAGCTGTTGGACTGTGTGCACCATGTGCTCTTCCCAATGCGTCGCGCACCTTATATGCGTCGCGCCTGTGTATTTGTTCAACAACGAGCTAGTTATGTATGCGTCGCACGCGGTGGGTGAGCCATGCTCCTGCCCGTGTGCGCCGCGCTTCCCAAATCACCTCCCAACTCACTCAAATGCTCACCAATCTCACTCTCCCACCTTCTGCAATGTCTTTCCAAGTCTCCAATGGCACAATGGGTTTGCTTTGGGCCAAACATGTATTTATAGCCTTGGAGGAGATGGGTTTGATTTTTTCTTCCTTGAAAACCCACTTTCAAATGTTTATGTTTTGCACTTTTTCATTGACTTTTAAAACACTCTGATCTTCATTTTTCTCTGAAATTTTGGCTCTTATGATGGGATTTTTGGCATTTCTTTGTGGGACTGTGTGACTGGGCATTTGACCATAGAAACCATGACTGCATCTGAAAAGTCAATTTTTGCATTTTTGGAAAATTTCGTCATAAATGACCTTGTTTTACTTTTCTTCAAAACAGAGTTTTGAAGAAGAGTCGATGTCTCTTGCGGTGATGATGAAGCTTTCCAGACCATAGTTGTATAAAGTCTCCCCCTGGCCTACATGGCTTGTTTTAGACATGTTCTTTCACAGATCAGTTTGATGGTTTCCTAGACACAAACATCAAAATTGACTTTGTCCTATAGTATGACCAGACCTTGACTATCATGAATTTCAGTGATTATGGACTAGGACCTGAACCAGCATGGGCCAGACATGAGGGAAACTGACTAGCATGAATTTCTCCGTCAGGTCATGGCATGTCCCTAGTGAAATGCAACTGGAAGAGAGGAGCAGGACACCTAATCATGAAATGCATAAAGAGTTTTGATCCCTGACGGAGGATTTGACCAGGCCGACTCTAACATTGGCTCCAATGGGGGATGGTAGCTCCTTGGAGGTGCCAAGAACAGCAGATCTCTGGAGGAGCTAGACAATGCCTTTTTATCCATTGGGCCATGGATTCATAATCTTGATAAATAGTCTGGGACTCTAACTTATTTATAAAACAGAAAGACCAAAAGACTCACTCAAACGTGACATTAAAATAACTTAAAAACTGACTTTACAGACTACAACCAAATTGAAAAAAAATGGTATTTACAATGACAGTGGAAGTAGCATTCATAGATCAACAGTGATACCGTTTGAGTAGCCAACCATTGATTGGCCCTCCAGGACAATCTTCTCTGCTTATTTCCTTAAGAAGAAAAGCATTCTAACCCCTGTATGTTGCGATCTTAAAAGGACCTTTCCAAAGATTTTCGAACTTTCCGTGTTTGTCTTTCTCCTCGTTTCTTGCATCCCATTTCAGCACTACATCATCCACATGAGATCTATCCATCTTTGCCTTTCTATCATAAATTTTCTTGATTTTCTCCTGCAACTTGGATGTGTTCTTGAAGACTTCTTCTCTTGTTTGTTGTAGGTGGATCATTTGATTCAGCATTCTCTACATGGGATCTTCCTCACTGCTAGCCTCCTAAAGGAGTTTGATCACCGGGGAAGCAAGAGAAGCGGGAAATATTGTGTCCACTACATAACTAAGCTCAAATGGTGACATACCAATGGATTTTTTGTGAGTGATCCGATCTGCCCAAAGCACATGAACCAACCTCTTGTTCCAGCTCTTCTTCTTTATTTCCAGCAGCTTCTTGATGATGTTGAGCAAAGATTTATTTGAGGATTCTGCCAACCCATTGCCTTGCAGATGATAGGCGGTTGAATGACCCAAAATTATGTGATACTTATGACAAAATTCTACGATCCTTTTTTATTTAAACGTTGCTGCATTATCAGTGATTAATTGGTTTGGACAACCAAAGCGAGACAAGATGTTATTTTCAAGAAATGAAATGATTACTGTGTCCATCACTTGTCTGGTAGGGGCTGCCTCCATCCATTTTGTGAAATAGTCCATCACTGTAAGAATCCACCTATGCTGTCCGGAAGAGGCGGGATGAATTTCCCCGATGAAATCTAATCCCCACTACTGGAAGGAAGCACTCACTTCAATAGGTTTAAGTGGCAGAGGCTGTAATTTCTGTTTCCCTTCAAAAATCTGACATTTATGACAGCGCTTGACCATTTTATCTACATCGGCAAACAAAATAGGCTAGTAGTATCTTGCTCTCAAAATCTTGTTCGTTGTTGACTTCCAAAAAAGATGACCTCCACATTCTCCACCGTGGAAATCCTCCATGACATTTTTTGCCTCCTCTTCCACCAGTAAATTTAATAGAATGCCACCAGGATCTTTCCAATATAGTGTAGACTTTAAGATGCAAAACTTTTCAACCTTCAATTTGAGTGTTCTCGCTTTGTTTCGAGTCATGCCAGGCAGTGGTGATAGATTTTGCAGCACATATATTATATCGGAATACCATGGGGATGACAGAAACATTTCGGATACCTGAATTGACGTTCCTTCCTCATTATCATCGGTCAGGGCAGCGATTAGATTTATGTCCAATCCATGCAAATTTGATTCAGCCATTAGCTTCGCCAACCCCTGTCCTTTGATCAAATTTGTAGGCTTTATCTCCACATCGTATTCTAGCAAGGCTTCAATCCATTTGCCTCTTCTCCCTTCTGGATCAGTCTGTACCAAAACATCTTTTACAACAGTATTAGGAACATAGGCTAGAATGTGAGAATGTAGGATATATACCCGGAAATCTTTCAATGCCTTTACCAAGGCCATGGCTTGCTTCTCAATGATGTTATACTTTAAATCTGTGTCTCTTATAGCTCTGCTAAAAAATGCAATGGGTCTTTCATGACCCTCTCTCTTCTGCAATAATACCGCTGCCATAGTATGCTCCGAAGCAAAAGAAAATACTATGAAATCCTGAGTATAATCCGGGCTTACTAGAACTAGAGCTGAAGAAAGGGCCAATTTGATCAAGTTGAAAGATTTTACCGCCTCATCTATCCATTTCACCTAGCTGTCCTTTTTAAGAATGTTGGTCATTTCTTTCAAGTGTTCTGTAAGATTGGGTACAAAAAGACGGAGAAAATTCATCTTACCATTGACTGATTATATTTCCTTTTTGTTTCTGGGCAGATCGATTTGCTGAATTGCTTTCACACATGCTGGGTCTATACGAATGCCATATTTTGAAATGATGTGCCCAAGTAATTTGCCTTCTTCCATGACGAACAAGATCTTCTTAGGATTCAACGATAGACCATATTTCCAGCATTTTTGAAAGACAACTATCAGGTGATGCATGTGTTCTTCATCAGACTTTGAGAACATCATCAAGTCATCCAAGTACACCACCGAAAACACTTCCTTCTCATTTGCAAATGCCAAGTCCATTGCCCGTTGAAATGTGGCACCTACATTTTTTAAACCGAATGGCATTTCGGCATAGTGAAAGGTTCCCCATGGAGTGGTGAATGTTTTCTTGTCTCTATCATCTTCATAGATGGAAATTTGGTTATATCCGGAGTTACCATCAAGCAGCGACATACGAGATGCCCCCACTACTCACTGAAGTATATGGTCCATCTTCGGCAGCGGATAGTTGTCCTTCAATGAGACCTTATTCAGATTTCTAAAATCAATGCATAGGCGGATCTCACCGGTCTTCTTACGTACAGGCACTAAGTTAGATATCCAATCTAAAAATCTGATGGGTACAATGATACTTGATTTGTACAATCTATTACCTCTTTTTCGATGGATGACAACAACTTTGGATTTATCCTCCTCAGCTTTTCTCTAAATGGTTTTTGGTTGGGTTTGACAGGTATCGTATGCTGAATGATATTTGTATCATAGGTCTTTAAATCAGAATAATCCCAAGAAAATACATCTGCAAATGAAGCCATCAAACTGATATATTTGTCTTTGATCTTTGGTGGTAATGCTTTAGACAATTTTACCAACTTTGGATTGGCAGTTGTACCGATGTTGACCTCTTCTACACCCTTTTCTGTTGGCTGCATGTTGGTTTGCGGGCTACATCATCCTGATCAAAAAGTTCTTCTAGAGGTATCAAGCCTTTAGGAATGATGTTATTCTTCAGCTGCATTATGTCCATTTGATTGATCTGCACTTCATCTATACCATTCCCTTTGTCTTCATCATTTTCCACATCGATTGAGGTTTCTTCAAACTTGCCTTTGTTGAGCAGAAAATCTTTAATCACCTTGTCATCTTGAAACGCTTTCCAATGTCCCTAATTGTCTGGAATGGTTGTGTTATCACTCAGGTTGTTCCCTTTGACTCCCAAGGGAATACGGCCGAGGTAACCACAAACCAATCTTTAGACTGCAGGTCCTAGCCTACCAACAGTCAGAGAGGGCTCTCTCTTCAAGACTTAACTTTGTTTAAAGGATGATTTTAGGCTAGATATGATGCACATGGGTTTTGATTTGGTTTAGTGGGATGGTTGATCTTAATAAAACAGAGATGACATGCAAAGTGTAAGAAGTTCAAACCATTGGGCATCGAGTCATGACTGTGAACTGAAGGATGTTTTTCTCTGGTAGAACAAGGGAATATGGAGCAAGATAGCTACACATGGCACAATTATTTTATGCTGGAACAAGAGTGAAATGGAGGTTAGGGAATGATAGGCAATTAAGGATCTCTCATTCCGCCAAAGAGGGAAAGTGTGAGTGATATCTGGGAGCAATGAAGAATTCCCAGGCAGCATTCATATGTGAAGGGAACAGCTCAAACATGCGCAATTAAGAATGCATATTCATCACTGGTTCAGAGGAAAACATGGAAAGTTGCAACAATTGAGCACAGAGGACATGAAACCAATTCTGGTCTATTCTTTTTTCCTGCAACTTAGATTATGATATGTATTTGATATAGCTATGTATAAACTGATAAACAAAGGGAGGAACAACTTATTGAACCATGAGAAAACACGCGAATTCCATACCAATTTCTTCAGCCATTGAAAGCACAACCAGCCAGTTTAGATGCAAGCATTCCAAAAATCTTTGGTTACAGAAGTTCTAAATATTTACAGTGCAGCTCTCAAAATGAGACATCAACTAAACAACCCACTAACCCTTATTACATTGTTCAGGGTTGTATTTATAGGAAAAATATCTACAACAAAGATCTGCTAGAAGATCTTTTTTAGGAAATAAATGCAGTTAAACTAACTTGTCTTATAAGTAATAAAAATATCTATCTAATGCTACGATGGGGGTAGCTGTTTCAAAAATGAGGCTATTTGTCGTCCTCTGGCAGCTCTGCTTGTCCAATCTGCAATTACTGTGCCTTTCACTTCTTATCTAAACCTCTTACTCAGTTCAGCTGCTCTTAGGTGACTGTGATTCCCATTAAATCTGTTATGATTTGATTTTAATGGCCTGTGACTCTATTCTAGTATTCATTGACTTAGTTTGGATGGCCTTTAATGTTTTCTCGACTCTCATATGGTTGATCTGATACTCTCTGTCGCTTCACTGATACTCTTTGATTGAATCTGGGCTTCTTCTTTTCTCCGATGTGGTAAAAACAGTTAAATCACCCTTTTTCTAACCTTTCGCGGCAAAAAATAGTCGCTGAGAAAAAGATTCCCCATTTTGGCCTATTTCCAATAGCGATGCGCAAAAGCTGCCTCAGAATTTGATTTCGGGCCTCCGAAGCCTCGATTTCATGGTTGCGTGCTTTCCTTTCAGTGGATGACATCAGCGGTACGATGGGTGACGTCAGCGATATGCTGGGTGACGTCAGCAGTGGGACCCAGTACGGATGATGACCTCAGTAGGGTGACGTGGCAGGGTGACATGGCAGGGTGATGCAGCAGGGTAATGCACAGTGGCAGGTGAGGTGGCGGCATCATCATGAGGTGAAGTGGCAACAGGGGAGGGCGGTAAGCGGTTTGTGTCGGACCGCTTTTGGTACAGGGGTGGTATCTGTCAGGGGTAGCCTGACGCAATGAAAAGCCGACAAGTGTCCCGGTGTACGATGGTGAAACTATCGACCATTGGGCACTATTGTGCCGTCATGAAAGGGCGCCCGATATGCATGAGGGTTGTCGGATCTGGGAGAGATGATCTGACGGTGGTCGGGGGGGTAAGATGATCAGAGTTTAATAAAAAAGCTCACGCGATAAGCATTAATTATTCGTGGTGGTGGGTGGGTTTTAGACTTCAAGTTTTACAGGTTAAATTTGCGCTCGGGGTCATAGTTATTCATTGACCAAATATCAATGAAATCCAAAGGTTATGCATGCGTGGGGTGTGGTGTGGTCTGGTGTGCAGGGGAGGGGTTTAACATGGTTATTTATTTAACCAGAGGTTTAAATAAATCCCAAGGGAAACAAGCATGGAAGGGCTAACACTAAGGCCCCAAATAGACCTAGTATTTCCCAGACTTTTATTTATTAGGCTATAGTTGACATGGGGTGGGATATTTAATATTTTTAGGTTTTTTATATAGTTTTCACATAGTAGGGGATAGGGGAATGACTTGGGGAGATAAATAATAAAGTTAGGAGTTAGTGTGACTTGGTGGAATGGAAATGTAAGGGGAATGATGAATTTGTGCAAAGATTATTTTTACACAAGAAATGTGGCTTCTTTTCACTAAGCCAACTCAGATGTCAACTTGGTTTTTTAACCAGGATGGAGTGAAAACTGGACTGGTTGGACAGATCCCAAAGTCCTCAAGGGGATGTTAGTAAATGATTTGGGAAATAAGAAGAAAGGGGAGTTAGAGATGCCTTGCCTGATCTCATCAACATGAGACAGTGCCACAAAATTGTGATTTGGATAGATATGACACTTGAAAATATGCAATGGATCACATAGCTTAATTTCTGCAACCACAAAACTACTTACCTAGCCTACTTTACCTGGCATTTTTCTTCTTTTGGTTTGTGTGCACTTGAAATAGCAAACCCAAATTTTCAACCTTTTTTCTTTTATTGCTACCTACATCTATACTTATTCCATCTAGGGGCTCAGATTAAGATGTTGAGCACCCTTGCTTCTCTACCTATCTAAGAGCCTACCCAGATTAAGCTGTTGGACAGACAATGATTCTCTATATTCTACAATAGGAAATTGAAACCTAGGGAGACCAAGATTAAGCTGTTTGGAACCTCCCTTTAACTGAAAATTCTTCAAAAATGGAATAACTCCTCAAAATTGGAATACAACAGAGGCACTTAGGCTTGCAGACTCACATGGACACTTCTTTGGCCTGAGTATCAAATATGGAACATTGCAGCCTGCAGAGCATGACATATTTAGCATGTAAACATGTCAATCATGAAATATGAATACCTGCTATGAGCAAGAGGCTAAGAGTGGCTCCATTTGGGGATGGCCTTTCCTTATGAAACGCCAAGAACAGTAGGTCAGAATGCCTTGATCTTCACTTGTTGTTGTATTCTGAAAACTTTCCTTTGCTGGCTGCTTTATTTATGAACATGACAGTAGACCTTGAAGAGCTTATGGCCTTCACTTTCGGCTTCAACTGCAGCAAGCTTGCTTTCCAAACGGAAAACTGAAATCCCACCTACCTACTCTAACCAGTACATACTTTGTTGTTAGGTGAAATGAAATAACCAGTGCAGCCATTCAAGCATTATAAATATGAACGAGCTTTGCTGCTTGTGCTTGCTGGCAAGAAAAACTGAGATCTTGAAATATGATATGGCTTTGCTAATCTTTGGGAAGACCAGGAAACTGTTGACCTTCTTTGCTGAAACAAGAAATTGTACAAAAGGGTCCTGCAGCATATATACATTACTGTCAGACTGAATTAAAGAACTGTACAAAGGTTTGGGATCACTATCATGCCTTGGAATAGGGATATTACCAACATTATGATATTGAGGCACACAGCCTATTAGTGGAGAGGAGAACCTCTTTATTTCATCATACCCCCTGTCAGCACATGCATCATATAAAACCTGAACTGATATTTGCAATTTGTTACAAGCATGCTCATCTAGCCCTTGGCTGATCTACACAGGCTGCTCCTTTTCTTCTTTGAAAACCTTAGATGGCTGAACATAAAGAGGCAGGGGATCCACTTGGATGACTTGATCATATGTTGTTTCTTCTAAGTCTTCCTCCATCTGATATTTGATGGCTCTTTGGGGCTGCAAAGCTAGAGGCAATATATTTTGAACACTAATTTGACTCTCCTCTAGATGATCAATATCAACACTTGTTGATATTTGCTTGTTAACTGTATGATAGTTCTCCTTAATAAACTGAAAAGATTTGAAACAAAATGGTAAAGTTCCTTTGCTGAATTGAAAATTTTCTACGCTTTCATCCTTTACTTCATAGCTGATATGGGCACGCTGATCATTGATTTTGGGTTGCTGACCATGAATTTTGCTTTCTGCCAAACTAGGTTCTGAGTCCTCTGTAAGGCTGATTTGGTCATTAGGCTCATCATCATCATCATATTCATCGTACTTTCGCAAGAAGTTGAAAGAAGAGAAGATGTTATGTTCATATAGTATATCAGGAGATTGCTCCATCATGTATGGTTGTATGAATATGTCATCTATTTTGTGGCAGGTTTGTTCATGAATGTCATTACATTCCTCTTACAAAACAAATGTGTTCAAGTGCTCTAAACATTCCACTTTCATTGTGATCATTTCCTCTGACCTTTGTAACCAACCATGAAGTCTTTCTTCTTGCTCTGCTTTGTGGTTTTCCTCCCTGATTTTCAGATTTGCCTCTATGTCCACTGCCATGTCCTGCATTTGTTTCATAGTGTGGGGGCTCCTTTCTCTTAAACGAAATTCTATTTCTGGGTCAAAAGCTCTTGGATAATGCAGTAGAGCTAAATCAAGGGGAGGTCTAATATTCAAAGGCAGAGAATGATAAACTTGATTGAATCGATCATGAAATTGCTGAACAAATTCACTTGGACTTCTTTTTAACTAATTATGTTCTTCAATGAGCAAGAGGAAATTAAGTTTGATCATCCATCTATCAAGGAACAGTTTGGAAAACTGCTGAAGATTAGAGATGCCAGCCTCAAGCAATGATTTAAACCAAGTCCTAACTTCGCTTTGCAAAGAAAGGGCAAATAGCCTGATACTAACATCTTCATCCTCCACTTCAAATAAATTAAGATAGTTTTCAAAGGCTTGGATATGCTTTTGGGCAGTGATACCATTCTCTCCATCAAATCTTGGAAGATAATCAGGATGATTTTTGGGCAGAGGATTAATCACAGGGGGCAACACAAGAGGCTTATACCTATCAGGAACTTTACGAGGCACAGGAGTATGTGCAGGGATTGGCTGAATGGGCTCAACATGGATAAGGATAGCATGATTGGTTTTGACATTGGTTTCCTCCTTAGCTGTATGATGATTCTCAGCAGCCTTTAAAGGCTGATGTTGTAATGTGCAAGGAGGCCTTTCAACAATATTTTCATAAGGCAAGTCATGAAAATCTAATTTAAAATTGTTTTTAAAATACAATATACACAACAAAATTTTATGGAAGAGAAAGAACATGACCTGTTGGATAGTAATCCAGGTCAAAAGCCTGATCTGCTCATATATTTCTCTAGGGTTCATTTCTCCAGTGGACTCTATATTATGAGGATTATGTGGAGTCTCCAAGTGGATAAGTAAATCAACTTTGAAGGGCCTGATCTCTGTCCACCACACATATCAAGACTTAATATGCAATAAGAAACAAGATATTTTTTTATTTTTGAGATTTTTGTGATTTTTCAAAATAAGTTTAGGAATTATTGGAAAGGCAAACTAATAAAAAATGGGGATTTACAGTAATGAATAGATGATTTTGTTCCCCAGTGGAGTCGCCATTATGTTATCACTCAGGTTGTTCCCTTTGACTCCCAAGGGAATACGGCCGAGGTAACCACAAACCAATCTTTAGACTGTAGGTCCTAACCTACCAACAGTCAGAGAGGGCTCTCTCTTCAAGATTTAACTTTGTTTAAAGGATGATTTTAGGCTAGATATGATGCACATGGGTTTTGATTTGGTTTAGTGGGATGGCTGATCTTAATCAAACAGAGATGACATGCAAAGTGTAAGAAGTTCAAACCATTGGGCATGGAGTAGGGGTGATTTTAGGGGCGAATGTTCGCCCTTTGGTGAAATTAAGGGGTTTTAAATTTTTAGTCGCCGGATATTTTGTATCATAGTACATTTTTACAAATCACCTCAAATAGCCCACCTTATTTTGAGGGAGAGGGTAAAAAAGGTAAATTTAGCCCTTGAAATTAGGAGTTACAACCTTCCATTCGCCCATTTTCAAAATAGGTTTTATTTAAGTGAATCCATTCGCCCATTTTCAAGAATAGGTTTTATTTAAGTGAATCCTATGGGTCAAATACCATATTTATAAAAGAGATATGGTAAATTAAT
>APFE030993245.1:57470-92247 GCA_000404065.3 Pinus taeda
TGGATTTCAAATTTATTGCTGGAGTTCATGGGGATCTTCAAGCTGCTCGCTACCTTGGCAAGAGCATCAGCAATATTATTTTGTATAGGAGGCACACATGTCAAGGTGTATTCTGAGAATAACTTCAAGATTTCTAAAACTGTATTATGATATGCCTGCATCCTAGGATGTTTGGCTTGATACTCACCTCTAACCTGCTTTATTACCAACTCGGAGTCGCCATATACCGAAATCCTTTTTGCATTTAGCTTTCTAAGAATCTTCAGGCCAACAATCAGAGCTTCATAATCAGCTTCATTATTTGAACATTCAAAGGCCAGCTTGTAAGAGCAAACTCTCATGCTGCTAGGCACTTTGTTTGGGGTGGAGAAAGTACTGCGTACCCAAATACCAATACCGGCACCATCGTTCCATACTGCTCCTTCGAAATCCATAGTCCACAAGCCTTCTTCCTCCTCTTGTAAGTGCTGAAAATCTATTTGTCGTGCTTCGTCTCCTTCCTGTCCATCGTTTTCAGCCGATTTCTCAATCGTTTGCTGCTTTTCTTGTCCTTCTCTGTTCAAGATTTCTCTGAAATTTTATGTTATTTCTGGAATTTCATCTGCTTCTACCATCTGACTATTTATCTCATTTAAACTATCTGAAAAAAAAACAAAAGACTCTAAATCTATATGTACATAGTTAATGGGATGATTTATCAATTTCTCCTTGCTTGTGATCAGATATTTCATCTTTTGTTCCCGATATAACTTCCTCATTTGTCCAAACACTGGGATTGTTGCATAGGAGAAATCCAACTATAGTGTCCCTTTCAATTTTGCTCCCTAAGACCTGGAAAGAACCATGCCAAACCTTGGAGGAATATCTGCTACCACCACATCCATCAGGACATTTTTCATATGCAGCTAATCCAAACTCACAACCAAGTCTTTGATGAGACCTATACATCTTACTCTGCTAGAATCAAATGAATAGAGATCATGATATTGTCGAGTGATATCCAGACCAAGCTTATCCATGATAGCCTTCGGTATAAGATTGTGAGAAGCTCTGGAATCGAACATGGAATTATGTAAAATGAAATCATGCAACCTCAAACTGATGTAGAAAGGGGGCACCTCGTTGTCACGAGACCCGTCATTCGATGCTGGTCCAAAAATCATTTCAGGCTGGTCCTCTTCTATATTTACCATGTCGGACATTGGGTCCCAATTCAACATTTTAGAAATCTGTCCTTTATAACTGTTGTTCTTCATTACTTCAGTCAAAGGGATGGATATCTTTAACTTAGAAATCTCGTTCTCTCGGTAAGTCATTGTGATTGTTCTGGAGGTTTAGATTTGCTCCTCTCCGGACCAACCACCTCCTTTCCTTTTCTTTGTGTAGCTGATAAATCATTCTTTGTTTTTTCACCCTCCCTTGTTTTCTTAATTGGTATGGCTGGCACATCTTTGTTTCTAAGTGAATATCCTTGTTGTTGTGTAGACAGAGCATTCAAATACCCCCTTTGATATTCTTCTGATTCTTCTTCCAACACATTGTCGCTAGCTAGAATAAAATCAGTCTCTTGGTGTGTAGCTGAATTCATTGCACATTCTTCTTCTTTGGTAATGTAATTAGGAAACTCATCTGGAATAAAGAGATGGCTTTCTTAACCTATTACATTCCCATCCTCATCTGACTCTAGTCCATGAACAAAATTCTGTTGCAAAGGTGTTTGTACCGGCTGTTGTGCAGTTTACTCTTGAGTTCGCTGATCTCTCTGTCTTATCCTATACTGTGGCTACTGTTGACCACGAAAGTTAGGATTCCTCACTTGTGATTATGGCTTGTCAATTTTTACCCTTTCAAGCATATGTTTTACCTTTTTGAGAATCTGATCCATTGCAGAAGATTCTTCTTTTACAATGGTTTTGTTCTCTGCTTTCGCTCTAACTCTTTTGGACAGTAGGTTCACCTCAACGTTGACCGCAATTCTCTGCATGTCTTCCATTGTGGTCGGTTCCCTTTCTCTCAATTGATAAGTCATATCAGCATCAAAACAATCTAGGAATTTCACCATGGCTAGTCTCACGGGTGGCCTTAGATCATCTGGAATTTCATTGTACACTGTATTGAATCTCATGCAATAATCCTGGACTAACTCACCAACGTTTCTCTTGATTTTCTCATATTTGGATAGAATTTGAAGAGGGTTCTTTTTCACTTCCCAGCAGTTCAAGAATGTTCTATGTAGGTCTGCCAAGGTGGTGATACATGCAGTCGGTAAACCTCTAAACCATTTCTTCACCTCACCTACAAATCTTTTTACAAAGAGCCTCATTAACACGTTCTCCACATTGATATCATAAAGTTCACAAAAGTCTGTCATTCGCTCCACGTGTTGTTGTGCAGTAATGCCGCTAGGAGAGCCATAAAAGAATGGGATTTTTCTTTGGTAATCAGTGGGCATATTAGCTATAACTTGGGGTAGAACAAGGGGTACAAAACATGCAACCATCATTTTTGGTGGATTTGGCCTTGGAGGCGTTGGAGGAGTGTGCACAGTTTGCAAGGGGCTTGCAATTGGATTTTGGAGCGGTTTTGCAATGTAATTATCAATTAATCTATTAGCTCTCTCTGTTTTGAGGTCTACAAGAAATTGTGGATCAGCTACAGTATAATCAACAACCCTTTCGAATTTAGACTCAAACAATTATATCTCGAACCGGTCGTCAAACACAAGCTCTTCAAGATACTCAAAAATGTCAGGACATGAATTGGATTTGAAGACGGGAGTTATGGTGCTCTCTTGACGAAGGAGCCTGGGGATCAAATTGGGGTTTTCAAGGATATGAGGAGGATCCAGGTCTGGATTGGCTCTGGTATATCGTCTCGAAGCCAGTGTGCTATTGAGAAAAATCACAGGACACAACCAACTTGCTTAGCCTTTCCAATCCTAAGCTCATCATTGGAGAGCTTAAAATTATTAAGAAACATGGGGATTTTATTTCAAACTTAGTCATCCCCAGTGGAGTCACCACTATGTTAGCACCTAAATCCACCTCAGGATGAAGGAAGGCCAAATTCAGTTTAACCACAAACCATGCTTAGTCTGGTAGCTAGCCCTACCAGAACATGAGAGGGCTCTCTCCGGGTCACACTTAGTGAATAGATAAACGAAAATGAATGAGATGACTTTCAAACAGACTATTTATCTTAGGCTAGTAAGTGGAAATGATAATAAGGAGTGATTTTTATGAATGGCTGTGTTTCTGGGAGGTTATGGGACCACTGGACATCAATGAACAAAGAACTTAACATGAAGGCACAGATTATTTCGTGAGGCAAGGTAGGCTGAAAGCATAGAATTTAGTTTTAAAATATGGCAGAATGGAAATATTGATTAAGAAGGTGAAAAGCGCATGGGCGACATGAATCCTTTTCAACAGAAGAATGAACACTGTATATGAAATTTTCCCACGGGTAGAGCAATAGAATTGAATTCTACCTGATCTCACTCAAAAAATTTCACCAGAAATGGATACAAAATGAAACTATGGAACATAACAAAGAAATGGAGAGAATTATTAAGAAGGTGAAAAGGGCATGGAAAACATGAATCCTTTTCAATAGAAGAGTGAAACACTGCACGTGAAATTTTCCCATAGGTAGAGCAATAGAATTGAATTCTACCTGATCTAACTTGAAAAAATTCACCAGAAATGAGTGCGAAATGGAATACAAAACATAACAAGATACATATGAAACATAAGAGAAACAGTTGCTATACTCACAACCACAGGAATCTCATGAAATAGAGTTGTTGCCTTTCATTAATTCTCTGTAAAAATATACAATGCAGAAAGAAAGTTTATTTCCCACAGTCTCCCAGAAGTTACAAGCCAACCAACCCTTTGCAAATAACTTGCATACAATATATAGAATGTGTGAGGAAGAGAGAGAATGCCTAGGGGTTGGGAAGTTACTCAAATCATTTCGAAATGGAGATGGAGAGCCAACCATCAGCTACAGGTGTAGCGCTCTCAAGCATGACATTTGGCTGGGGTGACCCTTTACATTCTTTCGCCACTTGGATGGATGCCCATCTGGAGAGAAAACTCTTTAAATGTCACTTTTTGTGCCAAAAAACTGAAGTGTAGATGACCGGGCCCACTTGGAGAAGTCGTGACCCGAAATTTTGCGAAACGAGAGCAAACTGGGCAAAATTTCCTCTGTGTGTCACGCGCTTTTCTCTGTGCGTCGAACTACTTTTGGGCCTATCTTGGGGCACTTGCAGATGTTGAAAATATGCCCAAGTGGGCTTGTTGGAAAGCTTGGCTTGTCTACTTTCTAACCCCATTGGAATTTCTGAATTTGAAGCTCATTTCCCCCTCCAAATCTTCATTCTCCCAAGACTGCTTTTTGTGTGTCCAAAAAGTGGCAGAAAGGCCAATTTTGGGTGTTTTTTACCTTTAGGAGACCCAAAACTTATTAAAATTTCTAGCCCAGACACCAGTAGATGTATTTTGCTATGCTGAATCCAAAAATGTAAACTTTTCTCGATTGGAGTGCTAGAATTTTGGCGCCGCGTAGGGTGTGCGATGCATAGGGAGAAAATCCCTATTTTTCACCCAAAAAATTTCCCTATGACCAAGATTTGCCCAAATTTTTTGAGATTTGGGCTAGAAGTTCTCTATGGGGTGCTTTACTAAGTTAAGGAGGCCTTAGCCATGATCCTAAGCCTATCTTGCTCTTTTTCCCTTTTTGTGGCTTTCCTCGGCTTTGCTTTCAAACTCCTTATTTGGGCTCTGAATCTCAAGTTTTGTGCCCTGTAATGATGAGCCATGTGTCTCAGCAGTGTGTTGTCTTTGTCGGCCTTGTTCAACATGTTGTCTAGGTGCATGTTGACTCTCTCAAGAATAGACTCACAATCATCCATAGCCTGTTACTCCAATGAAGTGAATTCAATCCTCCTCTGCTGGGTAGTTAGGCGATCCTCATGGATGTTCTGCAGCTCCATGATCACATGCTGGTCTTCCAGCTATTTGTTCCTCTACTCAAAATATTTGATGACCTATCTGGCCCTCTTGAAATTGAGTATCAAGTCTTTGATTTATGTATCCTTCTCCTGAATAATCATCCTAAGTTTGGAATTTTCTGCTTCGGTCTCTTCATCCGGAATGAGGATGACACCAGTCCCTTGAGCACCTGATGGCTCACCCGAAGGCCCCTCCTCATGCATTGGCTCCTTTCCTTTGTTCTATTCTTGTGTCGTTGATGTTGGAAGCGAGGCCTCTTCCACCCCAAGTGGAGATAACACTCGCTTTGCTGCTGCAAACAAAGGCCTGGTGCCTTTCGGATAGCCTCTCTGATATGTGATGGAAAATGGCACCACAGCGGTCTCATGTTGCTCATGCTGATGAGAGGTACCCCCTATCTTATGTTTTGCCTCTGATAATTCCTGTGGAGTGCTGAAGAAGTCATGGGAGATGAAGTCCTCCCAAAAAATGCCCTGCAATCCCAACTGATGGTCCACCAAAATCTGGATAAGAGCAAAGTGATATACGTTGTTGAGATGCTGCCGAGGGGTCTTGTGTTGCATGAGTTTTCTCATCCTCTCTATGTTTCCGCAAATAAAAAATGGGAGGTTCATCATACGCACCATGGTGAAGTGCATGAGTAAGCTGATGTGACAGACATAAAGGAGAGAAAACCTCCCCTCACAACTGAAGTATTTCATGATCAATCTCATGAGCGGAGCATAATCATCTCTCAGAAATATGAATGGGAAAACTCTTGTGAGCTGACTCATACAACTGGCTTTCATGTAAGGCTCATAAAGTTCCCTCTCCACCTTCATTTTCTTGTGCCACTGCTCTCCAACATTCGGTATGCCTATTTCCATTGATATGGTTTTGGGTGTCAATGTGAAAGTGACCCCTGCCAAGATAGATTGTCCTCCATGTAGGTGAAGTGCAAACAGGCAGGACAACTCATGATGAATTCTGACATTTGCCACCCTCTAACAAAATTCGAAACATGCCAAGTGTTGGAAACAAGACATAGCAAGAGGGCATGCCTGAAACTCCGTGAGGGTGTTTGGTTCATCCCTGACATGTCTGCCACTCCTAGGTCTCAGGGGAGCCTGTTCTCCTGAAGCTGTATCACTGTGGGTTTCCCCCTCATAATCTGATGATGCCATTACTGTTGTTTGTACCGTGAATTTCTTTGCCGCCCTCTGAATTCACTGAACTGATAGATGCTCTGCAAATCTCGTGATTGATAACTTTTGCAAATATTTGAGATGGTTTCGCATTGTTTTTGAGCTGCTGGGCTGTGTGCACCGTGTGCTCTTCCCAATGCGCCGTGCGCCTTATATGCATCGTGCCTGTGTATTTTTTCAATGGCGGGCTGGCTGTGTATGCGTTGCGCGCAGTGGGTGCGCCACGCTCCTGCTTGTGTGCATCGCACTTCCCAAATCACCTCCCAACTCACTCAAATGCTCACCAATCTCACTCTCCCACCTTCTGCAATTTCTTTCCAAGTCTCCAATGGCACAATGGCTTTGCTTTGGGCCAAACATGTATTTATAGCCTTGGAGGAGATGGTTTGATTTTGTCTTCCTTGAAAACCCACTTTCAAATGTTTATGTTTTGCACTTTTTCATTGACTTTTAAAACACCCTGATCTTCATTTTTCTCTAAAATTTTTTCTCTTATGATGGGATTTTTGGCGTTTCTTTACGGGGACTGTGTGACTGGATGTTTGGCCATAGAAGCCATGACTGCATCTGAAAAATCAACTTTTGCATTTTTGGAAAATTTTGTCATAAATGACCTTGTTTGACTTTTCTTCAAAATTGAGTTTTGAAGAACAGTCGATGTCTCTTGCAGTCATGATGAAGCTTTCTGGACCGTAGCTGTATAAAGTCTCCCCCTGGCCTGCATGGCTTGTTCTAGACATGTTTTTTCACAGATCAGTTTGATGGTTTCCTAGACACAAACATCAAAATTGACTTTGTCCTATAGTATGACCAGACCTTGACTATCATGAATTTCAGTGATTATGGACTAGGACCTGAACCAGCATGGGCCAGACATGAGGGAAACTAACTAGCATGACTTTCTCCATCAGGTCAAGGCATGTCCCTAGTGAAATGCAACTGGAAGAGAGGAGCGGGACACCTAATAATGAAATGCATAAAGAGTTTTGATCCCTGACGGAGGACTTGACCAGGACGACTCTAACAGAAGCCATTATGGTATCCAACATGTTGGAAATACTAAGAAGGGGGGGTGACTCAATATTGCTTTCAAATAGTATTATTATTAATCTTTCAGAGCATTAGTTAATCTTCAATTATTATTAGTGTTTTTACAATGATATCAACAAACAAAAGGAACACAAATGCACACAAATTTTATGGTGGAAACCCCCTCCATGACAAAAACAAACTAAATGCTTTTCTAATAATTCTTTAATCTTCAACTCCAATTGAAAATAAAGCTCCAACTTCCTAGAATCTAGAAAAGGATTCTTCTCCAGCTCCCACTGGATAAATGCTCCAATGCCCGAGATTCTCCAGTAGTCAACTGAATGGATACCCCAACACCTAATTAGCTACAATTCACCCTAGCACCACCCTACCACCCTAAATTTTTCACAGGCTTGAACCTATTGGTGACTTCATGCACCAACCTAGCACCACCCTACCACCCTATAGAAGAATAAAAGAAGAATGGACTCTCGTACCAGGGAAAATGATCCATTTTACAATGATATAGAATGATGTAGAAGAACAAGACACACTAGACCATAACCCCCAACTATGACACAACCACGTAATGATTGTCCTAGACCTCCTGACACTTCCTATTCAACTCTTGGCAGATAGAAACTTGTACAACTTTTACAATGATGCTTCTACAATGACTCTATACAATGATACTTTTACAATGACTATATGTAATGCTGCCCACTTGAAGACTTCATGTGGTGAAATTATTACTGTTGTTTTGCACCTTTTTCGATTCTCTTGTCATGCTACGCTTTCCCACTCTTCAGAACATTATATTATGCAATGATTCTTCTTATGATGAACATACAATACCTGGAAAAAGCCTTCAAGGAAATACCCATGACATGATAATAGCAAAGCTTACCTCATGCTATAGAGCATATGTTAGTGCTAAACAAAAACAACAAATTAGAATGCAAAGAACCTAATGAAATTAAGTGATGAACATGTATATAAAGAAGACGCTTACCTAGAGCTTACCTCTACTGCAACATTTTTTTTCACCATTGTTATAGCTCCAAATCTCACTTTTGATGTTTGTGATGTGGCACTTATGGCCTAGGGCAACCCCTCATTCTAGACCTGGTCCAAATACTTAAAAAACATTGTTTTACTCCCTATACATGACATTTCCCTGAGCTAAATGCAGGTGTACATGGGTCTGTGTATACCCAACCTGCTTATATGTCTCAAAGCACTTAAAAAAATTAAATCTCCTTAATTTTGGGGGGAGATCATAGGTTTTACCTGTTGATTACATATTAGTGCCCATGCCCCAACCGTTCCCAATGAATTCCCAGCTGAAAAACTACTTTGGGAGAAGTATAAAAAGGCTTCAATGGGAAGGCCTAAGGGAGGAGAGAATAGAGAGAAAAATCACTCTACTGAGATTATCCCTGATCAGGTCTGAAGATCCTTGTGCTTCCAGCACCTCTCCCATTATAGGAAACCCTTGTTTCCTTGAGTTATGATGTCTCTCCATTGGTTGAGATATCCTTAAGTGAGCCATGGAAGGAGTTTGTTCAAGGCTTGAGATTGGATGAATCCAGAGGAGAGTTCTGCTTGGAGCCTATGAAAGGAAGACTCAGGGGAAATCATTCTTTACTGTATTTTAGTTATCTATAATAAAAGAAATGCTTGTCTTATTCCTGATATTAATCTTCTTCATGCTTATGAGATCAATATTACGATTTACATATGAATGGTTGTTTAAATTGTATAACTAACTAACTTTCAATATGCTATGAAGTTGATTTTCTTATAATGCTTGGTCCATGTAATGCTATGCTTCCTTGAATTAATTTCCTTACAGGTTGAAGGATCGAAAGGAACTCTGAGAGGGTTTTGACCCTGGCTGGATCTACCCAAATGAAGGACCTCTAGGTGCACCTCTCTTCGCATAGTTTGTTTATATTAGTATCATGGTTGTAGGGAATGCTTATTTTTCTTTGTAGATAACCCCCGCTCTGCTAGGGTATTGACCCAAGACCCTAGGGGACCTTTTGTCCCTAAACAAAATTGGTGACTCCACTGGGAACAATAGTATTTTTTTTCATAGTTTAGGTTTATTCAAGCCAATCAGGTCTCAACTGTTTATATACTTGCTATGACTGAGTAGTTTGTTCCTGAAGGAACTTGAAATATAATTTTGATCAGTTTCTTTAGACACCTTTTTATTTTTTCTTGTGATCTTTTATAGACACATATTGGTCAGGTTACAGTCGCGTATGTATGCAAGTTTCACCATATGAATGTAATATTCCTAATTAGCTATGGCTAATTGGAATATTCGATTTTGTTCAATTTTTTCCTTCTATAGTTATTTGTAAATAAAAAGTGAGGAAGGGGGAACATAACTCACTTGAGAATAAAAAGTCACTTCCTAAGTAACACAACGTTGTGACTTAAGGGGGAACCAAGGGGGCCAAAGGGGGACGCAGAAATGGGGCCCACATAGACACATGGAGGGCCTATGCAGGAGGGAAGGAACACATGCCAAGAAGGGGATCACGCAAGAGAAAGTGAGCCTAGGGATTGTGAGAGGTAGAGGCTATAAAATAGAGAGGAACCACCTCATTTGGGATCATTCTGATTATGAGCATTTGTGATAGTCATTTCAACTTAGAGCACGTTGGCTGTTTAGCTAGTCTGCATCATTGTTTAGTGCATTGAGTGTCACCATTCAGAGATCTCACCCTTAGCCCCGGGGGACTTCGAGTGCCTTCTTGAGCAAGGTATTTCCATTGGAATTCGAGCAGTAGATTCATTAGCATTTCAGCAGCAGTTTCATCAGCGTTTTAGCAGCAGTTTCATCAGCATCTTTAAGGTACTGGATAGAACCCCAAGGGGGTGATTTTCGGGGGTCATCCATTTCAAAAAATCTTTCTGGGTTTTTCTGGGTTTTGTTAGTAGAGTATGATTCCAAAGTTTCAACATTTTATGAGGAGGGGAGTAGCCCCAAATCCTCATTCGATTTCCACTAGCAACAGCAACACGACAATTTCGCAGTAGCTGGGATGCAAATTAGTATGAGGCCATTCCAGGAAATATTTCTGGGATTTTTTGGGATTCTTGAGTAGAGCCTGAATCCAAAGTTTCAACTTTTTCTGAGGAGGGGAGTAGCCCTAAATCATTATTTGTTTTCTAGCAGCAATAATAGCATCCACGTAGAGAGGCCATTCTTGTCATTCTGAGAATATTTCTTCACTTTCCTTGTCCAAGTCGACGTCTCATCTGTATAATCACCTCTTGTACTCATTTGTTGCTCAGTATAATAAAATGGCTTAGCATTTCTCGCTACATTTCTTGTGTATCTGCTATATTTCCGGTTTACATTATTATATGCTGTTCCACTATTATTTTATCACTTCTAGGTTATTATATCATTTTTACATATTTGGTTGGAGTTTTTTCTGGGGTTTGAGGAATATTCTGGGTTAGGAATATTACAGTGGTATTAGAGCATAGATCTGGCTCAGCCTACGGAGCTAGCAATCTACAACACTGGGAGAAAAACCCTATATCGGTTACAGAGGTCAGAGGTACAGAGACACTGAACGTAGGTTGGAGAATACCTATGAAGAGCGAGACTGTGTTCCTGTGGTGGATGTAGAACAAGAGGAACCTGTGGTAGATGTAGAATAGAGAGAGCCAGTAGTGGACACAGAGCAGATGGCAGATGAGGATGGGAAGAGATTTGCTGTTATGCTCCTCAAATCTGTGCAGGATATATCAAGGCACATTGAGGTGATGGGGCAGAGATTCACTGTAGTAGAGGCTAGACAGTGTGAGAGCCCACATGTTTTCCAGATTGGTGTGTGATCAGGTGCATCCCATCACTTTCCAGAGCAGTGTGATACTACGCAGCAGGTGGCCTCACATGCCCCTACATGCTCTACCATGCCCACTTTCTTAGGAGCAAACATAGAGGGTCGTAGCCCAGTAGGAGGCAAAGCCTAGACATATGGGCGATTATTTTGGAGAGTTCCAGGCCTATGGGTTGGAGTTCAAGGAAGCCCTCTCATTCATAGATTTTGTTAAGCTCCAGCGGGATAGTAGACCCTGCAACCATCACAGAGGGTACCGACATTACCATGATGGTGACACCCACCATGCAACAAGTAGATTCCACTTGCCTACATTTGATGGTTCATCAAATAGTTTGGCAAAGTCTTGGGTGGAGAAGCTGAACATTTATTTCCAGCTTAACTAGATGTTGGAGGTAGAGGCCATCAAGGTGGCAACATTACATTTGGATGGCGAGGCCTAGGATTGGTGGTTTTATGGGATGGTTACATTGGGGAACTCCACAGTGACAACATATGCCGAGTTTACCAAGAGACTGATGGAGAAATTTGATCAGAGGGATCCAGAGCAACATTTTGTTGAGCTGACAAGGATCAAACAGACAGGGAGCCAGGAGACCTACATTGCAAATTTCTTGAGGGTCTTTGTGATGGTACCAGACTTATCGACGACACGGAGGGTCCATATCTATGTTGACAGGTTAGCAGAGCGACTTCAGGGTTTAGTCCGATCCACTAAACTAGCCACACTCCAAGACATTGTCAGTAGCACCCGAGATTTACAGGATGTCTTAACCAGGACTCGGACACCTTACCCCTAGAGATAGACTTTTCAGTCTAAGGGGAAGGACATGAGGATTCCTCCTCCAAAGGGGAATCCAGGAGGAGTATAGCTTGACGACGATGTTAGGAGGGAGTTGAAGAAGAAGCGGTTGTGCTTCACCTGTCAGGAGCCATGGGCACCGGGACATAGATGTGTTGGTGGTAAAGCACATTTTATTGAGGTCTTCTCTGAGAGCAATGGAGAATAGGATGATGAGGAGGATGTGGATGCAGGAGATAGCCATGCCATACATGGACCTTTTCCACCTCCACCACCAACAGCAACTGGTGCATCTTTTGCACCCACTGGAGGGGCCCTTGCAGCGTTGCAAGGAGTTCCCAAGTATCTGACACTACGCGTACGAGGGATAGTACGTGGCCAACGTGTATTAGTTTTGGTTGACAATGGGGAAACCCACAACTTCATCGAAGCCCAGATGGTTGAGCGGAGGGGTATACAGATAGAGAGCTTTGATGGGTTTTTAGTCTTGGTCCCAGGAGATCATACCATGACGTGTGCTTGTTATGTTCCAGAGCTTTCAGTGATGATGGGCAGCTACACATTAACCGACCACTTTTTCGTGGTCAATATTCCAGACACCAGCATGATACTGGGTGTTCAGTGGCTTATCACTCTAGGGAAGGCCACGACAGATTGGAAGACCCTAGAGATGGAAGTGGGATGATAAGAAGATAGGGAGGCATGAGAAGATACAGGGACATCACACATATCCACCTCAGACTATCTCGACTCATCGAATGGAGGTAGTCTTCCGAAAGGGAGACATACAGTAGGTAGTGGAGCTGCATGCATTAGAGGCAAGAACTGCAGGGTAGACGGTACACTCAGAGATATAGTCTATACTTGATTGGTATGCCATATTATTTGGGGATATTCCATCAGGATAGCCACAATATCAGGGGTTTGAGCACACCATCAAGCTTGAGTAGGGCATACAGGCCATGATTACCACCCCCATATGCACCCAAAGGCCTATCGGGATGAGATTGAGTGAGCTATCCAAGAGTTACTTGCATTGCCAAATTTCACGCAGCCATTTTTTTTGGAGTGTGATACGTTGGGAGAGGGGATCGGCGCAGTATTGATGCAGGGAGGCCACCCTATAGCATTCAAGAACTGAAAGCTCCTTCCACACAAGAGGTTGTATTCCATATACGACAAAGAGATGTTGATCATCATGCATGCATTGGCTAAGTACTGGAAATATTTGGTAAGCAACAGGCTTAGGGTGACGACAGATCACAACAGCCTCAAGTTCTTTTTGGAGCAAAAGTAGCTACAAGAGAGGCAGCATAAGTGGATTAGTAAGATCTGAGCATATGAATTTGACATTAAGTATGTCAAAGGTAAGAACAACGTGGTAGCAGATGCCCTTTCACATAGACCAGCCACGTTGTCTCTTATGAGCTTGGATACCCAAGGATAGATTTACATGTGAGGTTTTGGATGGGCAGGTGGCAGATGATAGGTATATAGTGGTCGATGAGATCATCTACTACAGGGACCGGATCTTCTTGACTAAGGGGTTTCAATTCAAGAATAAGATACTCCAGGCATCACATGATTCCCCATTGGTAGGACATTAGGGTTTTACCAAAACCTATAGGGCCATTAGGGATAGGTTCTCATGGAAGGGCCTCAAGGAGGACGCACTCCAACACATCCGGGAGTGCGATGTTTGCCAGAGGAACAAGGGAGAGATGAGCCGTTCCGCAGGATTATTGCAGCCTCTTCCCATTCCAAAGGGGAAATGGGAGAATATTTTGATGGATTTCATCATAGGGTTGCCCATGGTATAGGGAAAGGATTGTATCTTTGTCGTTGTTGATCGAATGATGAACTATGCACATTTCTTTGCCATATCTGCACACTATACAGCAGCACAGGTGGCTGAGCTATTCTTCAAGGAGATCTTTAGGCTACATGGTCTTCCTTAGACCATCGTTAGTGACAGGGACAACTGTTTCATGGTCAGGTTTTGGCAACAACTTCTCTGATTGGTGAAGACAGAGTTGACACCGACTACCAGATATCACCCACAGATGGATAGACAGACATAGATAATTAACAAGTGGCTGGAGGGCTGCTTGTGTAACTATGTCAGTGGGCAGTAGTGAGCATGGTTGAAGTGGCTGCATCTGGGGGAGTACTGCTATAATACTTCGCATGACATGTCCATTGGTATGTCACCATTCTATGCCTTATATGGGTATCATCCTTTATCTTATGTCGACGTGATGTTTGGTGATAGCAGGGCTACTAGAGCCAAGATTTCGATCCAAGAGAGCCAGGATATCCTCCGAGCTCTCAAAGATAACATGGCTACAACGCAGAACCAACAGAAGTTGTATTCCAACAGGGGTTAGGTGGAGAGGAAGTTCGAGGTAGAGGACATGGTTTACCTATGATTACAGTCATACTGATAGTCATCACTGAAGCAGAAGGGGGTTGAGAAGCTCAAGCCATACTTTTATGGGCCATACAGGGTGATACTCAGGATTGGACAGGTTGCATATGAGTTGGAGCTGCCTCAAGGGAACAAGATTTGTAACATTTTCCATGTATCATGCCTAAAGAAGGCATTGGGGTAGCAGGTGACAGTGACGGATGATCTACCACCCATGGATGATGAGGGGCATTTGGTATTGCAGCTGGAGGCTATCATTGACTCTAGGGAGAGATGGTTGCGAAGCAGGACAGTCCGGAAATTCTTGGTGAGGTGGAAGAATCTACCGGATGAGGATGCCACTTGGCAGAGTGAGGAGATCTTATAGCATCCATCACTTTAGTTGCTTGAGGACAAGCAACATTTTTCCAGGCGAGACTGTAATATTCCTAATTAGCTATGGCTAACTGAAATATTCGATTTTGTTCGATTTTTTCCTTCTATAGTTATTTGTAAATAAAAAGTGAGGAAGGGGAAACAAAACTCACTTTAGAATAAAAAGTCAATTCCTAGGTAGCACAATGTTGTGACTTAAGGGGGAACTAAGAGGGGCAAAGGGGGATGCAGAAATGGGGCCCACGCAGACACATGGAAGGACTGCGCGGGAGGGAAGGAACACATGGCAAGAAGGGGATCACACAGGAGAAAGTGAGTCTAGGGATTGTGAGAGGCAGAGGCTATAAAATAGAGAGGAACCCCCTCGTTTTGGATCATTACAGTTATGAGAATTTTGTGATAGTCATTTCGACTTAGAGCCTGCTCGCTATTTAGCTAGTTTGCAACATTGTTTAGTGCATTGAGTGTCTCCTTTTGGAGATATCACCCTTAGCCTCGGGGAACTTCAAGTGCCTGCTCAGATAGGGTATTTCCATTGGCATTCCAACAGTAGATTCATCAACATTTCAGCAGTAGTTTCATCAGCATTTCAACAGTAGTTTCATTAGCATCTTTGAGGAATTGCGTAGAACCCCAAGGGGGTGATTTTCGTGGGTCAACCATTTCAGAAAAGCTTTCTGGGTTTTTTTGGTTTTTTTGAGTACAGTCTGATTCCAGAGCTTCAACCTTTTCTGAGGAGGGTAGCAGCCCCAAATCCTCATTCGATTTCTACTAGCAGTAGTAGCACGGCAGCTTCCCAGCGGCTGGGACGCAGGTCAGTGTCAGGCCATTCCAAGAAAGCTTTCTGGGTTTTCTGGGTTTCTTGAGTAGAGCCCGAATTGAGAGTTTCAGCATTTTCTGAGGATGGGAGCAACCCCAAATAATCATTTGTTTTCTAGCAGCAGAAACAACACAACAGCAGCATCCACACAGAGAGGCCATTCTTGTCATTCTGAGAGTATTTCTTCACTTGCCTTGTGCAAGTCGAGGTGCCATATATCTAATCACCTCCTGTACTCATTTATTGCTCAGTATAATAAAATGGCTTAGCATTTCTCACTGCATTTCTTGTGTATGTGCTATATTTCCGGTTTACATTATTATATGTTGTTCCACTATTATTTTACCACTTCTAGGTTATTATATCATTTGCACATATTTGGTTGGAGTTTTTGTTGGGGTTTAAGGAATATTATGGCTTAGGAATATTATAATGAACCCATGTATACGCAGGTTTCTATGGACTGAATAGCATATACTTGCAACTGTGTATTGACACAATCACATATATCGTAAAATTCTCAAGATTTTTCAAATATTTTTGTTTTTAGAGATCTATCTACTGGTCTGAGTCTTTCCTGAACAGTTACTTTTCTATGTTAGTCTTTATTTTTGCAGCAATTTCATGATTTCAAACTCTCTCTGGTTGTGGAAAGTGTTGGTCTTGTTTTGTTTTGTTGTAAGCATCAACATTTTTGTTTAATCACACAAGATTTCTTTCTCAGAATCTTGGTTTTTCTGGTCTTCTAGGGCGGAAAGTTTGGTCTCAGTATTTGTGGCAAACCTTATTTTGGTGATATTTTTGTTTGCGTGTCAAACCCGCATCTTTGTGGCCATTTACTTTTCATGATTTTTGAAAGTTATTGTGTGACGATTTTGAGAATTGTCTTTCTTGATCCTTTTGCTTCTTTTTTACTGTTAAGAGCATCTTGAAACATACTTTTTGTTGAGTTTTCACCTATTTTGTGTTTTTAACCTGCAAAGTGTTTTGTTGCTTATTGTTCAATCATAAAGTTTCAGTCTTATTTAGAGCACTTTTGAAAGGTTGTTTTTCGGTTTCTGCTTTTGAAGAAAACTTCTTGAAAACTTGGTTTTTGCATTCTTTGGCCTTGTTTTGATTTAGTTTCCTTTTTGTGAATGAAAGTGCATTTTTGTTTGTCTTGAAATTTTCTTTTAGTGTTTGGTTGGAAATGAGCATTAGCAACTTATATTCTATCTAAACATCTTAAGTGGCTAATTAGAATTGATAAACAAATTACTTTCATTTCATTGATTTAGAGTAGTCTTAAGTTTTGCATCAGCATGTACTCATTGCATTAGGATAAATTTGTGCATCTTTTAGGACATCCATAGTTTTGTTAATTTTTGTGAGTGTGAAGCTTGAGTAAAAGAAAAGAAAAGAAAAAATTATTGCTTTCTTAGAAGTTCCTCAGAACCTAGTAGAAATTTCTTTCATCGAAGAACAAAACGAGTGCATTTGCATATAGTTTGGTTTTTATTAATTTCTTTTGTGTCAAAAACACCACAAGTTTCATTTGCGCTTATCCCTTGACTTAAGAACAATGCATTTAAAAACAAGCGCTAATTAAAATACACTAGAACTTTTCTATAATTGTCAATTTAGACACACCAACAAGTTTTAGGATATTTTAGGGCCTTGGATTAGGCGTGTGTAGAGAAAACTCTCCAAGGCCATTTAAACTGTCAAACATAGGAGTCTGAATAGTGAGTGCAAATCCAATAGTATTAGGAAGACTAGGAAAGCTCTGGATCTGGGAGTTAAGCACAAGGGATTTTGAAGACATGGAAGAGAGATACCCCCTCTCCTACTTGTCGGATCTTACCTCAAGATTTTTCCACCTGGCTTCTGACACGACTTGGTAACCTTAGTTGCTTCTCCTAGGGATCTACATAGGTAGCTATGAAGGGGAATCCCGTGGCGCCTGAAGTCGACATTGTATCACTCTCAACGGTACTACTAGAGGGCACCCTCGCAAAGCTTTGGGGCTTGCACTGACACAGGCTGTTGTTAGGAGGTCAGCGTAACTTCCTCTATTACCTTCACTGGTAGGACAAGGCCATCATTATCCCAGACTATCTTCAGAAGGCCCATACTTCACTTTCTTGTATTTCGGTGTCTGATCCTCATCACCCGGAGCGGAAATACTTGGAAGTTATTTGACTGGTTGACTTCTTTTAGGGACATTTTTAGTGAGTTCTCTTTACTCTTTGTATATAGTTGGCTTTAGGTATTTTTGTCTAGCCATATTTGGACTTTGTGTTCTAAGTGACTGGCTTCCACTCTGCTGATCTTGAAATTCTTTTGGTCATTCTTTCAGAAGTTGTGGAGTTTCCTCCTCAAGGGTAAAGGTTTTGATTGTGTATCTATCTTCCTTGAAAAGTCATTTCTACATTCCCGTAAGGGAAAGGTCTGCAAATTAGTTAGATATGGCCAATATTCCTGTGGAAACCAACCAAGGTACCCTTCCAAAAGGAGATCCTTGTGCTTTTCCTTTCTTTGGAAACATTGGTACTCCCTTGGTGGCCACTTGAAATATTCCTGGATTGAACGTTGGACTACCTATTTGGATGTGGTCCCCTCTGACTATTCCTGATGTTCTTGAATCTTCTCAGATGAATGCTTTATTTCAGGGGCATCACATGGGTGCTAATTGTTCATCTTCTTTCAAAGAGAAATATGAGATTCATTTTTCTCCTCCTTCTTGTAATAAGAAATCTAAAAAGAGGAGAAAGAGGAAGTCAAAGAAGAAGAATAATTCTACCCATTCATCATCAAACTCTGCTAGCCATGTTGAAGATGAGCCTTCAGCCACTGCGAGTCATGCTAGGGGTACGAGTCTAGTCACTGCAATTCATACTAGCACTTCATCATCAACCTCTGCAATTCATGTTAAAGATGAGCCTTCAGCCGTTGCGAGTCATGCTGGGGGCATGAGTCTAGTCACAGCAAATCATACAAGCACTTCATCATCAACCTCTACTAGTCATGTTGAAGATGAGTCTTTAGTTGTTGCAAGTCATGCTGGGGGCATAAATATAGTCACTACAAGTCATACTAGTAAAGAGTTAAGATCATCTGCAAGTCATGTTCAGGACTCTTCGCAAACCACTGCTAGTCATGTTGGTAGAATGGAGGCTGATAAGAAACATAGATGTAGAAGTTTTAAACCTAAGTTCCCTTATAAGATATGTAAGGGAGACCATCTTACTCATTTATGCCTTGGTATTCCAAAGGTACAAAGGATATGGTCCAAGTCTGAAAGTTCTTCTACTCTTAGATCTGATATGGTTTCTCATAAATCCCATCAACCGTTGGTAGATAATGTGGTAGAGCCAGTGCAATCTCTAGCCAATTACACTCCTATTTTCGAGGGTGAAGTTCCTAACAAAAGAGTCTACTTGATTTCTAGTGCGGAGTCTTCTAGTATAGGGGGCATTCCGATTTCTCCAAATGTTCCCCCTCCAAGTTCTATGAGTGTTTCCTTTGATTGGGATAGTCTTGTTGAGCCTCATCTTCCTTCTGCTACACCTTTCAAAAAAAAGGTCAGAGTTAATTCCAAAAAAATTTATCGATGTATAATGGATGAAGGATCCTTTGCAAGTATTATATCCTCTGTAACTTGGAAATCTTTGGGTTCCCCAAAGTTGTTGACAGCTCAGAGTCAGTTGTTAGCCTATGATAGAAGACCTGGTGAATCTATGGGTGTTCCTCCTCAATTTCCTATTACTTTAGGTGGGAAGACTGTCTTAATCAATATGATGGTGGTTGATAGCCCTTTAAACTTTATTATGCTACTTGGGCATGATTATGTCTATGCTAGGAATGATGTGGTGTCTTCACTCTTTCAAGTAATGTGCTTTCCTCATAACAAGAATATTGTCACTATTGATCAGCTTGCATCTGATAATTACCACCCTAATTCGACTTTACTATAGAATACCCCTTGGTTTGTTCCAAGTGTTCAAGTAGACTCTACCCCACCACGGGTCAATTATGTGGCATTGAATCCTCAATGTTCAGTCGCTTCTGAGAAGGATCATTTGACCTATTATTCTCCTTCTTGAGACTTGCTCCCTCCAGCTGACCAAGAGATTCTTCCTATAGGGACATGGTACCCCTTAATTCCCTCTTTTGATCCTTGTAGTTCTCATGATTTTCTAGAACTTGATTTTCCTTCACAAAAGGAATTCTTTGAAGCCATGAGTTTTGACTACCAAAGGAGTCTTTGGCCTAAGCCCTGCAAGGGGTTTATCTAGATGAACTATTATGCATAAGCCGCAAGGTTGTGTGGTTCCCTGCACCATATTGTATATAAGGTGCACATTTTCAAGTTTTGTATTCTATAACACAAGATTTTATATGAAGTTTATATGTGGGATGTATTAAATTCTTGTCTAGTGTTCCTATTTTTGTATACAGAACTTGGAAGATTTCTCCTTTGGAAATTCTTATGGTTTGTCCATTCTAATAAGTATTGGTTCTCGAAACTGGCATATAGGTTAGGTTTTTCTACTTGCATTGTGCACTTTTATCAGTTTCCTTTCCCATTTTGGCGTTAGAATTGACCCCACCAAGTTATGGTACGGAACAATCTTGTTCCTTAGAAGTATCATGACTTGTGTGGTAGAGCCTACCTTATCATGGGTGCCCTAGTTAGTACCTTGTTGTCACTTGGCACTCATGCCAATGTTTTGTCCCTAGGCTTGGGAATCCTCTTTTGTCCTACCAGAACTTATTTTCCAAAGACTCATTCCTCTTTGCTTCTTTGCTTGGTTTTGGCCATATACCCTAGAGGCTCCTTTGTGTTGAGTTGTACTACTACATTGTGTTTTGACTGTTTGCACCCTTTGGCCTTGAGCTGGCTTCACTTGGACTCGTTTTTAAGCCAACTTTCGACCATGACGATTGCAAAATCAAACTTGCATTCCTTTGACTTCTGCATCTTAACACACCTTGACCCATGGAAGGAACACACCTTTGAGTGTCTTTGACCAGTTTTCACCTCCCTGCATTGAGGATAGGATTGTTCCAATCCTAGGAACTAGATCATTTGCTTCACCGAAACTCATTCTTTCCAATGTACTATACCATTATTTTATTCTTTTTCCAGCTTAAAGAAGAAGACAAAAAAATTATATATTGCAAAGAGATCAGGAATGGGACAATATTTCCACTTATTGTTGGTAGCTAAAGTTAGTCATGTCGCCCTTGAACAAAGCACTCAAAACAAAGCCTCCTCTATTTGGGTGAGATTTAGTTTGACTTAGGTACACCTTAACTTTTTTATTGAGTTAGTTCTCCCCTGATTGGTTATCTCTTCCAGTCATATGGAGGGTTAGTTCATGCCTTCTGCATGATGAACTTATATAGAGTCATCGTATGCTGCCATATAGTCACACTGGGTCATGATTTTTTTCAAGGGAAACTAGCCTGAGTTGGCCTATTTGCGGTGTCTCTTGACTCATTTTTCAGTCATCCATCCCTGGTTGTCAGTGTTTTGTTTATCATCACATCAGTTATATTGGTCCTTTAGTCACACCGATTTGAGAAGGTCTCCATTGACTTATTGCTAGTGGGTCTTGTCCTTATCAATGATGACATCTTGCTCTAAGGACATGCCTAAAGCCGTGTCGTGACCCTGTTTCCATTATTGATAGGTCACCTTGTACTCAACATTGATCAGTATCATGGGTCTTTGACTGAGTGGTTTCCCTTGTGTTCGACATCAGCTTACACTATCACACATTGGGATTCATGCAGTACCTTGGTTTCCATTTGACCCTATTGGTGGATACCTCACCTCTATGTCAACTTTCATTATTGGTTGGTTCAAAGGGTTTCTATCATGTGCTAACTACATCTTGTGTATGCTGGAAGCATGCTTCGGTTGGGTTACTACATCTTTTTCATCTAATTCCTTCCACTTTTTTGGCCGATGGGTTACACTCGCACTAGATTGATGAAGGATGCCTTAATGCCTTCCTTCTAGTGGATCTTTCCTTATCGACTATGACTCATTTCTCTGGGGCAAAGATCTAGAGTCCATTTGGTAGTACCTTGGGGTTTGCAGTCATTAGTGGCAGATCCTTCACTATCAACAGTGGGAAACCATCATTGTCTCCTGATTAATAGATTCTTATAGGTGTTCAACTACATCTCACCTATTCACACTTGTTAGATTATACTGGGTACCTTAACACTCATTATCATTATCAGTGAGTGGTCTTTCATTTGCTAACGGTATACATCAATGACCGGTAATCAAATTATTTCTCACATGGTCAACTTCAGATCGTTTATTCCCATGGTGTAGAAATGTACCATGGCAGTCGGTGAAGACCTCAGGTTGCATCAACATTCATTGGTTCACTTGACAATTGCTCCTATTGTTGGTAGTTGATACCACTCCACCTTATATGTTGCAGTAATTCATGACGACATTTTATATGTTGGCACCTGATTTTGCAGTGTAGAACCATATTACTCCATCATGTCTATTTGGTACTTTCGGGATCAGCCTTAGATATTAGTGATCCGCTTCATCCTTCAACATCATTGACATTCTTATATGTGATATTTAGACATGTACTTGTTCTATCATGATTAGATGATCCATTATGTATTTTCTAGTCTTTTATACTTGTATACTTAGTGGATCCGCTTGTACTTGATATGCAGACATGCTTTACTTTCTCTAAGCATGGGTATGCCTACTCCAGACAGTGTTTCTTTCCGATCTCCTTTTGTGGCTTGGAAGGCTAAACTTTGGTGAAGTCTTTCTCAGTTTTTAACAAGTTTCCTTTCCATGCATTTACTTAATACATTTCAGCCATCATGTACCCCTTCTGGCCTCATGTATTAGGGGGCATCTATTATAGCTCCAAATCTCACTTTTGATGTTTGTGATGTTGCACTCATGGCCTAGGGCAACCCATCCTTCTAGACCTGGTCCAAATACTTAAAAAACAGTGTTTTACTCCCTATACGCGACATTTCCCTAAGCTAAATGTATGTGTACGCGGGTCTGTGTATACCCAACCCGCATATATGTTTTAAAACACTTTAAAACATTAAATATCCTTAATTTCAGGCAAAGAGCATGGGTTTTACGTGTTGATCATCTATTAGTTCCCGTGGCCCAACCATTCCCAACAAATTCCCAACTAAAAAACTACTGTGGGAGAAGTATAAAAAGGCTTCAATGGGAAGGCCTAAGGGAGGAGGCAACAGAGAGAAAAATCACTCTACTGAGATTATTCCTAATTAGGTATGAAGATCCTTGTGCTTCCAGAACTTCTCCCATTGCAGGAAACCCTTTTTTCCTTGAGTTATGATGTCTGTTACATAGTAATTTATCACCGCTTTCACTCCTGGTCTTCTCACTATGTCATGTGTCCAAGTCAAACATGTTCATGGCAGACAAATGCTCTCTTATGCTGCCAATTGACCCACTTTTCCTAAATTATCTACCTCATCATAGCTATAGGCTTAATAAATGCGCTGAAAGGCGCTCATGAATAGTCCATTCACGCTACCAGCGCGAAAGTACATCTGATTCCCACGATGACCCCATTTTATGCACCAGCGTCGGGCTATGTATTTCCTTCGGTGATGATCTGACTAGCTCCATTGATCACTTGTGATGTCAGCGAGGAAGCTCAGTTTTGTGCCCGTGATGATCTATATTGGGTGAATTTGTTCCAACAGTTAGCCTTCCAGATGACTCCAGACCTGGTTGTTGGCCTAGTTTATGTTGCCCTTCCTTCCCTAGTGTGGCAGTTCCGTCAATTGTGCTACCCTCCTCAATGATAAGCTCTCATTTCCACCTTTCATGGGACTCCCTCTCCTATTTAAACTCTCACCATTGATATGCATTGCTAGTTCCTGATAGTTGGTAGTTGCTAAATTCTTGGATTGAGCAGTGTTGTTAGTGCTTTTAATAGATAGCTGGTGTGAGTGTGGCAAGTGTGAGAGTGTTGATAGTTTGGGGAAGGTTGTGAAGTGCCCTTGATTTCATGTCAAACTTATGAGTGAGAGAGAGAGACCTTTATATGTTGGGAGATCCATCTTCAAAGAGTGAACACTTGAAGAACATGCTCGCTGGATCCCTCTAAGAAGTCTTGTGATGTCAAGACTTTGGTTGTAAGCTTACTCTTATTTCACTATTAATGCAATCAATGATGTTTTCCTATGTCTTGTATGAAATGTACTTGATAGCTTATGACTTCTTGACTTTGTGAGTAAATAGTTCATTGTTGTTTCCAGTTACGTGCTTTGTTGTATTTCCTTTGCTTTGTTTCAGGTTGATCACTCATTGAGGAGAAGGAAGTGGAAGTTGAAGCAGTGCAATGGAACTCCATCGACCATCGATTGAGGTAGGCCTCCAACTTTAACTATTTAAGGAAAGCTATTGTTGATATATCCTTGTTTGTGATTAGACCCACTGTTACCAGGAATAGTGTCCACTCGGAGCTGCTATTCCCACTAAGACTGGTAGCTATCTTAGAAACAAACAAGTAAAGTCTACTTTTGCTTTCCTTTACGAAAATAGATAAGAGTGGAACAAAGGGCACCAACCTTAGTCTTGCACTTAGTTCCCTTGTTTGATTCCTCTCCTTCCCGATAGGCCTTTGCCACTTCTTCTTCGTCTACCCAGCTTCAAAGAGCACCTGTGGAATCAAAGCAACATACTACTATTGAAGAACAGAGATCTATATTCATAAATAACATAGGACTAGATATGTGTTAACCATACAAATGCATATATAACAGAACATACAAGAATATGGAGGAAAACTTGAATAACTTTATTAAGATCAAGAATAAAAAGAGGATTACAACCATATTTCTGACCCAGCATCATCCTCCAGCAAGGAAGGCCTTCTTCACCTCAAGTAAAGCTTAGATCACCCAACACTATGAAGATACACCAGAAAACCAACAACACTTCTCTACAAGATACAAGATTCCAGCCTCTAGATCTTTGTGATGAGGGATCCATATATAGATGATTGTAGGGGGGTGAGTCATCTTCTGGGGTCTTGATTAGTGTCCTCTCTCTGATAGTTCTTGATTCCACTTGGAGAATGATGATCTCTTACTCATCCCTGGTCGAAACCAGAGAGGCAAGTGTCAGAGGGGAAGCTTCTGGAAGATTTTATGATCTTCCACCTCGCAAATTGTCCCTGCCATTTGTCCATTCCTCACCATCGCACCCTACAGAGGGGCCAATCAATATGCATCGCACCCTTTACACTGGGAAGGTGATATGCATCGCACCCTCTGCACTGGGTATTCAGTATGGTCCAGTTTTGACCATTTTTGAGCAGTTTTTAGTGGAGAACTTCTCGGAGATGATGTAATCAGCTAACCTTGTTCCTTTAGACAGTGAAGCAACACTTTTAGGGACTTAGGAGCCCTCAGTTTATGGACTTTTATTATTGGGGTTGTAGTGCCCAAAAATGTCTAGAAAAATGGCCCCCTAAAGCATGAGGTCGCTAATCTTTTGATGTCGGGTGAATGCTTTACAATGAGGATCCAAAGTTTTTCAAGCTGGGAGGCAACATGTAATAAGATACAATACAATACATTATCTTGACAACATTTTTCATGATCTAGCTGAGGCGGGCATTCCCATGCTCAGCTTTATAAATTCATTTTCATGTACATAGGACAGATAATCGTTTGTGTAGCAGACTGATTATTCAAACTCATCATCCTTTGATTTGGATGATCATCTATTCGGTAATGATGTACATTTGATGTCTTTATATTCCTGAATATATCGCAGCTTGGACGGATGAAACTAGATCCAGGGTCTTCAAAACTCATTCAATCTTCACTCGGAGTACAATTTGATCCATGTGAAAAATGTTCTGGAGTCGAACATGGAAAGACATCGCCTGATTACCAACCAATGATGTAAGTTGTTAGCAGGCACGAGAGGAATCACAAATAATGACAATGACCCTCAAGGTACTACAGTACAATTCACGTGGTGTGAAAAAAGACTTGGCATCGAAAACCATGCAAAATCTCTCGGTCAAAGGCCATTAATTTAATCCTATCGCTGAAAGTGAGAAACTTTCCATTGAGGCATGCAAGCTTCAAAGTACTGAAAGGGTTGTTCCTAGGTCGAATTCTTAGATAATGAGCTGATGTCGACAAGAAGTGACCCATCGTAGCAGGGCCTTAATGAATCCCACATCTACGACACATAACAAACCAAATGATTTTGGAGGTGAAAACGATCTGACGATATAGGGTTTAGGGTGGAGGTCATGAAAGAATGGAGCATGAATGTATTGCAGTGGGTGAGACACAGGCGAATTGTCTGAATGACTTCTCTTGAACATATCCGTGACACTTGTTAACACCTAGGTTGTTCCCTATGAATCCCAAGGGAATACGGCCGGGGTAACCACTAACCAATCTTTGGATTACATCTCCTAGCCCAGCTGTAATCAGAGAGGGCTCTCTCTATAAGGTTTGTCTCTGTTCTGTGGTGATATTAGGCTAGTTATGAAGTAAAGTTTTTTGGTTTATGTTTGGTTGGAAGGTTGTCTTTCTGTACTTAAAGTGGAGATCTGCAGATAAAGTTAGTCCATTGGGCAATGGAATCTGTGGCTACTCGTTTCTTGAGATCTTGAGTTTGAGCAGCTGGAGTTACAGGGCCATTTAGATACTTCATGAAACAAACTTGAAATTGTGATGATGGAGTGTAAACGACCAGTGAAAAGCATTTAAGAATTTTTCACTAAGCTGGGGTGTGAGAAAGGGATATACTCCTCAGGAGAAAACTTGAATTCCTGAAACAGTAATCACTGTGAATATATAGTGTGAAAGGGTAGCAATTAAGAATTACGCTTTCATTACCATAACTGAAGAAAAACATTCAAAATAGCTTAGATTGAGTTCAGGGTAATCTGTGATTAAGTCTTGGAACTATTCTTTTTCCTTGCTATTAACTGTGAAACACAGGAAACATGAAAGAGATATGAAAGATGACAAAACACATAACAAAGAGTTATAAGAGAAATTTATTGTGCCATGAGATACGCAGGAATCCTGCAACTTTCAGCTAAACACCAGAAAACATCAAGTAACATAGAGCTTTTGAAATTCCATCATCTTTTGTATTACTTCTCTGAGAATTACAGTAAAAGAACAGTAGAATAGATATGAACAATCTCCAACATCCAACGTCCAACCCCTACTAACTTATGCGAGGGGGAAGATATAGAAGTGTTTCATACAAAATATCTCAGGCATTGAGTCATCTGAGAGATAAAACATCTTCTTTAACTCGTACAGGAGTAGTAGATAAGAAGTTATTACAGCTTTTAATACAACATAAATGCTCTTTACTCCTGTCAGAAGGTTTTGACCTTTGGAGCTCACTGAGTCGGTTGAGTGCTTTGTTATAACTGCTGAATGACGTGTTTGTGCAGCTCTATCCTCCTGTAGCTTTTCGGCCTTGTCACCTGTGACTGTTAGTGATGCTGTGGTGGCCGAATGTTTGTGCTGAGTTGGCTCAGCCTTCCCTGCCTATCTGCTGATGTATCCTTATTTTCCTATGCATGAAAATTTGCATATTTCAAAAAAGAAACAACATAATTACTGACTTTGGTTCAACAGTAATTGTATCAAGTTGTTCCAGACTTCCTGTGTAGGCAATTGATGCCTCAAAATTGACCCCATGGTCTCATCTGCCTCTGTATACTTGTAAAAATGGGGAGGCTCATCAAACAAGTGAGTGATTTCATTCATAATGAAGAATAAGCTCTCCACCCTGTTGAAAAGGGTATGTCCTGTTGCTGGCCCTGTTTCTGTTGATGTGCTTGCTGTTTCTGAGATTTGATTGGCAGCAAAAGTGTTGACTCTCTTGGCATATTTTTCATGTGAGAGTAACTTTCCTGATGGCTCCGTCAGGCTAGGAAGACCTCTGTTTTGTAATGCCATGAACCTTTCCTAGAACTTATTGATATCTGCCTGCATATCCTGGCTTCTTCTTTCCAGGGTCTGAACCAGGTTTCTTAGTGTCAGGACCACTTTGATCATTGAAATGGTCTCAGTCCTGTTGGCAATTCCCATTTTGATGAGATGGGAAATTGTCCTGTAGTTGAGCACATTTATCATTCTGTTGGCAATCTCAGGCATACTGCCTAGAGATGCCTTGGCCCTTTGGATTTCTCTGTGTGCCTTTCCAATGAGCGCCATTTGCTCATGAATGTCCTCAATGTAATCCCACTGGTCTGTGAGGGACTGACCAATATTGGCCCATAGGATCCTTTTGAGTTCAGATGTCACCTTGTCCAGTGTGAGCTCCTTCTCTAGATCATTTATTCTCTTTTTGAGAGCCTTTACCTCTCTTTCTCTTTCAGCCACATTCTGCTTGGACTTGTCATATTTCTCATTGATTTTAGCCAGAGTGTCTTTGGCCTGATTTAGCTCTGACATTTGAGACTCCAAGGCTTGAATCTCATTCCTCAGCTTCTGCATGTCAAGGCTTTCAGCCCGCTCTGTTGTTGGTGCTGAGGTGGACGGTGCTGCCTGTTGTGTTTGCTGACTGGGAGGAGCAGTGGTTTGAGGAGCTTCCTCCATATTAATTGTTTCTGGAGGAGGTTGTGAAGTTTGTTCTGCCTCCTTTTGCTGTAATGCTGCCTGAAGGGTAGCCTCTGATTCCTGCAGCTTCTCTTGTGTGTGGATGAGCTCTTTATATAACGTAACCAGCATAGCAGCTGCATCCTTGTCTTGTCTGAGCTAGGCAATCTCTTTTGTTTGGGGATGAAGATTTGTTGGGATTTTTATCATTTTTCTTAGTGCTGCCATATCAGCATCCCTTAGCTTCAGAATCTCCTGCACTGCCTTGACATCCTTAGGATCATGTCCAAGCTCTATTATGATGTCTTCTAGAGCTTTTATCCTGTTCTCCTTTGCTTGAGAGGAAGCCCTTTCTAGCTCAAGTTGTGCAGTGGTGTTATTTAGGCTATTTTGTAGCCTATAGTTCACCAAGGTCTTATATGCCAAGGTGGCATACACCATCTCACCCGTTTGTTTGTGCAATTCAATCTGATCCATTGGGTGGATGTCCTTGGACAGGACCTCGAGTTTGGTCCTGATATAATCGGCGTCTGACTGTGGTTGCTGCACGACTGGTGTGAAATGGCTCATTATCATTTTACCCTCATGTGCATCATATGCAGACATGAGTCTTTGCTGGTTAGTGGGAGCCATCTTTAATAAATGATTATATAATTGCAGCCTCAAGGGTTCATTTCTCTTTTTAATGTCCTTGAATTACTGCTTGATGCTTCTCTCGCCTTCCCTCTGTTGGCCTGAGGAGCTAACTTCTCCTACTGCTGCCTTTTCTTGTTCTTGCTGGTAGGAACTGGCTGAGGCCTCCATGCTGGGCAGGCCTGTACCTGAAGTTTTCCCTATTGGCATTTCTTCTTCTGAAAAAGGGTTTAGCCTTTGCCTCTTCTCCCCTTGAGTTGCTGAGGTGGTAAGGGGAGTCTCTTTGTCCCTTTTCCTGCTGATGTCCTCTCTTTGTGGGGTTTGGAGGACAGGAGAATCAATCCTTGAGTCTTGCCTAGGAGGTGCCATTTGTGTTGGCTACTACTGTGTGGCCATTGGGGCCTCTGCTGTCTGTTCTCCCTGCCCTGGTTGCTCCTTTTGTGGCTATTGTACCTGCTGAGGTTGTTGAACCTGTGCATGTTGTACCTGCTCTTGTTCCATCTCTTTTTCCTTGCCTTTGCTGTGAGCTTGACTTGTAGTTTGGACTACTTCCTGATGTGTTGTGGAGGATGAGGCAGCTGCTCTTGCTTGAGGCTTTGGTAGAGAGAATACCTATGCAGGAAGTTCCAAGTCAGCCAATTTGAGAAGATTTCTTCTTGCTCTCTCATTTAGTTCTTCTTGTGTGATAGGTTCCTCTAGTGTGCCTCTTTTCCATTTTGGTTGATTTGCATATTTTTCAATGTGAGGCAACCTTACATGATCATAACTAGAGAGCCTATATTTGACCCTTCTTAATGATATGGAGTGATTGGGGTCATAGGGTTTCCAGAGGAAACTGGTCTTTAGGCCAAGGCCTTCTAGCTTTCTATCAGCTTCTTTCCAGCCTTCCTCCATTTTGTTCAACACAAGGTGGCCCAATTGATTTTTCACTTTCAGCTGTGCCTTCTTGCCCTTGCCTGAGAAGTGTATCATATCAGCATTCCCAAATTGCCTGAAGTATTCAAGGGCAATAGTTCATGGGCACATACTGGGCAGTCTGTATGGGGGTAACTCACAACCATATATTCTGATAACGGTGTAGTTTTGGTAAAAATACCAATCCCCAATGTTGTACACTTTGGACAACTGCAGGATTCTCTGGATCTCATCAGTCAGTCTTGGAGGAGGCGATCTCAGGAACAGAGACATGGCTGGGTGGATGAAGAGGTCTATAAACTCATAGTAAGTGTATGGAGAGTATGCTCTGCAATGAAAAACTGAGCTCCAGTACACTACTGACCTTAGATTACCTTGTTCATCCGTTCTTTTGACAATGAAGGAGAATTTCTCATGTTGATAGTATAGAATTAAGTGGTAGATGTAGGAGGTGTATCTGAACACCTTCTCTCTTGACAGGTTCATAAACTTCTCATGCATCTTATCTGATATGTATGTGGCATAGTCATAACAGATTGAAGTTTTGCCAGGGGAAAACATAGTCATCATCACCAGTACAATCTCATCAATATACTCAACTGATTTATACCCCAAGATGGAACTGATCATATCTGCAAGGTCTACGCCCAATTGGTTGAGGTAACCAGCAAAAATAGGAGGGTATTGCACAGTGTCAGAGTTGATAAACAATTGGTTCAGCTTTGTGATCTGTGCATCTGTCAGCATTCTAGCTCCTTGGTTTATCAGATCCAACAAAGACAAGGGAACCAATTTCTTCTCAGTTTTAAACTGCAGCATCTCTCTAATGGCCTCAGGGGTCATGTAGAATACAACTGAGCCTGAAGGGTCAAGCACAGCTCTCTGAGTGGGATCATAGCATACAGCACATAGGTGAATCAGGTCAGGGAATTGGTTAACCTGGGGGAGCCTGAAGATTGGGAGGAAGGAATCCCAAATGCCCAATATCTCTGTCCCATCCACATGTTTGGCTTTTAGCTCATTTAACAGGTGGAGGTGGAACTTGCTGTGTGTTAAGGAGTCTTCTAAGATTTGATAATCTAAGTCTGCTAGATCCTGCCATTCCAATTCTCTCCGAGGGGCACTCAAAGGAGCAAAATTGAGGGCCAAAGGTGCAACTGGAGTCTCCATGGTTACTTAGATTCTATTTTGTATGTAGACTGATGTTACTAGGCTAGGCAACAGAAAAAGAGTACTGCCTGGGTGAAGAGGTGAATTGAGAAATGAAGGATAACAGGGTAAGCTTGCAGCAATTGAAATACTGCCCACAGTTACTTGAGGAGGTGAATACTCGTCTTTGGCAGACCCTTCTTGATAATTAGGTGTAGGTACCAGGTTTTCTGTTAACGACTGCGCGAACAGAATGTAAGTTTTTAATGAGGATTTTGTTTAAACAGGCCCGGCTACCGAATTTTGACTGTTCAATTTCCAAATGGGAGATTGGTGCAGGGTGTTCACCGGTGAATTATGCGTTTTCAGTGCCTTAAGTCAGTTTTCAATTTATTGCAGACAAAAACCAGGCTTAGAGAAGACTTGCAGGGATAAATACCTGGTAAACTTGATGGTCCGGGTCACGAATGCAGGTGGGTAGGTGCGCCGAAGGTCTCCAGGTCGATTTGAGCAGGTTGGTGAAATTTTGGACGTAAAATGCATGCAGAGGGCGCAACAACAGTTTTTCCAAAAAGTGAAAAAAAAATGCGAAAATTGACAAAATATGGCTTTTTTGGGACATTCGCGCCTTTTTCGGGTGACGTCAGCATGACGTCATCAGGTGGGTCAGGGTAGGATGATGTCAGCATGACGTCATCATGTGACGTGGCGGCTTATGAGTGGTCCACGAGGGTGGTGAGGTGGCATACAGGTGGAGCGATGGTGGACGGATGGTTGTGGATGTGGCGATGACGCAGGCAGTGACGCGGTGTTGACGCAGGCACGCAGGTTGGCGGAAAACCAGAAACCATGGCGGTATCATATCGCACTGCTTATGCTACGAAAAGGAATTTGTCAGAGGGGGCTCCGATACGATTTGGGGGCGACGCGTGGACCAGGCCTGACGTCAACCTCTGACAGATATCGGACAATATCTTTCGGACGTCGGGGCCGGTCCGATATCCGCGTCAACCGTCGGATGAAAAGTGCTTGATCGGACGGTCGACGGGCTGTTGAACTGCGCGGATGATATGGCGTCGGGCAGGTATTAAACAATTGTTTTTGACGGGATTTGTGCCCAGCGGGGCCCTTAGGAATATCAATGAATTTCATGGTTTCTAATGTATTTCTTTATTAAATCACGCATAGCCGAAAACTTTAGGATAAGGCGGAAAACTATGGTTTTTCAATGAATTTTTGCAAAATCGCGCATGGCTTTTAACACTTAGGCTAAGTGGGTTTTTCGTATTATTTTGTATAAAAGTGCAAATGGGTCCCAAACTTAGGATAAGGCGGACAAAGTGGGTTTTCAAGGTATTTTTCCTTTTGAGCGGGTCTAAGGGTGCAAAAGGGTTTTTCAAGGTTTCTTAGGGAAAATGGAGGTTTGACTAGGTAGATGAGTTTCTGAAGGAGGAAAAAAGGTTAGGCTTGGGTTCTCAGACTGACCAGATGTCAATTTGATTCCCTGGTAATGAATCATATGGCTATAATGCCAAGGAGGGGATATTTATAGAATGCTTAGGGTTTATACACCATGGTGTTATAATAGTAGGGAAAGGGTGACATAGGGAGTTAAATAATAGAAGTTAAAGGTTAATATGGAGGGAGAAGGTGAATGAGGAGTGATATTACTAAGTTTTCTTGAAAACAACTTAGTTTAGGGAGTAGATCAAAATGAAAAGAATTTTGCACAAGAAATGTGGCTCTTAAAGGAATCAAGAACCAACATAAAACCTTGAATTTCTTTCATAAACACAACTGGTGCAGGGATGCTAATAATGAGTGAAAATCAAAGAAAAAGGGGAAGTTTAGACATGCTCCATTATGTTGTCTTCCTTGTATTGACCAGCAAGATTCAGTTTGGAAGGAACACCAATTCTACAACCTCATCTACCTACCCATCTATTTGCCTAGCATTTTGTGTTTCTTCTTGGAGGGTGCACTTGGACTTGCAGACCCTTATGTGCCTTTTCTTTTTCATTGGCTTTTTCCTTTGATTTCCTATCTAGAACTACCCTTATTTCTTCCAAGGCCCCAGATTAAGCAGTTGGGAACCTTAGCTTCTCTGCCTAACTACTGATCTGCCAAGATTAAACAGTTTGGACAGACTTCTTTCTCTACTCTACAAAAGAAAATTGAAACATGGCATGATCCAGATTAGACTGTTGGACCATCCATCAAAATTTAATAAACATGAAGGCATGTACACACCTTGCCTTTCCTTGGAAATATGGGATCTTTGTATCAGCAAAGCAGAGCATATTTGGCATTTGTATTTGCCCATCATGAAATATGAAACCTATTGGTATAGGTATCCAATAGTGGCTCCACATGGGGATGGTTTTTCTTCTTGAAATACCAAGAACAACAGGTCAGCATGTGTTGGCCCTTTGGCTACTGCTTCCAAATTTGGAGTTTTTCATCCTTGAAACCTCAAAATTGTAGACTGTCATATTTATAACATTTGCTGAAGTACAGTCTTTTCTTGCTTCTGCAAGATCCTAAAAATCAAGTTATTCACATGTTTTAAAGAAAGCACTATACACAGAAAATTATGTACAAGGGTAGCCATACTGCATTCATGGAAGGTATTCAAAATAGTGCTTCAGCATCCTGCCATTGACAGGTCCTTCATCCAAATCAGTTTCATCAAGATTCTTACGAAAGTAGGTGTTATTTCCTTGTACTGCTTGGATGATAAATGATCCCCTCCAAAGAGAATCAAACTTTCCATGTTTTCCTTTTTTTTCTCTTCTTGAATCCCACTTGAGTACTTTGTCACCCATGTTGAAATCCTCAGCCTTGGTCCTTCTGTCAAAAGCTTTCTTTAGCTTGTCCTGTAATATTTGAACTCTGTTATAAACTTGGTCTCTAGTTTGCTGCAAACATATAATTTGATTCACCCTCCTTTGTATATCATTGGGCTCAACTTGATTTTCTTGAAGTAGCTTCATAACAGGGATCCCTAGTGATGAAGGAAATTTGGCTTCTAATCCATAGACTAACTCATATGGGCTGACCCCAATTGATCTCTTGGTTGTTAATCTATCTGCCCATAAGGCATTTTCTTATGCCAATTCTTTTTGTTCTCTTCCAACACCTTCTTTATCATGTTCACCAGGCTTTTATTTGAAGATTCTGCAAGGCCATTTACTTGGGGATAATATGCAGTAGAATGGCCCAAAGTAATGTGGAACTTGTGGCAGAAGCTGACCATCTTCTTAGATCTAAAAGCAGCAGCATTGTCTGTTATTATCTTATCAGGGCATCCAAATCTAGCAAGGATATTGGTCTCAAGAAACTGAATGATAGTGGATTCATTTGCTTGTCTGCATGGGATTGCCTCAATCCATTTTGTGAAGTAGTCTGTAGCTGTTAGAATCCATCTATGTTGGCCTGAAGATGAGGGATTAATTTCTCCAATGAAATCCAAGCCCCATTGCTGAAATGGTCTCTCTGTTGCAATAGGCCTTAAAGGTAGTGGCAATAACTGTCTCTTTCCTTCAAACACTTGACATTTATGACATGAAGTGGTAAATTTCTTGATATCAGGGAAAAGAGTGGGCCAGTAGTAACCAGCTCTCAGTATCTTATCCACAATGGACTTCCAATACAAATGTCCACCACAATCACCTGCATGAAACTCCTCCATGATCTTGTTAGCCTCATTTTCAATTAAGCAGTTTAATAGGATACCCTCATGGTTTTTCCAAAGCAGATTGCCATCCATAACACAAAATTTTAAAGATTTCATTTATAGGAACCTACATTTAGTTCTGGACAGCCCTAGGGGAGCACACAGGTTTTGTAACACATAGCAGATATCAGAATACCAGGGGGATTGTTCAAAGGCTACATTGATCTTTGGAGTCGCCAACTCCGGTTC
>APFE030993245.1:92267-137720 GCA_000404065.3 Pinus taeda
CATATGCTTGTTCTATAATCCGCCCTTCGGGTGAACCTGTCGCTATATTTTAGCGAGCCTAGCGACAGTGAAACTCGTACTCGTCCATTTCGACGAGTTTGTCGCTATTCGGTTTTAACGAGTTTAATGACAAAGATAACTCGGTCCTTTTCAATATTAGAGAGTCTGAAAGGGACGGAAAGGAGACTCCAAAGATTCTTTTTTGTCATATAATCCCTTGAGTCTGAAAAAGCGTAAAATAATACGAAAGGGATGAATTTTCAATAGTTTTAACAAGCCGAACAAGACAAGCGCTCGATCTTTTTGTGTAATAATCCCTCAGGTCAAAAAAGATTAAAATCTAGAGGAGGGATAACACTTCCGATGAATTTAACGAGCCAGAGAGGCTAATCGCTCGACAATCTTTTCATATTTTACGAGTCAGTTGAAAAGAGCTTAAATGAGACTTGCTTTCGAGGAACGAGTGATGATTTTGGGTAGTAGTTGATTCCAGGTAGGGTTTGGAATTTTTCAATCACGGCAGTGTCACAAGGATGGCTAATATAATCACTCTTCATAGATGTTCCTCGAAAGGGTAAACAATCAAATGGAGGTGAATGATCGGCTAAAAACAGAGTGGAGGTGGATGAGAACACAACAAAGGCTCAAAAGCTGACAATAAGGCATTCACAATGGTTATTTATCAGTTCATTTTTTAATGAGCTTAAACTTTGGGGGAAACATTTGCTCATTTTCTTATGTTTATTTTTTAACGAGCTTGAATTTTGCGTTAAAACTACAGTAACATTGCTTGCCAGTTGTATAATAAGGACGTCTCATTCAAGATGCCATTTTTTATGGTGCTTGCACCTTTTGTAAGTTTTTCCCTGGATCCTTTCTTTATGCAAGCTAGGAAACGACCATCCTTACAGGTTTAAAGGGTTAGAGGACCTACAAATTTAAAAAATAAATGGTCGCTCTTTGCTTTCATATGCAAAGGTTTGCATGCCCCCAGGTATAGCGAAAAATTCCCAGGTTACCATGAAAGTTCCATCCGCATAGCAGATAGAATGCTTCCTTGGCAATGTTTACCAAAATAGACAAAGGTGAGTGGTGAAAAGTTGCTCCACTCACATAACTTTGACGAAGGTATCTTATTCCAGCCTAATCCCATTTTCCTATGAGGACGAGTGTTTCAGACTAGTCATATATCCTCCGTGGAAACCTACTCTATACCCAAGGTTTTCCTACCGAAACAGACCAGGGTGCATGCCCCCTGGGTTTCAGTCATATCCTCCTGAATCACTCGCGCTCATCAGGTAGATGGATTGGAGATCGATGAGACATTCCTTGTGTGAAAAGACCATTTAGGGATGGCATTTGACTATTTACGATGTGTGAATTGGGGAATGACATTTGGTCTATGAGCTTGACCATTCTGCCTTCATGCGGAAAACACATTACTCTAAAGAGTGAGGAGACGAAAACTCCCATGCAATAAATATAGTCGCGTCCAAGGAGTAGATTATAATCCAAGGGTCCTTGAACTACCATCATGTTCATGTGAATGGTTTTCCTTCTCAAAGTAATGGGAACATTTCGAAGGATCCCTAATGGTCGACTAGTTCCTTTATCAAAGCCTGTCAGATTTCTCATTTTAGGCAAAAGCAATGGCAAACCAAGCACTTTCCAAGAAGTTGAGGAAAGGATACTCACAGAAGCTCCTTCATCGATGATAGTACCACCCATGACCATTCTGTAAGCTTGTACAATGATTCAGAATGGTACACTAGCTGGTATATGGGGTTTTCCTAGTAGATTCCAGTCGAAGGAAACGACTAGGTTGCTTGGAGGTGGGACTGAATAGACGGCTGGATATGACTCTGATGAACTTCCTTCCCACGATAAAGGAACGGGTAGACCACCCCCAATTTCATCGGAGTCTGTGTTTACGAAAAGAATTTGAACAGTGTCGTTCTCTTTCTCTTCAATGATGGTATCATTCAAAGATGAACACTCTGAAGGCAAGATTGGGTCAACTGCTGCCTCGACCTTTTGAATTTCGCGTGGTATGGATTGAGAGGATTCATTTTCAATGATAGACGCTTCGGCCGACCATAATGGCTAGCCAGCCAGATTTTCAACTAGTGGTGGACTTGACAAGAGTTTCTTATATCCTGGAGCGAGCCGTAGCAGTGAAGCAGGACGGTCATCCAAAACTCTTTTAGCTTCATCAAGGAGGGGACAACAGTGGATGGCATGATTGCCTTCACAGAATTTACAAGGAAATATGGGATTCCTTTTCTTTCCAGATATTTCACTTTCACTGGTTGATGGTGTGCATTTAACATGATCATCAGAGGTTGACGACACCGAATTGTGAAAATGAGACCAGTCCCTTAAGATCCGAGGGATGCAGGGACAATCTCGGTGATAGTGGTATCCATTGCAAATGACACATGGAGATTTAGGTTTAGACGGTGCAGTGTGAGGATTTTTGCTAGACGACACCTGGTTGCCCCCTTTCGATTTTGGTTCCTTCTTCTTCTTTTCTTTTTTCCCTTTCTGCTTCTTCTTCTTCTCAGTTACTTGATCCTTAGCTTTACCGGCTTTATCAGGCGAAGAGGAAGGAGGAGAGGGAGAAACAGATGAAGTAGAAGGTTGGTGGGCAACTCTAGTATCATCTAGTTGCTAACTCCATTGTTAAGGAATTACGGTATTCTGAATGACAGAGGTAGAGAAGAGCCATACAGGAAAACCAATCGTCAACCCTGGAAGTGATAATGTGGCCATATGGGGTGCACTAACATCTCCCTAAGAGGAGAAGGGACTAGGATTTCCTCTAAGGGGAAATCTTTGGTTGTTAGACTCCATTTTCTCAATCTGGAGACCAACGAGGGAATTTGTGATGTTATTCCGATTAAAATAAATTTTAGACGCTTTGACACAACTTGTTTTTTCAATTTTAAAGTGTCGAAAAAAAACAAAAGATGACTCTAGTCGCCTTCGATTTTAGTGAACCTGAAGTGACAAGTGCTCAGATGGACCTTTTCCTTTAAGGAGTCTAAAAAGGAGCAAAATAGACTTCTCTGGAAATCTAGGCAGAGGGGATTACCAAACCAATCGCAAAACTACAAAATACTTTTTATGGTACGGCTGTCAATCTTCCTTAATGTTGTGTTCTGTGCATTGCGATCGATAGGGCGGTAGACACTGCTTCATAAGGATGAAGCATGTAGCCTATTGTGGTATCCCAATATATACTCGACGGTATGTGGGAGCTTGCACTTTCTGTCTCAGAGTGGCACTTGCTGTCCATACTGGAACTTGCTATCTCAGAGTGGAAGAATCACCCAACCAACAATGAAAACAACAATTACCAGGTTTTACGATGTCGGAATACGTCTCTAGCCTAGACCTCTAGATGTTGTGCATTAGGTTCCAAAGCGTTGTTAGATTCATTAAATTTATTTTAAGTTGATCTTGTTTAAAAATTTTCCTTTCTGGTTCACTGCGTGATGTGTATACAATTCCTAAAATGCAGTCTAAGATGATAAACAACTATTTAATCCTCTTTTGGCAATGAAAATCCCAGCTACTAAGGAAAGAAAGTTGGGAATCTTTCAACAAAGAGCACAGAGCACACACTAAATGCATTGTCTGAAATCAAACCAAGCAGTCTAAATGAAAATGCACATGCAATTATTTGCTTTAAGCCTTCTTAATGTATGAATGACGATAAGAAAGCTAAGTGAAAATCTGAATTATTTTCAAAGCGACAATACTCAACAAATTTCTTTTCAAAATGAAGTGAAGGTAAGAGAGACACTTTGCAATTTCGAAATGAAAATTTCTTTTCAACACTTTAAAAACTACTTTTTCAAATCATATGCAAGAGTAACTGTATAATCAACTATTAATAACAATGGGATTCTCTTCTAAAACTGAAAATGACACTTACGACACTTTTAGATTAAGAAACGACAGTTCGACTATGCTACTTCTTTGCAAAAGAGAACTGAAAATGGCGCACAATACATAAAAACACTTATAGTTCTTTGCATAATAGAGGTAGAATGATGTAAGATAAAGGGGCTTTCACAAAGATATACTGACCATAGACAACAAAACTCCTGAATAGAACTGAAAAATAATGAAGGAAAAACCAAAGTTTGAAGGTAAAGTTAACCTTCCTTGACCATCGCACCTGTCACACAATGGATTCAGTATGCAGCGCACCTACTGCACATGGGAAGTACGATGCATACATAATGCCTTGAAGGTAGGGTTCGATGGTACCAGTGCAAGACTTTTAACGAGTTTTTACTCACAATTTGCAATTTAGTTCAGGGATTTAGGCCGAGAAAGTGATATTCAGTATATGTAAATCACGGGGGTTGATCTAAGGAGGTTACTAGAGCCACCACTTAGGGCAATCAGACTGTTTGTAGATCGATTGTTTAATTCATAAACAAATCCCACAGATAGACTGAAGCAACATTGATCTACTTTTCATTTGTATAAAAAATGAAGTTCGAAGGCTAGCTAGCTTGACTTCAAGCTCTGTCTGTAAGTTTATAAAATAAACAAAGATAGGCTAACAAACAATCTATTCTCTCCCTAGCGGAGTTGCAATTTTGTTACCGGGAATAGTTTCCACTCGGAGCTGCTATTCCCACTAAGACTAGTAGCTATCTCAGAAACAAACAAGTAAAGTATACTTTCGCTTTCCTTTATGAAAATAGATAAGAGTGGAACAAAGGGCACCAACCTTAGTCTTGTGCTTAGTTCCCTTGTTTGATTCCTCTCCTTCCTGATAGGCCTTTGTCACTTCTTCTTCATCTGCCCAGCCTCAAAGAGCACCTGTGGAATCAAAGAAACATACTACTATCGAAGAACAAAGATCTATATTCATAAATAACACAGGACCAGATATATGTTAACCATACAAATGCATATATAACTGAAAATACAAGAATATGGAGGAAAACATGAATAGCTTTATTAAGGTCAAGAATAGCAAGAGGATTACAACCATATGCTCTGACCCAACATCATCCTCCAGCAAGAAAGGCCTTCTTCACCTCAACTAAAGCTTAGATCACCCAACACTATGAAGGTACACCAGAAAACCAACAACACTTTTCTACAAGATACAAGATTCTAGCCTCTGGATCTCTGTGATGAGGGATCCATATATAGATGATTGTAGGGGGGTGAGTCATCTTCTAGGGTCTTGATTAGTGTCCTCCCTCTAACAGATCTTGATTCCACTTGGAGAATGATGATCTCTTACTCATCCCTGGTCGAAAACAGAGAGGCAAGTGTCAGAGGGGAAACTTTTGGAAGATTCCATGATCTTCCACCTCGCAAATTGTCCCTGCCATTTGTTCATTCCTGACCATTGCACCCTACAGAGTGGCCATTCAGGATGCATAGTACCCTTCACACTGGGAAGGTGATATGCATCACACCTTCTGCACTAGGTATTCAGTATGGTCCAGTTTTGACCATTTTTAAGCAGTCTTTAGTGGAGAACTTCTGGGAGATGATGTAATCAGCTGACCTTGTTCCTTTAGGCAGTGAAGCAAAACTTTTAGGGACTTAGGAGCCCTCAATTTATGGAGATTTATGATTTGGGTTGTAGTGCGCAAAAATGTCTATAACACCCACTCTAGGGCTAGAGGGGTTGCCTCTTTCCACAAAGGGAACACGTTCCTGCATCACAAATTGGCGACTCTGCTCGGGAGGATTTTTGGCCTTTATTTTTCTTGTTTGCTCTTGCCTCGATTTTTTGATTAGGTCTCTTTTGAAGTTTTGTGGATTAGTTATCATTCCTCTGAGTTTCCTGGGTTGATCTGGGAAATACCCCTATTTGATTGAAGGATTGGTTGTTTTTGATTTGGGAGTTTTGGTTCGCCTGTCATTGTTTTGAACATCATTGCGAATTTAATTTTAACACTCACGCTGTCATTGCGCTCACCCTTTTGTAATATCCTATGCATTGCATAATTACGCCTCACAGTCACGATGCTTCTGAAATTGGACCATTGCGGAAAAGTCATGTATTTCTACGCTGACATCACTTTCTTGCTGCGGCTAGTACTTTATCAATGCTTGTTGCTTGTGTATTATCCGTGCTGATTGCTGTGGAATTGATTTTCTCAATTCAACCTCCTGAGTCCATCAGTCCTACTGGTCCCTTGCTTTTCTCACTTGCTTGATGATTTGTTTTTCACTGTTCATGGTTAAGGCACTCTCTTGTGAGCTTCGTTGAATGAATCTTGTTTTTTTTGCTTATGTGACCTAGATCATTATTTGAGGTTCCTTGAATCTATTGGCTTGGTTGCTTGTTTTCTCAAGATTCATTTGCAGCTTCTTGTTGGTTTGATTGAGCCTTCTCCTTAGCCTGTTTTTGGTTGATTGTTTAGTGAATGTTATTGAACCAACCTTTGGCATTGATTCAATTTCTTTTTGCTATCAAACATAGATTACAATTGTTTGGATCAACCGGGCTTTTCCACACTTGCTTGTTGCTTATTTGTTTCTTCTAGATTTAAAGACATCAAAATAAGAAAGATTGCATTTATTTAGTGTACGAAAGTGAAAGTGAATTTGCATTTCAAGTTTTCATATTGGAAAGCGAATGATGAGATCTCTCATTAGTAGTATCTGTGCACTTTAGGAATTGATGTCTGTATGCATTGAGTGACTGCCATGTTGTCTTGGTTTTCTTGGTTTGGAAATGATCTCTCTACCATCCCGTAGGTAGGTGTTCATTGAAGAAAAAGGAATTTTCATTCATTCTAGCTGCATCCTAGGATTTATTATATACATAAGGTACAACCTGAAAATTGAAACATAATCCAAGATCAACTCTAAAATGAACTGAATAAATCTAACAATACATTGGAACATAACGCACACTATTTAGAGGTCTAGGCTATAGATGTGCTCTGGTGTTGTTAAACCTAGTCACTTTTGTTTCCACTCAAGGATGGGTGATTCCTCCTTCTGTGACTCAATAGTGGTCTAGTACGGAATTGTGCTCCCATGTACCATCGAGTATATGTTGGGAGACCTGACTAGGTTTATCATCCTTTATCCATAGGAAGCCATGTCTACAACCTTACAAACCGTAACACACCAAACACAGCGTTTGGGAAGATTGACTGCCATACGGAAAGTACTTGATTTTCATATGACTGCCAAGGTGAATATGCAGTTTTACGAATTGTCTGGTAAACCTTTTGCCTAGTTCTCCAGAGTAGTAACTTTCGCTCCTTTTCGGAATCCCTAAAATAAAAGGTTCATCTGAGCAGTTGTCACTTCATACTCATCAAACATTCGAAGGTGACTAGAGTGATATTTTGGTCCTTTTCTCGACTCTTTAAATATGAAAAGGTCAAGTTGTGTTCTTGTGTCTTAAAATTTATTCGGCCACGTTCACATTTACCCTGTTAGATCTTCTTTGTGTTAGCTTGAGTAGGATTCTTTCTCATTAGTTTTCCTAGGATTTTTTGAATCGAATCATCTTGGCGGAATCACCAATCCCGTCTCCCATTCCAAGTGACCAAGGGTCTCCCTATTCTATTGCTCCTCAGATACCGGTTGGTAGTGACACTCTCCTTGTTATTCCAAGTATCCAATCGATTAACTTTCATGCTCCAGAAGATGACTCTTGCGATATCCATTGGAACCCCATTTGGGAGCCTTCCGAAGAAGATATTCCTGGTACTCCTCGTAGTGTTTCGGTCCAAATGTATTCTTTTGACATGGATGACACATCCCCCATCATGAGTGAAGGATCTGTTGTGATGAGCAGTGAAATTCCTATCCAAATGGAAACTCCATCCTTCAGTGTCACCCCTCTTGGTGTCACACTGCCCTTACGCTATAGGGCTTTGAGGGATGTTATGGGTTCTAGGACCTCCCTTACGAGTTCTATGTGGTCTCATAGCATCACTCCGACTTCAGAGTCTTTTATTCCTCAAATTCACAATGTGTCTGTCACCTCAGTCCTGACTATTCTAACTGTCTGTTGGTGCCATCACTGCATCCTCAGTTGTGACCACTGTTGCTAGACCTTCCCCCGGCAAATATTGTCCCATTGACATCTACATCTAGTGTTGTTGATCATATGCTTAATGCCCCACCTTCTTCTCGTTCCATTCTAGCAGGGGGGCATACAATCAATATTTGCATGCTCTTTAAAATCTGGGCATGCACGGTCCGTTTCATTATTACGATTCTCAAGGATCTCACCTTTATCTCACAGACCTTTGCAATCTCAGCCTGCAGTTGAGGTCACAATCCCGTTATCTATTGCTTGGGGTACCACTGGTTATGGTGGTGGAAAAGTACCTCGTGTGAATTTTCAAGGACCACCTTATTAAGGTCAGCCACCTTACACGCATCCCTCCTATGGGCAACAGTATTATGGACAACCTTATCCAGGGCAACCTGGAGGCCCAGAAGGAAAATCCTTCTAAGGACAACCTTCGGCCTCTAGTGGTTCATCTTTTACTTATCTTAGGAAACCTTCTGGTAATCCAGGACAACCTTACATGCAACAAGGTCAACCTGGTGTCCAGTAAGGCTACCCTTTTGGGCAGGTCGGTCAGCCTTACGTACAGCAAGGCCAACCCAATGTCCAGTCTGCTCAACCATATGGACAAGTTGGCCAGCCTCAAAGCCAATCAGGTCAACCAACTATCCAGTCTACTCAGCCATCCGGTCTATCCGGACAACCCTCAGTTGTGGAAGGACAACCTAATACCCAATAGGCTCAACCTTATGGGAAAATGGGCCAATCTCAATCTCAACTAGGTCAACCTTCAGGCCAGGTGACTCAACCTCAATTCTCTCAAGGACATCTTTCTGGGCTTGCTCAACCGAGCACTCAAATGATTGCTGCTTCTCAAGCTCCACCCGGTTTTCAACCCTAGTCCAGGCTCCAGACCCAATTCAGTCTTCAAATGTAGGTTGGATCCCAACTTCAACCTGCTTATCAAATGCAGTCTGGCCCCCAGGCTCAGTTTGGAGCCCAACTGCCTTATGGTTTCCAGTAAGCCCAAGGGAAAACTCAATTTGCCCCATATCAAAACTATCAACAACTGTAGGTGAGTCCTTATCAGAATTACCAGCAACCATATGTTTCTCTTGTAGGACAAGTTGGTAATCAATGGAATGCTGGGGGACAAATCCAGGGTCAGCCATCCAGTTATAGCTATAAGCCCTATGGACAAAATCCCTATAGACATAACCCTCCTTGGCCAAATCTGTCCAGATAGAATTAATGGGGGCACCAAGCAGCTGGTTGGAACTCTGGTGCTACCTCCTACTCACGGTCTCAGATGTCCTTTAATCCCCAGTTACCCTTTTTAGCAATGCTGGAGTTACCAGATGTGTCCAAACTAACCAATGATCCTATCCTTCATAATCTGTATTGGCCACCGGTTCCAACTAAGATTCTCGGTGATTGTTCCAAATTCAATGGTAAAGCTGGAGAAGACCCCCAAGCCCACATTATGACTTATCATCTATGGAATTTTTCAAACTCGTGGCTTGATGATTCAATCCGGCTCCACCTTTTTTAAAGGACCCTCACTGGCTCTGCTGCTAAATGGTATATTGAGTTAGCTCACGAATATTTTAAGGATTTTAACCCATTGGCTATGGCATTTTTAACTCATTTTCAGTTGTCGATTCGATATGAAACGGGCACACATCTCCTGACATCCCTTAAACAAACAACGACTACACACATCTCTGATCATATCCATGAATGGAGATGGTGTCACCATTTGATTAAGTTTTGGATTCCCAATTAGCTCCTAACCAACTGGTTCATGACATCATTCGTCGGTCCGATAGCACGAGACATTGCTATGGGGGCATGTGTAATTGAAGAGCAGGCCATTGCGCGTGCTTAGTACCTTGACTTGGTTTACTCCTAGTCCGGTACACTATATTATTATTTGCCTAATGCCGCGAGGCCCAGAACTTCCAAAGCCCCACCAACCCCATCTATTGATGGTATCATTGGTTCTGCCAATCTACCTTCTAAGAAATCTTCCGCGAACCTTGGGAAGCAAAAGTCGAATGCTTCGAATGAAAATACTTCTCAGGCTATATCCAATTCCGGTAATACTTTCGAGGTTAACGTCATCCAGTCCACCACGGTGGATAAAGCCTCGAAAGGGAAAAAGAAGGGAAAAGGAAAGAATAAATCTGATCAATCGAAGGAGGATTCCGCTAAACCTCCACCCAAGGAGGGAACGAAACGCAAGCCCAAGAATCCTTGCCTTATCTGTGATGAGGATCACTCTGCCAAATACTGTTCGAGGCAGCCTGAAGTTAGTCGTTTGTTGAAAGGTGCTCCTGGGACTCCTGCGGTACTAAAAGAACCTTTTCCCTCGCAGCAAACACAAATGGTGGTTGATCCATCCTAATCCTCTTCTCCTTTTGGTTCCCAAGTGTTTATGGCTGGGATGATCCCTGTTCACATTAGTAATCGAGCAAAAGAAAATCTGTCGCCTGCCGGGAAAGAGCCTAAGGTTCCCTCTAGCGCTCCTCTATCTAGTTCTCGTCTGTTGCACATTAAGAGACCTGTCACTGAGACACCCATCCGACCCCCTCCTAAAGGTGTACTCATGAAATCTTCTTACAACCCTAATGCTCATGCTGCTCAACATTATAGCATCATTCACAACTTAGCCCAAGCTCCATCATCTATGTCCGCTCTTGAAGTTCTCCAGAGCTGCCCCTCCAAGAGGAAGTCCTTACTATCGGCTATTAGTGGCATTGACCCGTACGAGTCAGATTTTATTTCTTTTGACCTCGACAGCCATATACCGAGGCTGCCTCACCAAATTTCCTTCCTTATCCAGGTCATCATCAACTCTAAAATGATTCATCGTATCATCATTGATGAAGGCGCTTCAACTTGCATAATGTCTGTTGCTTGTTGGAAGGCTATTGGTTCTCTGACTCTGAGTCAGTCTCCTACGACCTTGGAAGCCTTTGCTGGGAGAGAGTCTCGCCCTTATGGTATACTCCAACGTTTGCCTATTACTTTGGAAGGGAAGACGGTCATAGTGGAAGTTGAAGTCATTGATGCCAATCTAACTTACAACCTTATTTTGGGTCGAAGCTGGACATATGCCATGTGAGCCGTGGCTTCATCTCTATTTCATGTCATTCATTTCCCTCATCAGAGGAAGATCGTCATAGTAGACCAGCTATCTTTCTTTGCCTCCTCTTCCGAAGGCAATGTGTCTTTTGTGGAGCATACCTCCATTCCATGGGAGAGTGTGGGAGCTAGACTCTTTAAAGATCATGCCCTTATGGGTGTTTTTTCACTCCCACCTCCGAACGTCGCCCCTATTAATATGATTTCCATTCGATCTGATCCGTGGGTTCTTCCCCCCACTGATTAGATAGAATCTTGGGGCGATGAGATGCCATTGAGTTCTGCCGAGCTCAACTACGTCGATATTGTTTCTACATCAGTTCCCCCTCCTAAATCTGCTCCTTTGAGCAGAGCTCTCGAATTGTACGGTCATTCCCCTTCTCTTCGAGACCACAGTTCTTCAGACTCTTTAAAGGAAGTATTTCCTTTTGGTGAAGCCATTATCGAGAGCATGTCTGTCAAGGAACCCCCTTGGTCCGATCACCACCATCGTTCCTCGTTCCTCCTTGCCCACCAGGAAATGCTTACCTATCTCGAGTGGTTTGCTCCTTGTCTGCCCTCGCAACCCCTTCAGAAAGCCATTCAAGTTTATCAAGTGTCCTCTGAAGGGAACATGGGAAACATCACACAAACCCAGCCGATTGACATCTCTGTTAAGCTAAGGATTGCCAAGCACATCTATGTTGGAGTAACTTGTACTCCTGAGGAGATTCAGCTCTATACTAATCTTTTTTGTGAATTTTGTGATGTGTTTTCTTGGTCTTATGAAGAAATGCCCATCATCGATCCTAGTATCGTGGTGCATGAGATACCTACATATTCGGATGTTAAGCCTGTGCAACAACGTTTATGCCCTGTGCACCCCCAAAAGGCTGCGACTATCAAAGTGGAAGTCGAAAAGCTTATTAAGGCTAGTTTCATCTACCTCATTCCACTCACAGATTGGGTCTCCAATATCATCCCTATGACTAAAACATAGGGCACCATCAGGGCCTGTGTTGATTACCATGATATTAATCGAGCCTGTCCCAAAGATAACTACTCCACACCCTTCATTGACCAGCTCATTGATGAGTGTGTTGGAAGTGAAATGTAATCGTTCATGGATGGTTTTTCTGGTTATAACCAGATTAATATTGCGCCCACTGATCAGCACAAGACTGCCTTTATCTGTCAGTGGGGCACTTTTGCCTACAAAAAGCTCCCTTTCTGTTTAAAAAATGCTGGTGCTACCTTCCAACGCATGATGTCTTATGGATTCCATGATATTTAACACATTGTGCAACCTTACCTGGATGATCTACCAACTCATTCAGCTAAACGACAAGACCATCCCACTCACCGTTGCGAAATATTTCTCTGCTGTCAACACTACCACATCCGACTCAATCGACGTAAGAGTGTCTTCTACGTCCAGTCCGACAGACTTATTAGGTTCATCGTCTCCTGAGAGGGCATCCGTTTGGATCCCCTTAAAGTCGAGGCCATTTTGAATCTTCCTCCCCCTCCTTCTTTGCAGCAATTGCAGAGTTTTTAAGGCAGAGCGAATTTTTTACGACGCTTCATTCTGAACCATGCCAAAGTGGCCAAAGGTTTCACACGGTTATTAAAGCGGAACACCCCTTTTCTTTGGGATGTCATTGTTCAAGAGTCCTTCGAGCACCTCAGGGTCCTCCGTGTTTCTCCTCCTAATTATCATCGTGACTACACTCTGTATCTAGCCGTTGTCGATACCACTATTGGCATGGTTCTTGTTCAAGATGATGACGATGACACTAAGCATGTCATTTATTATCTTAGCCGCAATCTATTAGATATGGAATCTCGATATGCTTACGTTGAGAATTTGTCATTGGCCGCCGTTTGTACCATCCAAAGTTTCCTCCATTATATCTTATTGTGCACTATGATAGTGGTTTCTGATTGCAACTCGATGACATACATCCTGTCACGTCAGTTGCTGGGGGACAAGTACTCGAATTGGATTGTTATCCTCCAAGAGTTTTACTTGGAATTCACCACTGCTAAGTCTAAGAAATTCCTTGTTTTTTCTAAGTTGCTTTGCTCTTTGCCATCTCTTACTGCGCCCTCTCAGTCAGAGGACCATATTCCGAATGAAACCCTATTCTTAATTAGCACCCTTGATCCCTAGTACAAGGATACCATTGTCTATCTACAGACGTCCTATTTTCATCCTAATGTGTCTAAGGATGCTCGGCGATGGATTCACCATCAGTCTCAACCCTATCATATTATTGGGGACACCCTGTACTGTCTCAGCACCGACTCTGTTCTCCGCCGATGTCTAACGTTCGAGGAAGCTGAACGAGTTCTAAATGACTGCCATTCTGGCGCCTGTGGTGGTCACATGTCCGGATATGCTACTGCTCAAAAGAACCTCTGTGCTGGTTATGTTTGGCCCTCCATATTTAAGGACTGCATTCTTTTCGTCCGCTCCTGTCATGAGTCCCAAATCTACCAACGGAAGATGCACACGCCTCCCACTCCATTGCACCCTATCGTTATTGTCGGACCTTTTGCAAAATGGGGCATTGATTATATGACCTGTAACCCTCGCTCGGCCAGGGGCGTGGGTATATCATCCTTGTCGTTGATTACTTCACAAAATGGGCCGAGGCAATGCCAACACTATCTGAAGACGGTCACACAGCGGTGAAATTTTTGTTCAATCATGTTATCTCACAGTTTGGAGTCCCTCAAGCTATCGTCACTCATCACGGTAAGCATTTTCGTAATCATATGATGACTGAGCTAACAACCCAGCTTGGCTTGTGGCATGATAGCTCGACTCCATACTATCCTCAAGCCAATGGCCATGTAGAAGCCATCAACAAGGTTCTAGTTACGATGCCTCAACGCACCATTGGCATGCACAAGTCCAACTAGCACTTGATGTTGTTATCTGCCTTATGGGCCTACCGAACTTCTGTAAAGGATGCCACTGGTTTCACCCCAGTCCAATTGGTTTATGGGCTGGAGGCTACCCTTCCCATCAAGTGCGAGATCCCTTCGTTGAAGCCATCGAATTACTCCCCAACACTACTCTAGTAGAATAATGCCTTCTTTACCTAGAACAGCTGGACGAGACTCATTGACTAGCCTCTCTAGCTATTGAAGCACAAAAGAGGAGAGTGAAAACTCACTTCGATCATACTGTTCATCCTCGTTCTTTTGTTGAGGGAGATTTAGTCCTGCTCTATGATCAAGCAAATGATAAGCTGGGGGCAGGCAAATTTGAGCCCATGTGGCATGGGCCTTATATTGTAAAGCGGGTTTTACAGAAAGGGGCCTATGAGCTGATTGATTATGAGGGGAATCCTCTGGATAAGCCCCAAAATGGGCTTTATTTGAAAAAATATTATGCATGAATTCCATGCACTCTGATTTGTACATACATGTGTTTTTAGCAGGTGTGTTGTGCGTGTGTGTGTTTTCATGTTTTGGCTTGGTGTGTCACTAGGATTGCTGCTTATTGTGTCTTTTGCTTCTTGTGCAGATGTCTGGTGCCCCTTATGTTGGTTTCGGTGATGGTTCCTGCTGCAGTAGCCACAATCTGTCTTCTGCGGCATGGGTGATCTACGATCCTCATGGTGAACTAGTAGACCTTCAAGGTGTTTGTCTAGGTTGTACAATGAACAATGTCGCTGACTATAGTGTTGTTATTGAGTTACTGGCCGAGGCGATCAATCTCGGTATTCATACATTGGTTGTGAACCTGGATTCTCAGCTTGTCGCCCACCAGCTCAATGGGCGATATTCCATCAGAGACCATCAGATTTTAATGTTGTATTTACATGTTAAATTATTAGAAAGGAATTTTGATTTCATCACATATCAATACATTCCACAAAGGTTAAACACGTTAATTGATGCATTGGCAAACCATGTATTAGAGAGAAATTTATGTAACATGTAATCAAAAGAGCATATAAGAAGCATGTAAAACACAAAAAAGTACCATAGGAATATGTATATATATAGATCTCGTGTGGCGCACCGAGGCGCTCAAAAAAATAAGTGTATGTGTCCAAATAGAGTCTGTGTTCTCCATACATCCGAGACACATGTCTCTCAAAAAATCATCAGCAAGAAATAAACCTAGGCATCTACTGCGGTGGTTTATGCTCCCTATAGCTCACCGCCACTCGTGGCACCCACCTCAATAGGTGGTCCACCCTGGATTTCACTCCTATTGTGTGGATCTGCAACGCTACGGGGACCTCCTCGACCCCCATGTAATCAGGGATCCCCGCCATCAAACCCTCAAGGTTTCAGGCCACTGTCTCCATCTCACCATCCTCTGGTGGAGCCAAAGCAATGCTCTGATGCCCTGTGCATCCCTTCGTGCCTCTGGAGCTAACCCAACAGGTCTCACTAGTCCCACATCTGCAATTCCATAGCATTCGTTATCAAGACATATTCATAAAAAAAATCTAAAAACAACATAAAAAATAAAATGTGAAAATAATGTGATCAAGTGTCCTACCACCATCATCCCACTGCTCTCCAGTGGGTATCTGCATGTAAGGATCTCCGCGGAAGTCCATGCCAGCGTATGGTTAATCCTCGACGAAGAGCACTTGGTGCTCTAGCCACACTCGAAACAATGTCCCCCACGACACTGGTTGTCCGCCACCTCCTCGTGGGATGTCATGTGCCCACCATCTAGCCCTAGTCTCACATGGTCTGGGAAAATCCAAATCCATGTCCTGCAAATGCAATGCTGACACCCACTCTAGCATGAGAGGGACTAAGATGGACCCATAACCAAACTGCTTCATCTCTCCTCATCAGCAGTTGGTAAGTTGCCTCTTCATATTCGCCGCCACTATATTTTCTTAGTTAAACATGGCTGGATTGAGACATTCGAGAGCCAGCCGAAGATGGGTCTTCGAAGCCTCATGTTGGGCTTGGGAGCCTGATGCCCATGTCACCATGAATAACATAGCATGAAGGACTACGTCCTCCATTGTCGGGATTGCAACCTTCCTGCTTTTGGTTTTGCGTGCCCCTAGGCACACTTGAGCCATCAACATCTCCAGAGAATCACCCCCGGGTTGTTGCCCCTCTAGAATGGGCCTCTCGCCACAATGGGATAACCTAGTCAAAAAATATGTCTGTAGCGTCAAGCTCGATATCCCAGCCTCAGAACATGAATTTCCCATCTGTGGGATTCCAGGCCTAGATCAGTAGCTCCAGTAAATCAGGTTATGACCGGAGGTCCAGAGTGAGGAAACATTTGAGCGATCCGCATGGTCGTAATGCATTTTAGCACCCCACATCAGCAAAAGCTTGAATATCATTGTCATCATGTGTTCGTTCTTGCCAGACAAATGCCATTATAGTCTACATGACGAAAAAAAAAAGAATTAGCACTTCTTTTGCAAAATTCAAAGCGTAATTTGCATAAAAATATAATTTTGCGTCATCATCGCGTCTGTTTTTAAAACAGACGCAATGACGTGAGGTCACTAGTTCTATTTTTTAATGATCATTGTGGAAGTACATCAATTTTCCGCGATGATTGGAGCATGTTATGTGTGAATTTTTTTCGGCCATCACGGACCCAATGGGTATACCCGCGATGACCGAGTGACGGAACCCGGTCCAAAAATCCCCCTAAACTAACACATTTAACAGCCAAAATGCATGAAGAAGATATTGAATTGAAGTGCAGGATGAAGTCTATCTACTTGGACGGAGTTTCAAGGTGAACGATGGATGAATGGGGTTGAAATTATCTCGCCAACTTTGGTGCTCCAAAATTCTCCATAGTGGAATGAATAGTAACAATGGTGAAAATGGATGGATTAACCCCTTTTTATAGTAATTTTTGGAAATTAAAAAATTATATTCTATAAATGTGGGTTTTTTCTCATTTTTTATCACATGGTTAAGTTAAAATTTGGTTTTTTAACTATGGTTTTACGTATATTGTTCATTTTATATCAAATGGGTCTACATGTGACATGTTTTGTGAAGAGATACAGGTAGTGGAGTCTCGTGTACACTTGATCCATGAAGTCATCTTTAAGCTCTTTTCCGACTCGAAAAATGAAAAGATCGCCGATTTGTTCCTCTTGACTCCTTAAAAGTAAATAAGAGGCGGTCGCCTTTAAGCTCTTTTCCGACCGTCTAAAAGCGAAAAGATTGCTGGGCCTTTGTCATTTCAAGCTCATTATTGGTTAAGAAATGATGTGATTTTGGTCACTTTTTTACTTTTTCAGGTTGAAGTCACTAATCATGAAAGGTACTCCTCGATCGTAATGGTCGGGCGGTTCTTTCAAGTATCCTTTTATACTTTTTCAGGCTCGAGAGACACAAATCTACGAAAAAGGACCCCCTGGAGTTTTCTTTTCCATGTCTTTTTCAAACTCGCTAAACATGAAAAAGACTCCAAATTTTTACTATGTCGGACTCATTAAACTCTGACGATATTGGACTCGTCACCATGACGAGACTCAATTTTCTCCTCCCTAGGGCTCGTTAAGCTATTACTAGGTTGGATTTGATCAAAGGTTGAACTTATATCACAAGCATATGCTATCCCATTCAAGATTGTTTTCAAAAATAAGTGGGGTACTCGCCAGCAATGGTGGGGGAGAATTTGGAAAACATTGTTGATTGTCTTTGGTTGCTAGTAACTCTTGAACGTCAACACTTCTACTTCTTGTCGGGTTGGGACATCCATACATTGTCTTTTGGCCTTCCGCGGGTTTGGGTTGTAATTTAGCCTCATTCCATTTCATCCGTGCTATCTCCATCAAGCCTCTGATCCTTTGGTACCTAAATGTTTCCACCCTCGAGAGTCGTGTTACTGACACGTTCAAGAGTATAATCCTTCTGCAGTTTACACCTCTGTCTCGTTCCCTGATACTTTGTTTCACCATCTACCACTTGTTCCTTATCTCGTGTCGTTCATGGGGGAAACATTATGGCCCTCCAGGGAAGGGTCGTCTCCTACTGACATTAGCTCATCATCAAAGAGATTGATCTAGAGATTCCCTTTGGTACCTTAGAGCTTGCATGTCTCAATGGCAAGTTCTTTGCACCTGATGGTTGACTTTCATCATTGGTCGTCAATTGGGTGATTCCACGAGTGTTTGAATTCTACTCCTTTTTCACACTCTGTGGATTGTGCTAGCTCATACCTTGAGAACCATTGGCATTATAGGTGGTTTCTCTTGCGCTTGTTAATGGTTTCCATCATTGACTGGTAATCAAGCGACTTTCTATCATGCTCGACCTCAACACCTCTATTCGCATGTTAGAATTTGTACTATGATTAGTTGGGTTCAAGACCCCAAACTCAAATCACACATGTTCGAGCTGCGTGGATTGGTTCATGATTACATGACTTATTGATGGATGGTTACGACCATACCTAAGTCTTCATGGATGGCTACAACCATACCTTTATCATTATCATGGTCTCATTAGCTAGATGGTTGTGTCCATACCACATACCTAGTTCATATGTCTTTTGGATGGCTTTGTCCATGCCTAGACTACATGTATTTCACTATCAGAGATATCAGTTGTAATTGTACCTACAGGTTCTTCCATTTGGTGTTCCAGCTCAGCCAATTTTGTAAAGCATTTCACCCCTCCCACTCTCTCAGGTTTCATACTTTAGGGGGCATCTGTTACACAGTAATTTATCACCACTTTCACTCCCGGTCTTCTCACTGTGTCATGTGTCCAAGTCAAACATGTTCATGACAGACAAATGCTCTCCTATGCTGCCAATTGACCCACTTTTCCTAATTTATCTGTCTCATCATGGCTATAGGCTTAATAAATGTGCTAAAAGGCGCTCATGAATAGTCCATTTGCACTTCCAGCGCAGAAGTACTATGATTCCCATGATGGCTCGATTTTATGCACCAGCGTGGGGCTTGTTAGCACTCAAATCTACCTTAGGCTGAAATAAGGTAAAACTCAAGGCTACATCGAACCACGCTCAGCCTCGTAGCTAGCCCTACAAGGACAGGACAGGGCTCTCTCCGGGTCAATCTCGGCAAAGATAATCGATGAGGCTTAAGATGACTAAAGAAAAAGCTAATTTTAGGCTAGATATGTAGTACAAAGGTTTGATTTGAGTTTTTAGGAGTTTTTGTGTTGAAACAAGGAAAGGAAAATTTGGGCTTGGGGATGAGGCACCGTTTTTGCTAAGGTCTATTAGGGGCAAGGTAGGCGATCGTATTGATGCTCTCAAAGGGAACGAATGGGTAAATCAGACTAGTGAGGAGCTAAGGAGATTAAGAAACTTTCAAGGATTCTCCTTAAATAGATGAAAACATGGAAAATCAAACAAACTTAAAGGTAAAGCATAACCATCGATGGATTCTACCTTAACACTTCATTTGTTCAATTGTAGAAGATGAAAGAAGGAAAATGATACACATAACAACTTACAATTACTGAAAGAAGCACACCATCAAAACATAAAGCCACATGGATCGCAAACAGTGTTGCAAAACCCTAGTCTTTCCTTAGTCAAAAATGCAGAGAAAATATGTACAATAGTATGCCAAAGCAATCCCAAGTGTCCAACCTCTCCAACCCTTGAAAATGATTGAGAAATTACATCATATAGACCATCCTAACCCCTTCCCACACCTCTAGGGGTTGAATTCCTCCTTCTAGGAGCAGTTTGAGCTAATTCCAAACATAGAGCTGAAAACTAGGCATCCAAACAACTTGCCTCTAAAAGAAGGGAAACTGATTCATTACATTAAATTTTTACTATTTTGTGAATGAATCATCAAGAAAAGGTAAATAAGTGCCAAAGTTACATCATGTACATCAAATTACATCACGCTGGGTCAAAAATCACATCAAGAGGTGAAAATCGTCATAACTGGCCGAAACTCTGAGCTGGAAGGTGAAAATTTGACCAAAACTCTCTATGTGTCGCGCGCCTGAGCTCTATGAATTGCGTCCCTTTCAGCCTACATTTGGGGCACTTCCCTGCATCCAAATCAAGCTCACAATAGCTGGTTGGAAAGCCCTGGATGTCTGCTATCCAGCGCAAGTGGAATTTCCCAATTTGGAGCTCATTTTGCCCTTTCAAAATGTCATTCTCCCTGAAGTACTTCTTGCTGGTGTAAAAGGTGGCATAAAGGTGATTTTCATGGTGTTTTTGGCCCTTTTGATCATCCAGAACTTGATGAAATGCCCTGGCCATACTAGAGCATGCATAACATACCATGACAAATCCAAAGCTATAAAGTTTTCCTCCAGCAAGTGTCCCAATCATAAGCGCGCGCATCGACACGCTACGCGTTGAGCTGTAAAACTTGTTTTTAGGCCAAAATTTTTCAAAATGACAAAAATTTCTCCGAATTTGCTAAAATTCAGAACAAAGATCCTCCATCATGTATCATGCCCAGCCAACAAAGCCTTGGCCAAAATCCGGAGTGGATTAGGTGTTTCACGACACTTCAGTGTCCTCCTGGTGTATGCAGTTCAGTGGTGCAATCTCTGTCTTGGTCATATAATGTATCGATGTCCACCTCCATGATGTTGCAAAATCTGTGTTGGCTTGAATGAGATGAAGAATGTGGATTTGGTGCTTTTGTTTCAAACTCCAAATGTGGGAGGAACTATGGGAAATAGGGAGATATGGAATGTTTTGGCACCAAAGTCAAATTCTAAAACTTCAAATTCAAACCCTAAAGAGGCATTTATTTACAAGAGAGTAGGGTTTTTGTTTTTCAACATTCATACTCTTACAACCGATCTTCAAACAACTCCAAACACTAACCAAAGATAGTAGCAAGATGATTTAAACATACATGGGGCAAAAGAGACTGAGAGAATTTGAATTTTGAATAGCAGTGGTAAAAATTTTGAGTTCTAGCCCAATGTGTCACGCGCTCCCAATGCGCCGCACGCATGCAAATTTACACTGGCCAATGGAGCCCAGTGCACCGCACACACCCAATGCGTCATGCGCTACAGAGTGCATCTTGTAGGAGGCTTTTGGAGGCCTTCCCGGTGTCAAAATCAGGTGTAGGATAGCTTGTTGGAAAGGCATTTGAGTCAAATTTACAAACCGACTAGAAGTTTTCAATTTGGAGTTCATTTTCTTTGTCAAAAATCAAATCGCCCAAGACTGGTAAAAATATGCCAAATGAGGCTGCCTCAAGGTAGAGTGCTGTTGCAGTCAACTTTTGAATGCCTTCCTCAACTCCCAATTGAGCTCATGATAGTTCATTCGAAAGATATTTTCGTCTAGTTATCCTTTGACTCATCAATAAATTTATTTGGCCAATCAAGCTAGGATAAAACTTGATTTTCCCAAGGTCACTTCAGAGGTGTAGCAATTCTCCCGAGGCGAATCTATTTTTGAAATTTTTCTAAAACCATGACACCTATGTCACAAAGGAAGGAGGTTTTTCTTCCTTTGTTGGTTTTGGACAAAAACCTCTCTCCATTTTTCAAAATTCATATTTTATTGCTCTGGAACATCTTTTGAGTGAAACTTATCCTGATGTGTGAAACAAGGGATTTTGTTGAAATGAAGCGAAATGAAGGGGATAAGGGGCTTCTAAATTCTTGGGGAAATTTTGGGAAGTAGGGAGGGAAGTTAGGAAGTAGGGGAAAGTGGAATCTCATAGATCGAGTGAGGGGAAGGGGTCCAAAAGGGAAAAATACAGGCCTAGCCTAGAAAATTGCCAAGTTGTGGCAAGAAACTAGGGTTTGTGCAAAAATGAGGAATTTGGGGGATCTCAGTGATGGGTACATGAAGGATAGGGGAAGGTGTATGAACATCTGGATAAGTTTTACTAATGATTTGACCATTCAAGAGAAATTGCCTTCAAAACCCTAGGAGAGGGAAATGAACCTTACCTAGGCACAACTAAAGCGTGAACAAGGTGTAAAATGGCCTAGTGGAACTTGACATGATGATGACAACCCTTTGAATGATGGTACACTCATCTGAATGGTGACATGGAACATCATTTGGACAACTTTGACAACGGCGAAAACAAACCCTAGACCTAATACCTAGTGACCAAATTGGGCTTGAAGACTCACTGAAATGACAAAATTTGACCTTGACACTCTGAGACCACTTTGTACAAGCATGTTTGATCACTGAAGGAAGGCTGCAAAGACTGACACTAACAAGGCTATGTGTTTCCTTTGACGATGATCTAACTAGCTTCACTGATCACTTGTGATGTTAGCGCTGAATCTCAGTTTTGTGCCCACGATGATCCAGATTGGGTGAATTTGTTCCAACAGTCAGCCTTCCAGATGACTCCAGACCTGGTTTTTTGCCTAGTTTATGTCACCCTTCCTTCCCTAGTGTGGCAGTTTCATCAATTGTGCTACCTTCCTCAATGATAAGCTCTCTTTTCCACCTTTCATGGAGACTCCTTCTCCTATTTAAACTCTCACCATTGATATGCATTACTAGTTCCTGATAGTTGGTAGTTGGTAAATTCTTGGATTGAGAAGTGTTGTTAGTGCTTTTAATAGATAGCTGGTGTGAGTGTGGCAAGTGTGAGAGTGTTGATAGTTTTGGGAAGGTTGTGAAGTGCCCTTGATTTCATGTCAAACTTATGATTGAGAGAGAGAGACCTTTGTATGTTGGGAGATCCATCTTAAAAGAGTGAACGCTTGAAGAACATGCTGGATGGATCCCTCTGAGAAGGCTTGTGATGTCAAGAATTTGGTTGTAAGATTACTCTTATTTCACTATTAATGCAATCAATTATTTTTTCCTAATGATGATCCTAGAACTCCCGACACTACCTCTTCAACTCTTGGCAGATAGACACTTGTACAAATTTTACAATGATGCTTTTACAATGGATTTGTACAATGATACTTTTACAATGATTGTATGCAGTGTTGCCCACTTGAAGACTTCATGTGGGGAACTTCTTTCTTTTGTTCTGCATCTTGATTGTTACTCTTGTCATGCTACCCTTTCTCACTATTCAGAACATTATATTATGCATTGAGTCTTCTCTTGATGAATATATAATACCTACAAAAATTCTTCAAGGAAATACCCATGACATGATAATAACAAAACTTACCTCATGCTTCAGAGAATATGTCAGTGCTAAAAAAAACAACAAATTAGAATACAAAGAACCTAATCCAATTAAGATATGAACATGCATATACAAAACATACTTACCTATAGCTTACCTTTGTTGCATCATTTTCCTGCACCTTGCTATTTGCTACCCTAGAAAGTTTGTTCCTTTGCACCCATTAACAACACTTGAGATAGTTCTTTTCTTCCTACCTTATAAGAGCATGATATTAAATATGATGTATCTCTATGATTTTAGATCCCCAATATGTGATCTTCACTCTTGTAGTAGCCCTATAAGTCTTCTTTTCAATGCCATGGGTCTGACCCGATTTGGATTCATCAAGGAAAAGTTATGCCCAATCTCTAACAATTACCTAATTATGGGCTAGTTCAGTAGAGAGAATGTGTGTGGCATGCCACATGTCACTATTTCCGCCTTTGGTTCCAAATTTCATGCACTATCCACCACTTTTTACAGAATTCTAGTCAGCTTCTCAGAGAGAGAGTTATGTCGATTTTCCGAAGGTCGCCTCTTTGAGAAGAAATGCGGGAGCCTTCCAAAGCCCTAACTTCCATAGATCATATATCCAAAAATATAGAGAATAAAGATCTTTTGTTTGGTCATGATGTTCATAAGGATTTTTCCTCAAATGGGTCTTAATTTCAGCATCTAAAACTTCATAGAAATCATGTTATAGAGAAAATTCCATGAACACTACTTTTGGAGGATATATGAGATTTCTTTTTATAGAGTTGATAGGGGCTTTTATAGAGAATGTTGGAGGTATTTTAGGAGCTTAAAGAATTATTAATTATTGACTATTCAATGACCAAAATCAATGATAAATTCCATGCCACAACCCCATGGGTTTTTAGCCCACTAACTAGGGTTACTAATTTCAAACATGAATATCTCTCAAAATGTGAAGAAATAATTCACCTACCATATATCAATAGAAACATCTCGATGAGTAGAATACATCTAGAAGATACTTGACTCAGAATAGAGTAAGTTTTCAAGTCAAAATTCCCATGCAATATTGGGTTAGCCCCTGGTGCTACTTGGGTTGACGTCAATGACAACCACTAATCAACACAACATTCTTGTGAACCCTCACTTGATGATCTTGCTCTTGGTGGATGATCATGGCCTCCCTTTAGTAACCCTTACTTAGCCCTCTAACTTGGCCTACTTTAGGACTACATCTCACCTGGCCTCCTTGATCAAGTGAGAGCCTTCTCACTTTATGTTATTTCCTTCATACAAAAGCCTCCTTAAATATATTTTCCTAGCTAGGCCTCTTAGAAACCCTCCAAAACATATGGTTTTTATCCACTTAGACCTTAGGAAATATTAATTTTCCTTTTTAATTTTCTTTTAGATTTACAACCCCATCTTGGGTCCAAAACCCTTTCACTTCGGTTCTTTGTCAATAAATTATTTTGCGACCAAACTCACAAAAATTCATATTAATAGGCTTATGGAGTACCTCCCAAGCTACACAATTCAACAACATAATCTAGTTGTAGTAACTATAAGTTGGTCAATCTCTTGTAGTTAAGTGAGGACTTGGTTGGGTTCCCATGTTGAAAATTAAGTAAGGCTAGTTATGAGGGCATGAAAGCTAGGGAGGGTTAGGGCATGCCAACGCGTGAAAAGTCATGATAACACATGACATATAATGGCGATGCATGTTGAGGCATCACAAGTGAGAACTAGGTCAAAATGCATGGAAATGAACAAATAAAAGTGTGTGTAGGGAGGGTCAATGAATTCAAGTGTGCTAAGGGCAAAGTGTGTTAGGAGAAGCTCATAATAGTATTTACAGAAGGAAAGCCTACGATTGTGATAAGGGGCTTGACAGAGTAGCTTTAGACAAAGGGAGGCTTTGTGCTAGGCATACAATTATTTTTCCTGTAGCTATTATTTTTATATGACATGTGACACACTTTGGCCGAATGCTCATGTTTTAAACTATTTTAGAAAAATTTCATATTTTACATTATTGTGTATAAGTCTTGGATCACTCAACTTGTTTCAAATTGTATCTTGTGTGTCTTGTGCATTGTTTGGTTCTTTCCAACTCTTAATTAATTCTCTACTATTTATATGAACTCGACATACATGTGAAATATTTCCTATGTGTTGACAGTGCTGGACCCGCCAACATTTCTAGGGGATCTCCTTGGTAAGAAGTTCTGATTAGACCTTAGACCATTTGGTATACAAGTCCCAACAATGGGTAATTAGGTAATGCCTTGACTGCGATGTTGCACAGAGGCAAGTAAGACATCTCTTTCAATAGCAAGAGTGTGACTAATGTAGTGAGTCAAGGAAGGTGTATGAGAGGTTCCAACACTTCAAAGGGAGAGGAAGGTGAAGGTGAGTTCTAGGTTGAAAGGGATCAGTCCCAACTTGGCTAGGAAGACACCACACAAAGGACACACACAACTTCCAGCGGAGCAGTCCACTCGAATGTGGCAATCACATCATAGAAGGTAAGATAACACAAACAACACTGACGGATCAATCCTAGACGAGTGTGATGGTTGCTATAGAAAGGTTCAAATGCAAGGTCTATTTGATGTCCATCAGAGCAGTTGACATATATGGTGACAACATTAACAACATATGTAACACGTTAACAACAAGATTTATATAATTGCATGTGAATCAGTTCATACACAAGTATGTAAGTTAAACAACACATATCATTGAAGAAACCAGAGCAGTCCAACTACAATAATAACATATGAATGAAAAAGTGTTGGCTCTTATTATATAAAGAAGTGTAAGCAACAATCATACAATACATCCATGTAAACCTATGAGCCCCAATAGTGGAACGTTATAGCCACATCTGCCTGCTCCTCCAAAGAGATGTACTAGCTTTGTGCAGCGGAGAGGCCTAGGCACGTTACAATACTATCCAAGCCTTCTTCAAGATAGTCTTAGTAGAAGCATGCCTAACCAAAAGCCTATACAATGAGTTATGAGGGACTATTTATAACAAAGGGTGGGGTGACCCTTGACATTCCCCTTTGTGATCATTCAACTACCCTCATGACTCTTCACGTACTCTATGACTATTACATCCACTCTTGACACTTGACTTACACTTGACATGACTCAACATTATAGTGCACATGTACCCATGTGAACAATGGCTTGGACAAGCCAAAACAAACATCATTCCGACTTAGACAACGATAGAATTCTAACTGCTCGAGATCCTCATGCTGATCAATAGTGACATATTGGTGCCAAGATTGGTAGTCCCCAAGAGTGTCTTTATGTTCTACTGTGACATCCATATGAAACCTAAACCTTCCCTCCATAGCATCTGGATACAATGCTCGGGCTCCTCTGTCCAACTCGTTTGTGAGAATGCGCATCATTGTCTTTAGTGTGGCCATACTAGCAACTTACTTGAGCATGATATCTGCACTGATAGGCAAGTCTGGGCTGGTGGTAGTGCACATCAGCTCGTCAAAGTATGAGTCAAGCTCCTATTGAACTTGCTTCTTGATATTTACCTGAATGAGGGTCCCAAGTGATGGGATCTCATGAGCGTGCACTATAACCTCCATGCTTTTGAATACTCATGCATGGGAAGCCAGTATACTAGTGATGAGTTGCGGTAGGTCTTCATAGTTCTAAATCTGACTCTGGATACGTTCTTGCAGCTTGACCATATTTGTCTTCATCATCTTTGGAAAGTGAAGTAGGGCTCCCTTGTACTTGACTGTCCATGCTCACATGTTATCAACGGAAGTATGTGTGTTCTTCAAGATGCGTACTCTTCTTGCACATCGTTGTTGCCATCTGTGGAGATGAACAACTGCTTCATGCACAGTACCAAACGTGGAGTACAATTCTCACATAACATTTTCCAAGGAGAACGCATCATCCAGTATTGCCTTCTTCAGTTAAGCTCCAGCGAACATTGTCACCAAGTCTACTCTTTGCTCGGCCACCAATAGTTCCTTCACCATTCACTCATTCTCAACTATGAGAAAATGAACACTTGAGCTAGTGGCTTCAGCATACACTCTAGTTGCATTGGCCAATGTAGTTGGATGCTTGTGCACATCAGTCACAATCACTTGCTCTTCAAATTGCGCAGGATATGTTTGGTCTTCTAGAGTTGGTACTCTCTGTGACTACACAACTCTGTGATAATATTCATCAAGGGAGATGTTTTGCATCTCTACTTCTGGTTGACCACCAAGGATCTTAGTGCCTCCTTGTACATTCGAGACTTTCTCAATGTCTAGGTGCACTGAAGCAGGTGAGTCGACCTCTCTTTGGTGAGGCATGAGATCAATGTATTGTTCCAACTCCTGTTGGTCCATGTGTGTATCTAATTGTTCAAGAGCTTATTTTATCTCATGAGAAAAGTCTTGCCCCTGTGAGGGTTCACCCTTTTCGCCTGATATCAGCTATTCAAAAGAATCAACTACTTGTATGGGCATTGCTTCGTCTGTCTACACGTGATGTGCCCCTTTATAAATATGTTGCTGCTATGCTTCCTTGTCACCTTGGTACAACTCTTGTTCTTTCTAGAATTTCTCCGTTAGCTCATGCAACTCCTTTTCTACTTCTTCCATTCTCTTCTTATCCCTATGCCTTCATGCAATTGGCTTGTCTCACTGCTGCCTCTTCTATTGAATAACCACAGCTACTTGTTCTACAAGTGGATCTACTTGAAACTTGCATCTTTGTTCTTCCTCCATGCATTCGACAATATTTATCTTCCCTTTGTAGCTTTGTTGTTTTTGCTTCTCCTGCTATTGTTGGTGTTCTCTGTGATCCTGCTTCGTGCTACTATGCTAACCACTCTATGGCGAAACTAACCTTCTCATTGGGTCTAGAGGAATTGAAGAAATATCTCCATGACTCCTCCTCAACTCAATGAATTGCGCCATGGATCCAATTGAACTAAAATCTCATGTAGTGATCCTTCACAATGCAATGTGGGTCATATAGGTTGAAGCTTCGGAGGTCGAATGGGTACTTCTTCATCTATTTAGCTTCAGCATCTGCTTGCTTGATGCTCTGGATCTCGTATAATCCAATCCACAAAAGAAGAGTCGGCCAAGGTGACTTATTCTTCGATTGTAGCCTAGAATTTTTATCCTATTGAGATATGATAAGCTACTTTCTACATGACAAGCACATCCAAAGAAACTTTGGTAGAACATGCGAAAGATTCTCCACACTAAACACTCTGAGGAATGTGCCATTGGGTGAGGCATACCAATCGACAATGCCTAACAATTCCTTCATTGCTTTTTCTGATATGTGGGGTGGATCTTGTTCAAATATCAACCTATACAATGGGGTGACAAGATGGTCGGACAACCGTATGGTTACTCCTCTAAAACTGCATTCAGAGAATAGCTTGAAATACATTTTCACAATAGTTTCTTGTGGTGGCCATGCCCACTCTAAGCTTGGGAACCCATGTCTGGGATAGATTGCATCTAGAATGTAGATGGACATGTAAATTTCTGCATGCATGCTTTTGGGTGATTGTCAAGCCTACATGACTTGCTCCTTCAGCTAATGAGTGAGTAAGCCAGACAAGTTACATGGTCTTCCTTCTCTAGCCAGTTGGTCCAGCACAACCAACCAACTCTGATAGAAGGTATCAGTGCTTGCTTGGTCACTCAGTCAACATGCAAATACTTTCTTGGTCACTCAGTCAACATGCAAATATCACAAAGTATTGGTATGCCTTCCTCAATATATTTGTCTTACAGATCTGATTGGATGTCATCCTAAAACGTGTTGGCTCCTTTACCCAATCCTTCAGAATGTCTCTAGAGTGGCCTCTACTATTGGGAAAGCTAAACAAAGGGGGCATGATAGTCATGGGCTCATCCATCTGATCTATCTCATCACAATCTCATGCCCAGAATGTTGCAAGCTTCTTCACACTGACCCTGCTCAAGGTCATTTTCTCGAGGTCAGTGTGAGAGACGATCTAATGAATCAAGTTTGCGTAGGAGAATACATGTTATCCACATGAAATCAGTTACAAGATGGACTTATGAATGTTCATGTACACCTGATAGTCTTCAACGTCTTCCCCAAAAGTACTTGCGAATGTTTCATTCACCTGTTTCCACTTCAGTTTGATGTCCTTGTGTAGATACAACTCCGTATCTTCATAGATCAACAAACTAGAGGACACCTGCTCAGCTTCTGCTCCAGTTGCCATACCATCAATGCCTTGAGATATTTTCCTCTTGGAAGCCATTGAGATAGATGACCACCTGAATGATATGGAAACAAGAAGCATGCATGGCAAGAAATATGTTAGTGAAAACAAAGAAAATCTGGGGAAGGACACAACACATACCTAGGAAACTGATGAGCAAGATTGTGCAAATTTCACTAAGAGGCTCAGTGACTAGCTACCGGAACTGAGAAAAAGGTAGTCCGGACTGACTCAGATACTGGAGTGGATGCTGGACCTACGAAATGCACAATCCAGTTGGACAGTTGGTTGCTGGGATTGTGAAATGTGTAATCCCAACTGGGAAGGACTACTCACCCAGGGACAGATTAGCGAAAATTCTTGGGCCAAGTAGCCACTACCCTCCAGGAATGTGTAAATTAGTCTAGGATTCTAGTCCTAGGCCAGAGTGTGCAAATCTAGAGAGGAAGGTGAGCCTTCCTTCTCTATATTACGTAATGGAGCCTTGGTGAAGGTAGAGACTGGGCCAAGGTTGGCCCAACTCGCCTAAGGGAAACTAAAAGAAGGTAAGTCGATGAAATTCATGGTGACAATAAGTGATAGTAGAAGAGATAAACAATGCATGCAAAACATGAATTGAAGATTCAACAAACAGATCAAAATGCATGTGGGTGAGGTTGTTCATTGGTTGGGTGAATGTCAATGCAAAATAGTTTCATGCATGCGACAACAATGAGATAGCAAGGCAAATTGAAATAGAGCTAGGACAAGTTAGATTATATGTAAATGATATTACGTATTCAAAGAAATCAAGAAATCAATGTTCACACAAGCGAATACACAAAAAGTGACAAAAATGCTGAAAAATATAAGTTGAGGCCATTTACTTGTGGATAGCTGAACCGAATGTGTCCAAGAGTCTTGGATGTGTTGTGGGATGTCAGAGCTCCATGATCGATGTGAATGAATGAGCTATGATATGTCAAACAAATAAGTTTGGTCTCATGATGTGCATTCCAAAAATCTAGGGAAAGGTGACACTTAGAGGGATGCTTCTAAAACAACTTTACATGTAATCCTTGGCTGCTAAAAATAGATCCCTAAATCATGGGATACCCTTTGCATGTTTTCCATTTCTATTCCGAGAAGATCAGGTCTTGTATGCATGCAAGTCAATTTTCCTTGATCCGGGGTGTACCTAGTTAACTAGACTGTCCATGCATGTCAATGCTCAACTGCTTGGGAAAAATGTGCATTCTTGATAGTAAGCTGGGCTGACTACCCAAGGGGATTGCACAATTTCTAGGTAGAGCAACTTACTATTGCTGGTATTTGCACAAATCTTGTGCTGAATAGCCTATGGTTGGGAAAAAATGAGGAAATCCTGCTGGGAGGGTTGCCTAGCTGGGAGCACAATCTTGGAGCCCAACAGGCTGTAAGAGAGGATTGCGCAGTTCTTGGAGGGAAGGCTGGTTTCCCTCTAGGAATGTTTAATTTTCAAGAGGAAGCTACTCAGCTTTCGCTGGACTAATTCTGAGTAAGCATCCTATGACAAGAATGGATGGACAGTGATCAGCAGGCTACCTTTATGCGAGGAAAACACTAAAGCTTGAGTACTTGATGAAGAAAGACAAGATGTTGTGTAAGGTTGGTAGGGAAGGCTCCAAAACAGACTAAGGAAAAATTTTGGAGGGTGGTTGTAGCCACTACAACACTTGGTGACACACTAGTATAACTCAAGCTCTTTTAATGGACCTTGTTCATAAAAAACAAGTGTAACACCTTTGGAAGTATTTTTCAGTCCTTAAATCATCTTGGATCCACACTATCTTGATGTAAGATGTAGTATCTACCAGACTCTTGGTCAATAGACACCCATTCCATGCCAAGGAAACGCAGTTTTTTCAATTGGGGTTGAGCAGTATATAGGGGCACAAGAAGTATAGTCGTCAGAGTCTTAGTTTCATCTCTAGTGTTGCTCCACTGTCAGCAGGCCTGGACAGTACCCCAGTGGAGTCACATAGGAACACAAGAATGGCTATGTTGCCAGCAAGCCTAGTTAGTACCCTGGTGGAGTTACTTGCATCACCTCCCTATGCAGGAAGCCTTTCTCTTCTTCTGCATTATTCATTTTACATTTTTAATTTTTTGACATTTTTCTTTTTTCATTTTCATTTTCACTATGCATATCACTTATTCATTTCAGAGGTGGAAGAGGGATCTCGACTATTTGAGAGCAGAAGAGGTTGTTCCAGTAGAGAAGTAGTTTCTTGTATCCCTAACATGCCTATTAAGGTTTTCCCCCTCACCTTACCCTACTTGACTGAGCTAACAAGGGTTAACCCAAAAATAACCGACTAGAGAACATGACAGTAGTTAGCACGCAAGCGTTGTGTTTTCACCAAGGTTCACTTTGAATGATACATATTTTCCTTCGATGTATCATGGACTAAGAGTAACAAGTTAATCATATATAAGGAAGATAACAGATAACCAAGTAGCGATAGCTATACAAACCCTCTTGTACTTTACCTAGCTCGTTTCATGAGTCACACATGGTTTCATGTGAAGTATCCTACAAACAAAACAAGTGAACAAACTAACAACAAAGCCAAGCAAAATCAAAAGAAAAAATGAGAGAAAAGAAAGAAAGCAAACAAGCAAGCAAACAATCAAGCAATCGAAGCATGAAAGTAAACAAACATGAAAGCAAACAACTGAAAGAAAACACTACTCCTATTCCTACACTAATGGTGCATAGGCCTGATTGTGTGAAGTGATACTTCCAATGCAGCCACCGGTGCATTGGTAGATCCATGTGGGTGAAGTCTTGGTCCATGCGTAACCTAGTTGTGTGGACCAGTATCCAAGAAATATATAACAGTGAAGAAAACTACACTTCATGTTTCAAATTTCCCACGGGACATAAGCGAGTGCATGTGCATGACGAATAGTCCGTGGACTTGTCATGGTGTTGTGTGACATTATCTGCAACTTTGAAGCATAAGCACATTCTTAACTGTGAAAGGTAAGCGAACGAAAGAGAAAAAGATAAATTGTGTCATGAATGAGAGTTTGCAATGTAAAACTCCTCCAAATCATGAGCAATGGGATCATGTAGTTCGAGTGGAGGAAGGGTGATTTGTGTGTGAGATGGATCTTCAATGCATATAGATGAGTGATGAGGAGCCTTGGGCGATTCAATGATTTCATGATCGGAGCTGAGACTAACCTCAAGTGACCAAGGGTCTGACATAACCATCAGCTCTAGCTGAAGTGCCACGACATTCCTAGGTGTCTCAACTTCATCATCAAGTAGATCATCATATACCAGTGGCTTCGAAAAATCAACTACGATAGATTCATGATTGTGATCAAAATTGGAAGCAAATGGATCACGACCACCACAATAAAAAAATCAATGAATTCTTCGGCATCCTCATGATCAGATGAATCAAAGAGAGGGGTAGATGAAAAGCGAATGAATTCATCCTCTATATTTCCAGAAAGGATAGATGAAGGATCAAGTGGATCTTCAATGAATAACTTATCATGTTTGTTTTTGAATGATGGAATAACATCCGGTGAGTTCTGTGAGTGACCAACAATGGGTGCATCCGTGGATAAAGACACACATGCAAAATCATGGATGGAAGGTTCACCAAAGAATCTAGGAAAGAACGGAGGGGGCTCAGATCGAAGGGATCCATCCTCTACCGAGTGTTGATGTTCAAGCTCCCACCCATACTCTTTGTGAATGACAATGAATGTTGGTTGTGCAACACCAACTCCGTTATTGAGTTGTTCCTCATTCAGAACAAGTGAAGAGTCTAGAATGGATGAACACAAGACAACAACATCTAGAGGAATACCTGAGTGTGAAGACGGAGGTCAAAGAAAAGAACGCATATGGGAAATCGAAGGACTCACAACCAAATTTGCGTGAAAATGGAGTGGAGTGATGTTGGGAGAGTGTGAAGGATGGATATGTGTGCAGACATGATCCTTAGCATCACTGGGTGACAGTGGAACTATTGAATGAGAGGGAGGTAGACATTCCATTGAGACAACTCCTATTCCCACATGAGATTACACAATTCCATCAACGAAGAAGGCTGAGTGAGGCTACACATCAAGCTTTCTCTTGGGATGGGCAGATTTCTTAAGAGCACACTCAAACTGGTCCCAGAGATAAGCGAACAATATCTGGCTCCTCAAAGCTTAAAACTTAATTTCAGGGAAGCGCTGCCAAAAATCAATAATGGATTCATGGGAAGCCCTCCTTTACTATAACAGTTTCTGGTCAAGATTGTCTGTATCAAAATGATAGAACGTGTCTTCAATAAGATCACAGAAGTGCTCACATGAGAGCATGGTGTTACCAGATAGGCTGAGCACCCAATGAAATGGAGATTTGTGAAGTGTGTATGCAAGCAACAAACCGACTTGTTCGTTAGTAAAATCATCTTCCTCATAAATCATGGAAATAAAGTTATGTAAGTTCTCAGGCTAGACCACTTTTCCTTCACCATCATACGTGTGAGTGGACAAGAGATTGAAAAGCTTCCCTAAGATGGAGACATCTTCAAGATTTGAAAAACACCTCGAGGGAAGAGGAATGCAAGACTCCATGAAAGATATGCAAAGGTTTAAAACTATATGAGAGGACATTGCTTTTCATCATCCCGTCCTTCTAGTTCTAGAAATTCTGACAGTGTTGGACCCACAAACATTTCTAGGGGTATCCCCGGTAAGAATTTCCAATTAGACCTCAGATCATTTGGTGTAGGAGTCCCAACAGTGGGTCATAAGGTAATGCCTTGATCGTGATGTCGCACAGAGGCAAGTAAGATAACTCTATAAGTAGCAAGGGTGTCACTGATGTAGTGAGTCAAGGAAGGTGTATGATAGGTTCCAACACTTCGAAGGGAGAGGAAGGTGAAGGTGAGTTCTAGGTTGAAAGGGATCAATCCCAACTTAGCTATGAGCACACTACACAAAGGACATCCACAGCTTCTGGTGGCATAGTCCACTAAGATGCAGAGGTCACATCATACAAGGTAAGACAACATGAACAACACTCACAGATCAGTGCGAGACAAGTGTGAGGGTTGTTATAGCAAGGTTCAAGTGGAAGGTCTGTCTGAAGTCTGGCATAAGAGTCAACATGGACGATCACAAAATTAGCAACATATGCAACACATTGACAACATGATTCATATAATTGCATGTGAATCAATACATACACAAGTATGTAAGTTAAACAACAAATATCATTAAAGAAACTGGCGCAGTCCAACTACAATAACAACATATGCATGAAAATGTGTTTGCTCTTTTCATATAAATAAGTGTAAGTCACAATCATAGAATACATCCATGTAAACCTGATAGCCCCAACGGTGGAATGTTACAACCACATCTGCCTGCTCCTCCAAAGAGATGTACTAGCTCCATTTGGTGGAGAAGCCAAGGCGCATTACAATATTGTCCAAGCCTTCTTCAAGATAGCCTTAGTAGAAGCTTGGCCGACCAGAAGCCTATACAACAAGTTATGTGGGACTATTTATAACAAAGGGTGGGGTGGCCCCTGACATTCCTTTTTGTGCCCATTCAACTACCCTCATGACTCTTCACCTACTCTATGTCTATTACATCAACTCTTGACACTTGACTTACACTTGACATGACTCAACATTACAATGCACATGTACCCATGTGAACAATGGCTTCGACAAGCCAAACTAGACATCATTAAAACTTAGAAAAGAGTAGAAGTCCAATTGCTTGACATCCTCATGCTAATCAAAAATGACATATTCATGCCAATATTGGTAGTCCCTGAGAGTGTCCGTGTGTTTTGTTGTGTCATCTGTCTAAAACCTGAACCTTCCCTCCATAGCATCTGGGTACACTGATCAGGCTCCTCTGTCCAACTCGTCTGTGAGCATGTGCATCATTGCCTTTAGTGTGGTTGAACCAACAATGTACTTGCACATGATGTATGCACTGGTATGCAAGTCTGGGCTAGTGGAAGTGTGCATCAGCTCATCGAGGTATGATTCAAGCTCTCGCAGGACCTGCTTCTTGGTATTTTCTTGAGTGAGGGTCCCAAGTGATGGGATCACAATAGTGTGCACTATAACCTCCATGATTTTGAATACTCATTCATGGGAAGCATGTATGCTAGTGATGAGTTGTGATAGGTCTTCATAGTTTGAGATCTGACTCTAGATACGTGCTTGCAACTCAATCATATTGGCCTTCATCATATTTGGAAAAGAAAGCAAGGCTCCATTATACTTCATCGTCCTTGCTTGCATGTTATCAACGACAGTATGTATGTTCTTCAGGATGTGTACTCTTGTTGCACATCGCTGCTACCATCCGTGGAGATGAATGACTACTTGATGCATGGTACAAAACTTTCTCACATAATTGTGTCCAAGGAAAACACTTCATCCAATACTGCCTTCTTAAGTTCAGATCAAACGAACATTGTCACCAAGTCTACTCCCTGATTGGCCACCTATAGTTCCCTCACCATTCTCTCATTCTTAGGTATGCGAAAACAAACATTTGAGCTAGTGGCTTTGGCATATGCTCTAGTTGCATTAGCCAATGCAGCTGGATGCTTGTGCACATTAGTGATGATCACTTGCTCTTCAAATTGCACAGGGGATGTTTGGTCTTCCGGAGTCAGTACTCTCTGAGACTGCACAACTCTGTGATGAGATTCGTTAAAGGAGATGTTGTACATCTCTGCTTCTGGTTGACCACCAAGGATCTTGTGCCTCATTGGTCATCTGAGACTTGATCACTGTCTGGGTGCATTGAAGTAGGTGATTTGACCTCTCTTTGGTGAGGCATGAGGTCAGTGTCCTGTTCCAACTCTATTGTTCCATGTATGCATCCAACTGTTCAAGATATGGTTCTATCTCATGAGAAAATTCTTTCCCCTGCGAGGGTTCACCATGTTTGTGTGATGCCAGCTATTCAGAAGAATCAACTACTTGCACGGGCACTGCTTTGTCTTTCTGCATGTGATGTGACCCCTATTGAATCTACTACTACTGTGCTTCCTTATCATGTTGGTGTAGCTCTTGTTCTTTCTGAAGTTTCTCCATGAGCTCATGCAACTCCTTCTCTACTTCTTCCATTCTCTTCTTATCCCTTTACCTTTGCATGATTCTCTTGTCGCACTGCTGCCTCTTCTATTGAATAGCAATACCTGCTTGTTCTACAAGTGGATCTACTCAAAATTTACCACTTTGCTCCTCCTCCATGCAATCGATAATGCTTTTCTTACCTTTGTCGTGCAGAGGTATGCTTGCCTCTACTATTTCTATTGCTATTGCTACTACTGGTGTTCTCATGATGTTGCTTCACGCTGTTGTGCTAACCACTCTATGACGAAACCAACCTCTCATTCGGTATGGATGAATTGAAGAAATACCTCCACGAGTCCTCCTTGGCCTAATGACATGCCCCGTGGATCTAATTGAACTGAACTCTCATGCAATGATCCTTCATAATGCAATTTGGGTCATACGGGTTGAAGCTTCGGAGGTCCAATGGGTACTTTTTCATCTGTTCATCTTTGACATCCGCTTGTTTGATGCTCTGGATATTGTATAACCCAATCCACAATGGAAGAGTGGGCGAAGTGCCTTCTTCTTCCACTAAAACCTAGCTATTAATTCTATTGATATATGATACACTAGTTCCTAGATGAGAAGCGCATCCAAAGAAAACTTTGACAAAACATGTGAAGGCTTCTCCACACTTAACACTTTGATGAACATGGTGTCTAGTGAGGCATACCAATCCGTAATGCCTAACAATGCCTTCATTTCTTCTTTTGAAATGCAAGGTGGATCTTGTTTGAATATCAACCTATACACTCAGGTGGTAAGATGGTTGGACAACCACATGATTACTCCTCTAAAACTGCATTCGGAGAATAGCTTGAAATATGTGTTCACAATTGTATCCATTGGTTACCATGCCCACTCTAAGCCCAGTAACTCATTTCAAGCACAGACTGCATCTAGAATGTAGGCGGACATGAAAATTTTTTCATGCATGCCTTCGGATGACTGAGGAGACTTCGTGACTTCCTCCTTCAGTTGATCAGCCAATATGCTAGATTAGTTGCATGGTCTTCCTCCTCTAGCCAGTTGGTCCAGCGTGACCACCAAACTCTGACAGAAGGTCTCAATGCTTGCTTGGCCACTCAGTCAACATGTGAATATGACCAAGTATTGGTATGCCTTCCTCAATGTATTCGTGGTATAGATCTAATTGGGGGTCATCTTGAAATGAGCTGGCTCCTTTACCCAATCTCTTAGAATGTCTCTAGAATGGCCTCTGCTATTGGGCAAGCTGAACGGAGGGGTCATGATAGTCATGGGCTCATCCATCTGATACATTTCATTGTAATCTCATGCCCAGAACAATGCAAGCTTCTTCCCACTAACACTGCTCAAAGTCGTTGTCTCAGGGTCAGTGTGAGAGACGATCTAGTGAATCATGTATGCACATGGGTTCGCGGGTTATCTACGTGCAATCTAGTACAAGCTAGACTTATGAATGTTCACATACACCTGACTATCTTCAAGGTCTTCCCCAAAAGTACTTGTGAATGTTTCATTCACCTCTTGCCACTTCAATTTGATTTCCTCACCTCGATACAACTTTGTATCTTCATAGATCGACAGACTATAGGACACCTACTCAGCTATTGCTCTACCCACCATACCATCAATGTCATGAGACCCTATTCTCTTGGAATCCATTGAGATAGATGAACACCTGAAAGATCTAGAACTAGGAATCATGGATGGAAAGAAATATGTCAATGAAAACAAAGCAAATCTACGTAAGGATAGAACCCATACCTGGGAAAATAATGAGAAAGATTGCACAAATTTCACTAGGAGGCTGAGTGAATAGCCACTAGAATAGTGCAAAAGGTAGTCTAGACTAACCGAGAGGCTAGACTGGCTACTAGATCTGTGAAATATGCAATCGATTTAGGTAGCTTTCTATTGGGATTGCGCAATGCACAATTCCAGCTGGGAAAGACTACTGGCCCAGAGACAGATTTGTGCAAGTTCTTGGGCCCAATAGCCATTGCCCTCTAGGAATGCAGAAATTAGTCCAGAAGTCTAGTGTTGGGCCTGAATGCACAATTTTTGAGAGGAATGTGAGCCTTCCTTCTCCAAATTGCACAATGCAGCCTTGGTGAAGACAAAGATTGGACCAAGATTGGCCCGACTCGCCGACAGGCAACTGAAAGTAAGTAAGTCGATGAAATGCATGGTGACACTAAGTGATAGCATAAGTGATAGATCATGCATGCAAAACATGAATGGAAGATTCAACAAATAGATCAACATGCATGTGGGTGATGTCGTTCGCTGGTTGGGTGAACGTCTGTGGAAAATAGTTTCATGCATGTGACAATAGTGAGATAGAAACGAAAATTGGAACAGAGCTACGACAAGCTAGAATATATCTAAACAACAGCAGACCTTCAAAGAAATCAAGAAATCAACATACACACAAGTGAATACACAAAAAGCGATAGAAATGATGAAAAAGACAATTTGAGGCCACTTACTGATGAATAGCTGAGCCGAATGTGTCAAAGAGTCCTAGATGTGCTATTGGATGTCAAAGCTCCATGATCGATGTGAATGAATGAGCTCTGATTAGTCAAATAAATAAGTTTTGTCTCATGATGTGCATGCCACAAATGTAGGGAAAAGCGACACTTGGAGGGAAACTTCTAAAACAACTTTGCATATAACCCCTGGCTGCTAAAAATAGCTCTGTAAATCATGGGATGCATTTTACATGTTGTCACTTGCAATTACAGGAAGATTAGGTCATGCATGTATGCATGTCAAGTCTCCTCGGTCCTAGGTGGAACTAGTCAACCAGACTATCCATGCATGTCAGTGCTCATCTGCTTGTGAAAAATGTGCCTTCCTCACAGTAATCTAGGCTAACTTCCCAATGGGATTGTGCAATTTCTGGGTAGAGAAGCTGACTGCTACCTAGATTTGCACAATTCATGGGTGGAATGTTTTTGGGGAAAATTGTGCAAATCCTACTGGGTGGGTTGGCTAGCAAGATTACATAATCCTAGAGCCTAGTAGGTTGTCCCAAAGGATTGCACAGTTCTTGGAGGGAAGGTTGGTTTATGTCCATAAGTGCACAAGTTTCAAGGGGAAGCTACTAAGCCTGCAGTTGAACCAAGTCTAGGTAAGCACCCTGTGAGGGGAATGGATTGATTATGATTGATAGGATGTCTTAGTGTGAGGAAAACACTGAAGCTTGAGTACTTGAGAATGCAAGACAAAGTGTTGTGTAAGGTTTGCAGGGGAGGCTCCAAAATATGCAAAGGAAAAATTTTGGAGGGTGGTCGTAGTTGCTACAACACTATGCAAGAATGCTTCTTAGTTATTTTATGTCCATGACTAGATGTGATACTTGTCTTGGTAAGTTATCAAGTGGGACAATTTGATCTTGGACAATAGTGGCCTAAGATGAGTTATCTGTATTTATTAGGCGAGCAAGGCACAATCTACCTGTAATAGGTTCAATTGGTCAAGTTGTTGTGACTGAAGTGGGCCAATGTCACATGAACTACAGTAGCTAAGGACTTGATTGGGCTCCCAAGTCATGACACAATGTAAGGCTAGTTGTGAGGGCATTAGTTCCAACACATGCTAGGGAATTCTAACATGTACCAAATAGTCCAAAGGCATGCCAAATATGCTAAGATGTGTCATGTCCTAAGGCATGCCAAGATATGGAAGGGTGTGAAAAATATGTACTAGGGACTATCAAGGCAACAAAAAGGAGAAAACAAGTTAAACTACAAGGAAATGAACACATAATAGGGTTAATAATTCATAAATTTACCTTTTCCAAGAGGGGCATGATAATTACACCAACACTAAGTGCCAATAGGTGCCATGTGGCAAGTGTTAGTGCATTCTAAGTGCCAAATATTCCTATGTTACTTCTCATATAGGTTCCAATAATTGATCTCAAATAGCTTTAATATTAAACCATCCCAAAGTATAACAAGGCATCTCAACAAATTCTATACATGGTAATACTTTCCAAGTGCCAACATGTGCCAAGTGATGTTGGGTAGGAGAAGCCCTATGTAACAGTTATGAGGCACAAATCCCAAAATTTTGGGTGAAGATAGGGTAAAGACTCTGTGGGATGTGTGGAGCGTGATTTGTAATAAGTTGAGTCAAAGGGTATTTCACTCAAAAATAATGTAAATAAATGTAAATTAAGTCAGCCCGCCCATGGTTCGTGGACCATGGAAAGGTATAAATAGAGAAAGGCTCTATGGGTAGAAGGTAGCTTGGGAGAGGTGATCTTAGATCTATTATGTAATGGGTTTTTGACAAGGAAAGTCTTGAAGCATCTGTAAGTCTGAGTCGAGGGACTGGGTAGTAAATAGAGGCTTTGCAGCTGTGTGTGCAGAGGCCTGGAAGAGTCTACAGTTATGTGCGGGGAACCTTGCAGGTGAGTGCACAGGGGAGATGTAGTGGTGAAGAAAGTGAATAAAGATAAGTTGCTTATGAAATTTTGTGTTAACCCTATATTATCGCGGATATGGCTATTGCATGGTTAATATAACTATTTGAATATGTGCGCATATGCTTATGTTATGAATATATGTGAATTGGTATCTATTTCAAATATGCGAACTGGTTAATTCTAATAAATGTTTGCTTAAAGACCCTTTTAAGTAGATCTGATTCCTAATACATCATTAAGTAATTAATCTTAAGAAGTAGTCCAGGTCCGGATCTATGCAGAAGCAAAGTAGCACAAGACTGCAGAATGGCACCAAAACCTCCTGCCCACATCTAGACATCCCAAGGGTGTGGAAGCTTGGTTCCAGCACCCTCCCCTACTACCTCGGGTGAGACCTCAGTCCATGCTCTACGGGTTGTTCCCATAAGGGCCAGCAGCTGTGGGATTTGTTTGGCTAAATTATTCTTCTGAACCTAGGTTAGGCCCATATAAGCCAACAAATGATTCTATTGCCAGGACCAGGATCTGCCTAAGGGGTGTCTAATGTAGGAGCGTTGGAACTCTATAGAGAAAGAATTTAAAGGTAGAAGGGATCAAGAAAAATAATAGTTCAAAACACACTGACACGCAAACCAAAGGATAAAAATGATGAGCGCGATCTAGCTACCGGTATTCAAAGGAGCAGGAGGCAAAGATCCAGAACAATTTTGGTTCTTGGTGACATCGATATGGGATGCACATAGAATTATGGAAGATAATATCATAAAGGCTACTTTAGTTAGCGCACTATAGGACAGAGCACTGACATGGTATATAAAGTACTCAAGTGATCACCCGAATGTGGGGACAACAAATATTTAGACCGAATTGAAGAAAGAGTTTAGCCAGCCAAAGTCAGAAACAAAGTCGATCATAGGGTTCACGGAGATTACGATGGTACCTGGTGAAACTCCGTGGGATCTGGATCAAAGGCTGAAAAATACCATCCACGAAGCAAATGTGACACTTTCTGATGCGCAACACTATGCTTGATTTGTGTCATCATTGACACCACATCTGAGGATGGCTTTGTCACAACAAAAGATCTCAACCCAGGCTAAAGCATTGGAGATGGTGATGAGGTTGCACGAAACTCTGTTACAGGACCCAAGGTTGGGAGTTCAACAAATCGAAGCATAGATACAAACCCTATGTTTAGAAATGAAGAATTTAAAATGGGAACAAGCACCTCGCCTAGAAGCCCAGGAGGAAGTATGGTGTATAAAGTGTAGAAGCCAGGGTCATGATAAAGATCATTGTCTAGTCTTTGCGAACTATGTGGTAGGGGGGGAGGGGACCAATGCCATTGTGACTAGAGGTACCAGTAGGGCCAAGTGCGGCACCTGCCCTCTAGTGTGTGATATGTCAGGAGGGAGGAAAGCATGCCACAAACAACTACCATCTACTACAGAATATGAGACAACCCCCCCTCCAGCGGCTATTTTGCAACTTTTGTAGATCGGCGGGCCACAAGGAATGAGATTACCATAGGTATCAATTATTGATGGACCAGTCACCGACGTACAGAATGTAGACTGAGGTGTGAGGTCAAGATCCAGCTGTGGTGATCACGTGTGGTGGGTTCCAAAGACGTGGCTGAGGACAAGGCAGAATGGGGCCAGGAAGGGGTCGCAAGTTGTTAATTTGTTACAACTACGAAGGACCAGGAATTGTACCAACCCAACCAGAATATCATGCACTTACTATGGACAATTTGATTATGAGCTGATAGATTTCCCCACATGATAGCACAAATTGGTGAAAAAATGGCAACACCACCTACGATGACACAAAACGTATAGATGATAAGGTCTGAACCCCGCAACAAAGAACCCAAAGTAAACATGGTACTAAGGAGTGGTGCGACCACAGGAGAGGAAAAAGGGAACTTAACTAAGGAGGATGTAGGGGTTGGCAGGGAGACATATATGGAAGCTAGGGAGAGCTTCGCGGAAGTCTCTACCCGAGGTAGTGGGGATCAGCTATAGCCAGACGGGGATCCCTCAATGCTAACTACCTTTTTATATACATACATAAAATTGCTTCATGACAACAAGGCAGTTAAAGGATTACAAGAATTGATAAATAGATGTGGAAGGTGGAGTGAACCTTGCGTAGTTCGAAAATTTGGAAGGCATGCATTGCAGACTGGGCAGGAAATGTGATTAACGGTGCATATTGGTGATTATGAGATGGATCAAGTCATTTTGGACCTGCGCTGAGATGCAAACATATTTCTTAAATAGGCTTGGGAGCGCATGGGTAAGCCTACACTACAATTGTCTCCTATTCAATTGTGGATGGCCAACCAACAGAAGATCCTACCCATGGGAAGGCTACAAGGAAGTATGGTAGATATCGATGGCGTAAGCATCAAGATGAACGTTGAATTTAATGAAATCATGGACGAAAATAGCCCTTACCCTGCATTGTTGGGGATATACTGGGCCACCGACATGAATGGTGTTAGAAAATTATATATTACAAAGTAATGGAACAAATAGAATATTGCATAAATATAAACACAGAAAATGCATAAAACCAGAGAGACACAGATATATGTGGTTCACCCAGTTTCGGCCACATCCACCCCAAATAGCCAATCCTTCCTTTCTATTATCTAGCAAAATCAAGAGACACAACCTACAACAAATTTGTTGTAATATCCTTTGTTTTCTCTCACAGGCTCACCTCTATTTCTCGCACACAGAATACACATCTATTACACAGCCTCAAATACAATGCCCTCATACAAAGAGAGGGGTTTCCTTCTAGGGCAAAAAACCCTAATCTAAACATAAGTTCTACCGTTAGATCATCTGCCTAATGAACGGCCCAGATTGACTAGAAATTACTATACTTTAACAAGGCAATTTTACATCTGTTTTTAGCTACGGGGGCACTGCCCCTAAAACCCCCACCGGGGGACCGCTGGCCCACAAACCCCCCATCCGGGGGGGATCAGCCCCCCTAAACCCCCGCGGGGGCGACAAGTCCCCCCCATACCTGCTTGCATGGAGGGTTGTACAAACTTCTTGTGGTATACATCTGGCTGAAACAAAGACCTCTAAACAATCATGCTCCATACTTAACAATCTCCCACTTGGAGAATGATTATAGCAACTCCACCGTTGCTTCATTTGCCGAACAATGACTCCTCTTTGGACTTGTTTGTTTCTCATCTTTATCATCATCCTTTAAGACCAATTGAAACTAAGCATATTCTCAGTTTCTCCCTGGTTACAACTTTTGTTAGCATATATGCAGGATTCTGGCTAGTGTGTATCTTTTCCAGCTTCAACTCTCCATCTTCCAACACTAATCATATGAAATGGTACTTGAGTTGTGTGTGTTTAGTCTTGGAATGAAATTCTGAGTTCTTTGCAAGATGAATGGAACTTTGGCTATCACTGTATAACATGCCCATATCGTGCTCCTCACCCAATTCACCCATAAACCTTTGTAACCAAATCATTTCTTTACTAGCCTCTGTAGCAGCAACATACTCTGCTTCTATTGTTGAAAGTGGAGCAACACTTTGGATTTTTGAAACCCAACTAACCATTGTTCCACTAACAGTAAATACATATCTTGTAGTGTTCCTCCTATTATCTCTGTCACCTGCCATATCTGCATCAACATATCCCTGTACAGAAATGTTTGAACCACCAAAGCACAATGCTTGATTTGTGGTACCTTTCAAATATCTGAGAATCCATTTCACTACCATCCAATGTTCGTTTCCTGGATTGTTCATGTACCTGCTTACAACTCCCACTCCATGTGCAATATCAGACCTTGTGCAGACCATTTCATACATTAAGCTTCCAACTAGTGATGCATATGGAACTTTAGACATATAATCCATGTCTTTTTGGGTCTTTGGGCACATTTCCTTACTAAGTTTGAAATGGCTAGAAAAAGGTGTACTAACTTATTTTGCATTGTGCATATTAAATCTTTTCAACAACTTTTGTATGTACTCATTCCGAGACAATGTTAATTTGTGATTTTTCCTGTCTCTAGTTATTCTCATACCAAGGATTTGTTTTGCAGCTCCCAAATCCTTCATTTCAAATGAATTTGCCAATTTCCTTTTGAGAACATTTATTTCCTGCATTTTAGACCGTACAACAAGCATGTCATCTACATACAATAACAATATAATATAGCTGCCATCATTTTGCTTTTTCAAATAAACACAATGATCAGAGTGACATCTAGTATAACCTTGTTTAGACATAAACTTGTCAAATTTTAGATACCACTGCCTTGGAGCCTGTTTTAAGCCATACAATCTCTTCTTCAACCTGCACACAAGTTTCTCCTTCCCTTCCACTTCATATCCTTGTGGCTGCTGCATATATATCTCTTCC